>MU551704.1:3544640-3632136 GCA_024362625.1 Silurus asotus
TATATATATAAAAACTATATATATATATATATATATATATATTTAATACTATTCAACATGCACTAAACAAGAATAATGCTATGGATGCTATAAGCAGGCTCACGGTCATCGTCCCACCCAAAAAAAAACATCGAACTTGATATGACACAGAGTCTCTGTCCTGAAGGTGTCCAAGATCTGAAAAAAAACCGAACTTTTTCTGACAGTTATGCTTACACCATAGAAGCGTCTACAAAAACGCGACCCTGCCACTGAGCGGTTACTATAGCAACAATAATGTATTATTACGGGCACATTACTTTGAGTGCTTGCTGTTAGATACAACTAAATTAACACCTGCTGACCAATCAAAATTCACCAGCGTTGTTGTGTAATCTAAATTGATCTGATTTGACATTCCGGAATGATTGAGAAACCTACTTGTGTACTATGAACATCAGTGTTCTTGCACATGTTCGGTGAAAATTTCCTCATATGGCACTGGCATAACGGTTCTCAGCACTATTCTGATAACGATTAATATTGCTTTGGATAAAATCCACTGCCAGTTATAGATGTAAATGTAAATGCACTGGATGTACCATACTGCAAAGAAAGAAATCAATAGCAGGTCTTTCCCCAAACAAAGAACTGGTTGTACAATTTCCCAATCATATACACCATGTGATACTGTTGCCATCCAGCATCCTAATCTTGCATATCCATCACCCAATTTCATGCTGCATTGCTCAAACATGACACATTGGCCACACAGTATATACACAGGAGAAATAATAATAGAGTTACATCAGCGCTTAAGGCCTCCCAGTTACAGCATTCACGCAGATGTGTAGAAGCTCAAAAACAAAAATAAATTCATTAATATTACTGGTGTAAAGATTTGCCCGTATGCCATTAGTTATATCATTCAGGTTAAATCATTATGATGTATATAATATCAGGTCACAAACATTCTTTACATGTCTACATCATTCTATTACAGAGCAACCCCAGGCAAAATGAGTCATAAATCTGACAAGGACAGTTATGATCACAGACTGGTTCTTTCCCATCAGGATTCCATCAGAGACTGCATTTTTATGGCTGATCTACCCATGATTGATGGCTAACTGCTTGTGTTGAAGAGTATACTATGGTGGGGGGGGAAATGTGCTTCTAATGCACCAATTGTTCAAACGTATTTGCACGTGTGATTACTAAAAATCCCATTCCAAAACCAATAGTTTTCCTAGTTTGCTTCTATAATAACTTACACTCTTCAGGGAAGACTTTCCACTAGATTTGAGTGTGCCTCATGCAAAAACACAAAAGGTATTGAATAAGAAGACCTGGTGCCAAGTGTTTCAGTTCATCTCAGCGATGCTCAGTGAGGTTGAGGTTCAGGGTTCTGTACAGACCACATGACTTCTTCCACATCATTCGTGTTAAATGTCTTTATAGGGAACACTTTGTGCAGAGGCATGCGGGAAAACCTGCTTAGTATCTAGTAGTTTTAGTGATGGGAACTCTTAATACGACAGCATACAATGAAAACTTTTTGCCAATAGTGTAAAGAACCCCCACATACTAATGTGAAAGTCACCTACTTTTAAACCATATACTGCATGAAAGCGTGGTTCAGGGAACTGTCAGGGACAGCAGGAATCACGTGGAGGACTAACCCAAACCCATTCTTAAAAGCTTCCAACAAGATGACAAAATTAATTATGATGTCGAGCTCTTGCTGTGTCCCCACCTGGCCAAGAGGAATGAATGAAAGGAAACCGGAGTCTAACTTCGCATTGCTGCACGCCAAAGGCTCCATCAAGCATAGCCGGTTCACCGGCAATGGGGTGCAGGATACCAACCACAGGCCTGCCAGTTAATAGATAGCTTGGGGGAAAGCAGAGGACCCATCCCAGTGGAGAGAGGAAGGACAGATGGAAGAAACCCAACTTCAGCCCCAGTATGCATTAGGAAGTCCAGCAAACTTGGCACGCACAGGAACACGGTGAGTAATATGGCGAAGGAGATATGCTCATCCATGGTAACAGTGTTTCTCCAAGGAGGAACTAGTTCAGGCTCTTTACTAGAATGTGGAAAACTGCTGAAAGATGTTATTACAATTTTTTTTTTTTTTTTAAGTACATTGATTACAATTGATTAAAATCTGTTAGACGAACCACATGTTGCTTATCTACAATAAATTGGATCGATCCAAGTGACAGAACAGTGGACTAGGATGTTTTACCTGCACGACAAATGTGTACTAAAAAAAATGAATAATAATAATAATAATAATACACATATTTTGTCAGTTCTGATCAGTCTATGGTTTTCAGCAACTTCACTTTATTCTAAGACTGCCCTCTTTGTCCACTATTGCTAAAGTGCTCTGAAAATAAGGAGCACCTTTGACAGGCCTGAGCTCTATTCTGAATTCACATGAGCAGACTACCAATGCAACAGATTGTCAGTCTCTTTACAGCTGGAACTCACTAGCTAGCAATCAGACGTGCAACACAATAAACGTACAAACACTAACAGGAAAGGAGATTTTTTTTCTTTTACCGGCTCCGCTTGGCATTTTCCTGACACGAGCTTATTTTTACTGGCGTTCTGCTACTCCACCTCTCTCTCGCGCGAACCCTGCTCCGAGTTCATGCCACACTCGGGGAGGAAAAAAAAATAACAAAAAAATAACAAAAAACAGTGTGTGCTCTTTTTTCAGAATAGATTGAACACATGCTGTTTTTAATGGGACTTGAGAGGTTGACAAAATACAATGGTGTAGCACCAACACACACGTCACATGTTCACCGTGGGTCAGCTGGTCAGCTAAATGGACAGAGATGTAAATGCTTGCAGAAGATAAATGAGATGGGTGCGCTCTCTGTTTACCAGCACAGTAACAAACTCAGTGAGCGATTCCCGATAGACACTAATGCCTAAAAAACAGGAAACTCACTCAATGCCATGGAGTTCCAGATCCTTCAAAAGAAATTAAAACACACTGAGTGCAATAAAAGACAAAAATAAGAATCGACTACCAGTTATGGAGGATACAATACCTGTTACACATAGAGCTCCTCATGATGTACACATGATCTGATATGCAGTGTGAGATCACGGCACACAAGGTAAAGGGCCCCGTGTGGTTATAAGGATTAGAAGCACTATTTCAACATTGACTAATCCTCCTACCATTTAACAAATATTTGCCAAAAAACAAACTCTAGTACTAAGTGTTGTAAAATACAGAAACCTGTGATCAATGAACATTATTACCCCAGGCATTTTTTACCACATCTCTGAATTCCATGAAGTACATTGAGAGATTTATCCTCCCACTGAACTGGTGCATGTAACATTCACAGGCCTTTCTAGTGTAAACAAAAAAGTCAACAATGGGCGACAAATGGGCTGTTGTTCTCATAATCCATAGACAGATGAATAGGATGTTTATGGGACTGCGCAAAATAAATCAACACCGGCAAGTTCTCAAAGAAAGCATGGAAGAAAAACTACACCGTTTGCAAGCAAACTTATCGACCGAGGGTCCATCAGTAATGCGAGATGAAGACCGAGTTTCATATTACAGGCTGATATTATACCATACTATACTGTATCCTGAACACGCCACAAGCAGCTCAGCTTTTAATATTCAGGAACAATGTTATTTAAAGGTCTAGTTCTCTAAATGGGGTGCGTCATATGTGAATAGGGGTCAGAATTGGTCAATTTATTATTGACATATATATATATATATATATATATATAAATTTTAGGTTTCAAATGATTTCCTATATACACAGTATGTATGTATCAGATATCTAGACTGTATAAACAGCACCAAGTCATTCGAAACCAAAATGTCATCTAAGAAATCACATTATATATTTAATCATTAATCATTATTTACACTGTAAATATTTAATATTTATTACACTGTAAACACTGCACTGTCAATTTGCACAATGCCACTATTTGCACTTCTAAAAACTGGCAAACTACATTTCATTTCCAAGTACCTGCACCGTAGAACAACAGTAAAGCTGCATCTATCTAATTCCACTTTGGCTAATAAATGCACCTAAATCTAAAGAAAGCAATATGGAGGCGTTTGGGTCCTTTAGCCTGTCCATCTCACTCATCTCCTCATCTGTAGGCTCTGCTCAAACGGCTCAGCTTCCAAAGCTTCAACTTTCACGCTATTACCGACGACGTCAATCAGCACCATCTTTCTTTTTCACCTCGGTGATCGCTATCTTGCTGAGCCGGGTCTCGACCGTGACTCAGCACATCTGCACCATATAGCTGCCTTCCATGAATGATGATTATGATAAAACGTTTGCTGCCGTTAACAGGTCTACTTCTCATATTTCTTATATTCGTCCTTAATGCGACATTGAACGTCTCTGGTAAACGCTGGGAGAATAAGATGTTGTATTTTAGGAGCCGGCAGACAAACTTGATTGGTATAACTTCGAGATCCTATTAGACGCCATCGCAATTGCAATGTTTCACCGTGGCACCCGAGTGACACACGATAACTAATGTCTCGGGTCAAAAAGAAACTTACAGCGCAGACTAACATAATGGCATCAGAATCTCTAAATATATACACCCCTGGGACGTGGTTTGAACTTGTGTCAGTCATGTCAGCGTGATTTATTTATTTATATATATATATATATTAAAATGAAACACGTTTGCTTGACATGAATGGAAAAAAGCTCCATTCCAAAACAACCAGGTTTCTCATTGTGGGGTTTGTGTAAATCCAAAAAAGGGGGTTCTAGATGTATTGTTTTAATTACATGACAGCAATGGCTGTGGTGGTGGTCTTGAAGGTTTTTGTGAATATTTTTTACGTTGTCATAATTGTAAGCTTTGCTGCCTGGTTACTAAAAATAAAATATGAATGTAAAAAGCAGGAACTGAAATTCAATTAGAAAAAAAAAAAGCTCCAGTGTAACAGAGTCCTCTGGCAGTGGTGTATCAACAGCTAAGATTCTACACTACAGTTTAGTAGGTTATGGGTTCAATTCCCAACACTGAGTCCACAAAGTGACTGTTTCCATAAATGTTAAATAAATCTACATCTCAGTAATGTGAAATACAGTGTCTCTAATCTACAGCCAGATTCATGGAAGCTTCAGTAATGGAAAAAAAAAAGCTCCAATGACTTGACCAAGCTGAACTCATGGGTCAATTACGGCACTTCGTTCTTAATGTTTAATCCGCAATGATCATACAAGTGTCACTGGGAGCTTTTTACGTCCGAAAGAAGTCATGAAAGCCAAATGTTTTTGCACCCTCTACCCTGAAGCACATTAGGCAATTAAGGTACCCAAGTGTTTCCAACCCTCTATAATCACATTATTCTGTTTATTATTGTGTACAAAAACTTATTAGCATGTTTTCTTGTCTTAATAACTTGACGAGCAGGATTATAATTACTGTTTATCTGGTGATTTGGATGATGGTGTGTTGTTGAAAGCTCAGATTACAGAGCTCTTGGCTAAACAAATATAGTATTAGCAAAATAGTATTGTGCATATGTCAATAATGAGCATCATTTTTAAGTGATTTCTATTATACCTGGGTGTCTTTATCTTTAATATTAGAGGCATTTTAACATGCGAGTCGAAAGTGTGTATGAACACAACGAATAGTCCAACTCAAACTCACAGAAATCTCTATGTCGAGTTTTATGCTGTATGTAAATTGGTTTGAGTTAGTTTGAGTTTCTAATGTTCATAATTTGAATAAAGAATTTCTGAATGACTTAATGTATCTGGGGGGTGTTTATATTACATATAACAGCTATTGTAAGTAAATCAAAGTGTGTATAAACACACACACACACACACACACACACACACACACACACACTCCCAGCACAATGAAGAGCTGAATCTCCATATGAAATCTCTTATGTACATGGGTTAATTCTTTCATTTCTAAATGTTCATATTTTAAATAAAGATCATTTCTAAACTATTTCTAGTGTTCATGAATGTTTTTTGCAATGAAACCAGATTCCTTTTTCTACACAAACTTCCAAGAAAGCAAAAAATAAAAAAAAGCAAGCTTCCATGACCAGTTTATTTCCTTTAAGTAACGTTATATCCATGTTACTTTGTAGCTCTGTTGGCTTTGTGTTGCTGGTTTTTTGTGCCACATTTTAATGAAGACTTCTATCGAGATGTTTACATGCGACATTTCGAGTGTGGAGAAAAAGAAAAAACATACAAAAGAGGAGAATGTGGATAAATGTGTGCTTTTCTACGCTTTTTCAGTGTCACTCGGCTAGCTGCTAGCTGCTAGCTCTTGAGCTCTATTCAATCACAGCAGAGACACAAGGGCTGGGAAACGCGATCTATCAGTGCCTGGGTAAATAACACACACAGCCGACCGACCAACCGACCGCCCGACCGGCCACGGAGTCTCCCACAACCCCGCCGGATAAAGTTACGAGCCGCTTTCAGTCGCCGTCCTTTCAAATGCAACCAAAAACAAAACCAAAAATACAATAAACAAATCAAATACACAAGTGCGTCTGTCTTTTTTCTTCTTCTTTTTTTTTAATCATTCGCCCACCGGTGAAACCTTCTTCCTACCTTCCGATGGAGCGTTGTTCCCGAATAGAAGTAATACGCTATTCCGAGGATCCAGAGCACCGCAAAGCAGAGTAAGATCCGCGATTTCCGGCGCATGGCTGCGGCTCTGGACGCGCTGCTCCACCGGATGGCTTCGTGTTTCTTTGAATGGGGTTCGTGTGTGTATGCGTGGGTTTTTCTGGTGTTAATAAAGCCACCCGTTCGCTCAGGATTCGTGCTTCCCCGGAGCTTCGGCACTCTCTGTCTTACCACTAGTTGGGCAGAAGAGGCAGGAAGCGGCCAACATCACCGGGGTTAGAGGGGAAAGGGGAGCCGACTTTAACCCAATCACACGCCGCAGAGCAGCCGGAGGAGGGCGGCGACATCCACATCCACAGCCTGCGAGCACACACGGTGAGCCCGGGGAACGGGTTCAGTCTTACCAGCTCTTCTCAATCTTCAACCCGAAAACCCAGGCTTCAGCTTTGGCTGTTCAAACTCCCAAAAAATCCAAAAATCACAATATTAATACATTAAAAACCTATGTACATGTGGATTTCTGAGAGTGCCGAGTTAAACCTTCAGTGTGTGTGTGTGTGTGTGTGTGTCACTTGAATCCTCTTATTAAAACAGCTGTTTTATTTAAAATAAAGACCCCCAGTTTCATCCATAGAGATAGAAGTTTCTGGGCTGCTGTTTAATAGGTTATTGGTTCAATTCTCATTGTTGTAAAGTGTCACTGAGGAGCCATTAAGCACCTTACTAACAGCCACAAAGCTCTGACACTGGATACTCTGGGTTATGTGTTTAATTCTCACCATTGCAACCTTTCACTGAGAGGCCATAACTTCCCTTCCTAACACCGCTCACAGTAGACACTATGGGCTACTGCTCAGTAGGTTATGGGTTCAATTCCCATCATTGCAACCTGTCACTACTATGCACTACTGAGTCCTTTACAAACAGTCACAAAGCTTTGACACTAGAGAGTCTTTTTCCTAACCAATCTGCTTTCTGAATGCTGATTTATGGCTGTGCTAAGAACAAATACAACCAGTGACGTTTCTGCAGAATAGATTTAGTTAAGCTTAATGACAGGAGACTCCAGTGTCAGAGCTTTCGGGTAACCGGTGGAGGGCAGTAGTAGTGGATCATATGATAAGGCTCTGGGCTACTGATCAGAATGTGAGGGCTTTGAATCCTACGCCTCTTTTTAAGGTCACAAAGCTCTGACACTGGAGACTCCTTCCATACTTGATAAATAAATCTGCCTTTCATTAACTATCTCATCAAGGAGTGTTTTATATCGTTGGAAAAAAAATTGGCAGTGGGGGTAGGGGTCAGTGAAGGTTCAATAGTGACTCAGTGGTTAAAACCAACATGGCCCTTAACCCTATCTGCTCCACACGTGCTGTATCATGGCTGACCCCGCACTCGGCCCACCCACTTTCTAACTGGGATATGCGAAACAAAGCGTTTCACTCTGCTGTAATGTATATGGGACAAATAAAAGATGTATATATGCAAAGCTTTGTCTTACTAACATCAAGAAAAAAAAGTAGGGAAGAAAATATTCTTCTCCTTCATCAACAAGCATAGTTTTTCCTGTTTTATTCCATTCTATGTTTTAAATAACCTTAAAACCTACCCTTATTAAAGATTTCAGACATTTCACATTGCTTTGACCCTTGTAGAATCCAACATAAAATCAGATAATTCGCTGGTTACAGAGATAATTCCATATAAACCTTCCTAACCTTTGACTTTGAGCTATCTCATGAAAGTAGATCTCACACAAAGACGACCAAAAAAAGTAAATATTAAACAATAAACAGAGGATGGTGAAACATCACCTGTTTACAGCTGCTAAAACAAGAACTAGCTGGTCTAATGGACAATCCACATCATTAGATGTGACTATGAATGGATAAAATATGAAAGATATAGTCAATATTTATTTTTTATTGAAAACAGCTGAGGTCAGCCTGTTAGATTATTATCAAACCATCCAGCATTTTGAAATGTTCATTCACTGAAGCAGTTTTTAAACTGAAGCCCTTCTCTGCTTTTGTTAAACACCTGAGCATAAAATATGTGTGTTATAATAACCTCCACTCTTTTGGGAAGATGTTCCACTAGATTTCGAAGTGTGCTTGTGGTGATTTGTGCATTTAGCCACAAGGACGCTAGTAAAGTCAGATACTGATGTAAGATAAGGAGGTCAGAGGTGCAGAAAGCATTTCAATTCAAACCAGAGGTGTTCAAAATGGGTTAGAGCTCTGTAGGCCACTCAAGATCTTCCAGTCCAACCCATATAAACCATATTTTCATGAAACTGGCTTTGTGCACATGGGCATTGCCATTCTGGAACAGGTTTGCATCTCTTATTTCATATGAAGTGAAAATGTTAATGCTGCCACACATCCAAACACATCCAAAGACAATTGTGCATCTTTGGCTTTAACAGTTTTACATAAAATTGGCTAGATGTATGAATGGTGTACGATGGGCCAGAATCTTATACAGAGATCCAGGTATTGGCTGCATATTCACTGTGATCCTGTCCAAGATAAAGTTATTGAATATGAATGAAGGAATGTATCTTCCTTTCATGAACAGGGCTCAGTCACAGAGCTATCATGGAAAATCCAAGATCTAGGTTTCATTTCCTTTACAGGATGATGTGTAATTTATTTCGATCATGCCATCTGTTTCAACTGTCTCTTACTCACTGCTGAAATTGTAGACATTAGAAATTAGTCTGTTTAAAGCTAGCAGATGAGAAAGCCTCATTTACTGTAATAACACCTGTCTGAATATTACATCCTAGTGAAAAGAAAACTATGACATCCAAACATCAGATAAAATGTAGCTCATGTTTGTGTGTGTTTATACATGATAAGGATAAAAGTACTAGGACACTTGACTTTTCCAGCTAGTTTTCCCCCACAAAGTGCATGTAGTTGTATAGGATGTTTTCCCTTCATAGAAAGATTTTTTCCTTTACAATTTCCCAAACCTGTTTCAACATGACAATGCCTTTGTGCACAAAGCCAGCTCCATAAAGATATGATCTACATGGGTTGTAATAGAAGATCTTGAGTGGCCTGCTATAGAGCTTTAACCCTACTGAACACATTTGGGATAAATTAGAATGCTGAGCGCACCTCAGGCCTCCTCCTGCATCATTTCCTACTTTACAAATGCCCTTGTAGCTGAACGAGCACTAATCTCCATGAACGAAATCTAATAGAACATCGCCCCGGAAGAGTGGAGGTTATTATAACAGCAAATAGGTACTTAATGTGAAATAGGATGTTCAAAAAGCACACATGAAATTTATGATTAGGTGTCCACAAACATTTGACCATATATCTGATTTAAACTAACTGCTGATGAATATAAATATAAAAAAAAGTTATCAGCAGGCTCCCAAAAGTTATGCTGCATCCATTTGTTTCTCAGATGTAAAAATACTGTATGTGTTTAATATTTCATGAATTATTACTTGCCTCATCACCTGCATTGCTTGAAACAGCCTTCATTTACACAAAGGATAATAATACTAAGAGTGGTGAAATCTCTAGTGTGAAAGAAGTCTTTTTTTATTTATTTATTTTATTAAAGTGTCTTTTATGAAAAAAAAAAATACAAATACAAATATGTAGTAATGGTTCTGTGATATGAATAAATCATGTGGTTTTTATTGCAACATGGAAAATTAACAGTGACAAAGATATGAATAGCAACATTTCCATATATTTATATGATTTATAACAGCACAATCTAGGGTATTTTATTCTTAATCTTCTTCTTCTTTCAGCTGCTCCCATTAGGGGTCGCCACAGCGGATCATCCGTCTCCATACCCCTCTGTCCTCTACATCTGCCTCTTTCAACCCAACTACCTGCATGTCTTCCCTCACCACATCCATAAACCTCCTCCTTGGCCTTTTTCTTTTCCTCCTTCCTGGTGGCTCCATCCTCAGAATTCTCCTACCGATATACCCCATGTCCCTCCTCTGCACATGTCCAAACCATCTCAGTCTTGTCTCCCTCGCTTTGTCTCCAAAACGCCCTACATGCGCTGTCCTTCTATCTATCTATCTATCTATCTATCTATCTATCTATCTATCTATCTATCTATCTATCTAACTATCCCTTTTTGACTGCTAATAGTTTTTTTTTTTTTCAATTTGCTGTGTTATTTACCTCTAATAAAGCAGTAGGAAATCTTAGGTTTACCAGGAATTGTTGTAAGTGTGTGGAGAGGGCCGAATGTGAAAAGTCTATGTGTATATTATAGCTCTATTAAACCCAGTCTCGAAAGAAATAACATTTGTCCTTGTCAGAAACATCAACTGCAGGAGAATCAGAAACACATTCCATCAGTCTATTATTGCTGAGCATTTCTACACTGATCAATCATTGTTAGCCTCAGATTTATGGCTGGCTGTATCAGAAATGAAGAAAGTGGAAGCATCGATTGATGACCTACTTTCCACAAGAGCACTTCCTTTACCCAATTCACACTGTTGTCCATGCAGCAACACTGATGTCTGTTTTCCCAGGCTGGGTAAAGCTGAACTACGGACGTATTTTCAAACGATAGCCATCTAAAATGAGTGTCGTGATGTGGTTTTGATGCGTCAAAGATTATAATCTTATTACATGATTTCAAGTGTCTCTGATAGTTAAATATAACTATCTAGCAGCTCTAAAACAGGTAATTATATACTTAGTATTCCTAAAAAGCTCAATATTCATTTTTATCTGATGCATAAGGAATAAAACACAACCAGACATTTTGGGTACAGCAAAAATAAAAATTGTGTGACATGGACCAAACTGAAGTAAAATCAAGTCCTGACCAGTACAGTAAAGGTGTGTTAAACTATTAAACAGTCTAAACATTAGTGTTCGAATGCTTCAGAACCTTTTTCTGGATGTCAGGAGGGTAAAGAGTGTGTAAGGGGTGTATGTCTGATCAGCCATAATGCTGGTGGCTTTGAGATTGCAGTGTATAGTGTAAATGTCCATGATGGAAGGAAGACAGACCCTGATGATCTTCTCTGCTGTCTTCATTATCCATCAATATCCACAACAATGCAATTCCCAAACCGGTCAGTGATGCAGCTGCTCAGGATGCTCTCCATAGTGTGACCTGTGTGTCTACCAAATTTACAGAGAACCCCGACAGCAAAATGACGTCCCAAAGACTTTCCCATATTGGAAAATCTACAATCTGGTTAAAAAGTGTTGACACTGGAGACACTGGTTTTGTTTAATCATAGATGATGTAGCTCATGTCAGGTGTAACTATAAATTCATAGTGCATTTAAAAAGCGCATTAGTATAAACCTGTGATTTGAATTGTATCTGGCACACATGTCAGAAATGTTCATCATGGAAAAATTAATTCTGGCTAATCATATTCAAGATTAGATACAAGATGATAAACTATGTAGATATACACTATGAATCATTTGATATGTCTCAGTATATGTTTGAGCTCAGGCTAAAATTGTGTTAACATTGAGGTCATTTGAACTCTTACTCAAATGGAGTTGCTTTATTGCTGTTTAAAAACTGCCCAAAGTCATTCTGGGCCTTTGTTCCATTTGTCCTCCGCTGCCATCAGTTTGACACTGCATCTGTATCTGAGTCTAGCCGCCTAATTATCCATCTGAGTTTTCCACATTCAGCATGGCTGCTTAAATTCAGCGATTTTTAATTTGTCTACGGTGCGGTGCCTACCTCATAGGAGAAAATTGTGTCCTTGAGACTGTGTGATTAATATAAGGCATTACAAATGCAAATGTGTTCCTCATCAATCTGATAATAAAAAAATAAAAAAAAAGAAGTAAAGAGACAACGAGGCAAGAGTAAAACAAACATAAAAAATGCCTTCAGCATTGCAAAAAGGTTTGGAATAATTGTCTCTATTGTTTTTTCTTGTTGTTGTTGTTGTTGTTGTTGTTTTTGTCATGCTACAGTTGTACAGTTGTACCTTAAAGCCTGAGGGTTTAAAGGCTATAAAGAATACATTATAGCTGGTTCAATGAAATAAAAGTAACCCGTTTTGCTCATCTAGGTGACCAGACTGGGTGCAGCTACTGATGTGATTATTCATACATTGATTTAATCACTTTCAAATCTTTTTGATCACTTACATAACCCTATACCAGATTTTAAATAGATACATTACAGTTTTTCTCAGTTGCTTTGGCGCGTTTCTCAGAGCAGAAATAAAATTCTCAAAACTACTTGTTCAACCTTCGTATAATTTAGTAACCTGTGCTCATCATAAAAACATTTCTTGTTGCTTCGATCCAATTGTGAATGCTTTAGTACATTCATTTCATCGATTGTTTAAAACTGTCTGCTGTTTCCTACATTTCAAGTTGTTTATGCCATTTTGATCAAAATATATTATACTGGTTTCACCTGAACAGCATCAGTTCATTGCATAAGTCATTGAATGTACAATGGTTAAACCAGTTCGCAAAATTTGTCAAGCTTTTTTTCTTCACAGTTCTATTAACTTATTTTGTAAATGTGTCTTGAATTGATGAAATGTGCAGCTGAATCTTGAATGTCACTTATGAACTGTACACCTTCAGATCAACCAATAATCAACTAGTTCTCTAAAATAGGTCAAGGCTGAATCTTATGAACATTTAATTGGCGAGTATATATAAAAAAAAGAGAAACACAGATTTACAATTGTTGAAATTGGATGATTGACTAGGAAACGAACATGGTAGAGAGCCAAGAATAAGAATAAGGATGCATGCTGGAAAGGTTAGGAAGAGGATGAAGAGGCCAGAGGCATAGACACATTTCAGATGAAATTTGAGCCACTATTGTGAACCATGTTGTCAATCACATTTGGCCTCACAATGGCTGAGGCGGGTCGGAAAGTACAGCCAAATATTAGGAGATCAACTGTGTCTTTAATAATTCAAACATTTGGTAGAGGGAACAGGTATGTAATCCACCAGTGTGGACTGTGCTGTTATAGTGTGTATATACATTCTGTAACACATCTAAGTATAAATGTATTGCATTAATGCATTTTTTTCCACACAGGACTGCAGGATTACCACATAGGGGTGGCAGAGGACCCCTTTTCACACCGCAACAAGAGGAGGTAATTTGCACCATGGTCCAAGCAAACAATGCTATTAGGTTATGGGAAACACATAAGGCTGTGGTAGAAGACAATAATGTCTTTGAAAACATCCAGTCTGTTAGCGTCTCAACTATCGACAGGGTGTTGAAGAGACACCACATGAGCATTAAATAGCTGTACTGCGTACTATTTAAAAAGAATGGTGACAGAGTGAAGGAGCTCTGGTACCAGTATGTACAGGTAAAACAACTACAAGCATACAGAAACTAATTTACATACATTTCTTATACTGATTTATATAATGTGTGACCTATGTACATTTGTTATAGCTGTAGGAAAAAACATGCAATATGTTTACATTTGCTATAAGTGTATCTTGTGAAATAAATTGAAAATACATAACTAATTGGTTGTCTTCTGGGTTGTAGCATATAATAGAATTGGAGTCAAGTATACCATCTTACAACTTTATATATGTGGATGAAGCCGGCTTCAATCTGAACAAAAGCAGAAGACGTGGTCAAAATGTCATCGATCAGAGAGCTACTGTTGATTTGTCAGGCCAGCGGGGAGGAAATATCACTGTGGGTGCTGCTATGTCAGAGCAGGGTGTGCTCTCATATTCCCCTTATAGGCCTATACAACACACAGCATCTTCTCACCGTCTTAGAGACCCTTTAATGGGCTCTCATCCCTGATGATGACAGGGGTCCATTTTGAGATATATGTGATACTTTGGGATAATGTGAGTTTCCATCACTCAAACACCATCAGTCAATGGTTTCTGACCAAGAGGTGTTTCTATGTTTACCTTTTGGAATTTGAATCTGTGTATTTTTTATCACAATGACATTATATTGTACATTTTTTTTTGTCAGTCCACTAGTTTAGAACAATAAAAAGGTGTGACTCCTGTCTGGTCTCTTACAATCAATAACCCACATACAGTAATATGTACATTTGTGCTGTTGAAATTTATAGATGCCACTTAAAACTCAGCCTTGTGCATTTTCAATACTTGTATTTAAAACATAGTTTACATCAGGAAATACTAAAATAAAACACTGTCATATTGAAAAAATGACTAAACATCTTGTTTGTAAACAATGATAAAAGGACTTGTTAATGTGATGGCGATGAGATGTTCATTGACACAAATATTTACTTTTAGGAGATGAACAAATGATTTTGAGAAAAGTACAGGCTTTTGCACAAAATCCAATGTATTGTGCTGTGTTTTGAGAATGCACTTACTGGTTTGCAAATATTAAGAATGATTTAAATGATTCAAAGCAGCTGAGAATAACTGTAAAAATGTCAGAACTAAAGAAAAGACAAGTGCATTGATTGTAAGTCATCAGACTTAATTGGACACTTTTTCAAACACAGTACTGGTCGTGTAAAAAAAAAAAAAAAAAAGGACAGAAGAAAAGGCAAATGTGAGGAGAGAGAAAATCATTGATTTATTCATTGGTCTTTGAATAAGTGTTAAATAAATGTTTTATTTTGTTGGGTCACCCAAATCTCAGGAGCGTGGAGAAACAGCATGCTGCTCGTTCAGCCAAGCTGTCATCTGTACTTATCTTTCTGGACCTTTCAGCAGCATTTGACACAGTCAACCACAAGACACTTTTGTCTACCCTCAAGAGCCTTGGTATCCACGGAACAGCATGGGAATGGTTTGCTTCCTACCTGGACTCAGCACTGGTGTTCCACAAGGCTTGGTACTTGGTCCCCTCCTTTTCTCCATCTATACCCACTCCATTGGTGAAGTCATATCCTCACATCGGTTTTCTTATCACTGCTATGCAGATGACACTCAACTAACCTTTTCTTTTTCTCCATCAGATACCACAGCTTCCGCTCGGATCTCGGCATGCTTGACAGACATATCTTCATGGATGAGTGCTCACCAACTTAAACTCAACCCCACCAAAACAGAACTGCTGGTCATCCCAGGCGATTCATCTCCAGGTCAAGATCTTAAAATAACACTTCATGACTCTCTGCTCTCCCCTTCAGCCACTGCTCGTAACCTTGGGGTAACTATGGACAATGAACTGTCCTTCTTCCCACATGTTGCTAATGTGTCTCGTTCTTGTAGATTTCTTCCCTTCAACATTCGACCATTCCTGTCTACACAGGCTGCCCAGGTGCTTGTTCAGTTTCTTGTGATTTCAAAACTTGACTACTGCAACTCTCTGCTGGCAGGTCTTCCCTGAACGCTATCTGTCCACTGCAAATGATCCAAAACGCAGCTGCATGGCTTGTGTTCAATCAGCTTAAGTTCTCCCACACCACCCCACTACTGCGCTCCCTTCACTTGCTTCCAGTAGCCACAATTATCAGATTCAAAACACTGATGCTTGCCTACAAGGCCAAAAATGGACCAGCGTCCTCTTACCTCAGTGACCTCATCACATCTTGCACTGCACCACGCTGTCTGAGATCATCCAGCACTGCTCGACTGGTACCACCTTCTCTCAGAATGAGAGGTAAGTATACTTCAAGGCTCTTCTCTGTTCTGGCACCAAGGTAAATTTACCCTAGATGTCCATACAGCAGAGTCCCTGACTATCTTTAAGCGACTACTGAAGACCTACCTCTTCCTAAAACACCTAAATTAGCACTTTTCAAGTTTGTAGAATTCTAGGGTTATATTTATATTAAGTTTGTAATCTTGCGTACCAGTGTAGTTTTTTTTCATTACTATAAACTCAAAGCACTTTTGTACGTCTGGATAAGGGCGTCTGCTAAATGCAGCAAATGTAAAAGTAGATGTAGTGCTGTTCTCTGTTCTGGCACTGATGTGGTGGAATGAACTTCCCCTATGTCCAAACAGTGATCTTCAAGTGACGGGTGAAGACCTACCTATTCCTGAAATACTTAAACTAGCACTTTTCCAGGTTTGCTTTGTCTTTCACCAAAGAAAACCCTCTCAACAGAGTTGTAGGCTGATTTATCTTCTGTTTTAATCTTGTGTACCAGTCTATATGTATTCATTGATAGGGGCTCAAAGCAGACGTCGCTCTGGACAAAGTCGTCTGCTAAATGCCATACATGTTAATGTAAAGGATGCATGCTAGCTACTGATCTTAATCTTTAAGTGTTTGTCTATAAAACATGCCTTAACATCCCACAAAGCAGCAAATGGCCCTCTGGGAGTGCACTTTTTCCTCTTTCCAGCTTTAAATAAAGTCATGACATTAACATTACTCACTTTTATTTAAGTCATATTTCAACCTGTTAATCTGCATTTTATTTTAGTGGTACGGTACTTTCTATTGACAGCTCTCAAGCAAGGTAAAACAATGGATCATGATTTGTTTCTCTTCATTCTTCCAGCTGTTTTGGCTTCATGTCTACACACAAATGCTTTTTTTTTTTAGAAGTGAGATTTCACAAGGTACACTTTATGGCATGCTAAATATTTTATATTACCTGTGCATGATAAATCATTAACACTGTTTCTCTCGGCAGCCCACTTTTGTAATTAAGGTGTTATTCTGCAACATCGTCTTGGGCAGTAACTGCAGTCTCTTCTAATTAAATCACCGTTTATATATAAAAGCAAAGTATGAGTAAATTATTTTTGTAGGGCTTTTAAAAATGTTTTATCCATTTATATCTTGAATATGGTGAAATTATTAAAAAAGCTGAAGTAGCCTTCCTTTGATTAGCTCCTTCAAAGGACCACAAAGTAGTATGACCTTTATTTTGACAGCTAAACACACCATTAGCATTATAAATGCTTTAAATATGCTTTTCTTTCAGGACAAATCAACTTTTCCTATTACACAATTTTTTTTTTAGCTGTAAACATAAAATACCACAATTTTTCAAATGTTTATTGTGTTTGAAAAAGTTACATGAGTGCATTTAAAGTAAATGAAAGGGAAAAACCTTTTTTAGAATCCATGTGTGCTTCAATTGTGCAAAAGATTTATTGTATGATTTAATTTTTTCATCTAAAGTCAGATTCAATTCATTTGATTTTATAGTCAGTCTGCTTTGGCTGTCTGTCTACTGAATCACTCCTCAAATGTCTTTCAATGTTGTGATATTAGGAAATATATATTAAGTTGTTACTTTCTGTCGTCTTTCAGAATCAGTCCGTGAATTACTCTTAGAAATCTACCTTGAGATTTTAAAACATTTGTAGATTGAAGTTGTTAGTAATGTGTGCTCTAAAAGTTCATCTCTATCTAAAACTCTCTGAACATATTCTTAGATTTATGATTTATATGTTTAAAGGATTTTGTATATTGCTCTTGGTATAGAAGGTTTAAGTAAATTGCTGATTTTTTAGATCGTCCTTTAACTTAAGGCTAAAATGTTATTCCTTAATGCATACAGGCCTGGAGAGGAGCTTGAAAATGGCACAGAAGGGTACAGAATGCTACTTCTAGTCATTTGCATGGATATGGTTACGTCGCTGTCGGTGATGTGTGGTGAAGATCTAAGAGGCTGGAAAAGGGCCCTTTTTCCACAGCAGATGAAACCCTTGGTAGTTTGACTCATATGAAAAGAAGGACATGACTTTAGTAAGGTACAGTGAATTTACCGGCCGGACACATGTTCACACAATGAAAGCAAAATCATTATTTATAAAAAATTAAATAAATAAACGTGGCTGTCATCCCCGTAATCACTAAGTAAAATCCCATCAAGTAATATTACATAATCAACGTGTACAGCTGCTCTTCTCATTACCGGGATGTTATTATAAAAGGAGATCAGAGTGGATAAGTCCCTGTGGTCAGACAGAATTCTGGCAAAGCATGACAATGTGTAAAGCTTTGGGTTAGTTTAATTTTATCACTTTTGACCAATATCATAGTTTTTTCTGGAATAAAAATAAAATTCATTTTCTTCAATACTTTTATGTTCCAGTATTCTAATACTTTAATAGTTCATTTTGATCTTTTAAGTAAAGTCCAGGCAGTCTGTGTTTTGAAATATAACTATAAATGGATAGCAAGTATGATTTGTTGTCTTTGAATAGATAAAAATAATGTTGGTATAAGTGTGATGTAAAAAGCATAAATCTTTATGAGAAATGCTGTTATAAGCAAATGATCCACATTTATGTTGTAGTCACATCACCCGCTTGTTATTTATTCTCCCTTTAACAACGTTCCTTATTGTGTTTCCCCATAAATGGGGATAGTTTGCCCATAACAGCATGTCTCATAGTGGTTTATTAAACAATGACACTCTTACACCACATTTATACCAACAAGTCTAAACCAGGAAACACCTAGTACCTGGACTTTTCTCTCTGTCGCACTTTTCCTTCCTTGCACAGATGTTTTGCACAATTGCACAACTGTCAGTTTAACACTGGACTGGCACAGCACAGTGTTAATTTAAAACTACCACATGGACACATTAGTGGGACTGGTATCACACTGGGACATTTTAATCTGTACTTCTGTCAATATCTATCATACACACGTCCATCCCTTTCTGTTTAATTTGTATATATGTCCCATGGTTCACAGCAAGACTCAGACAGCTTCGTTCAGATCAAAGAGGATGCCTATAGAATGGGGGACAGAATCTTGTATAATCAGTCCAGGAACACACTGACAAAGGAGATAAAAATCTGGAAAATCTGTTTCCAGCCAACAACCCTGCATCAGTGTGGAAAGGCCTGAAAGACATCACAAACTACAAGACACCATCCCCCAGCTCTGTAGAGAATCAACAACTGGTTGATGACCTGACTGAGTTTTACTGTAGATTTGAAAACGGTCTCAAACCCACACCCATCCTGACCATCTTACCACTCTAACATCAACACCTCCAGCAGCCCCCCTTTCCCCCTTCTCCTGTACTTTAGATCAGTGAACATGATGTGTATCAAGTCTTCAGGAAACAAAAAAGAAGGTAAGCAACAGGATGGAGTTTCACCACCCTTTCGTAGAACCTGTAAAGTCCAGCTGGCATCCATCTTATCACAGATCCTTAACAGATCTCTGGACCTGTGAAGTGCCTGCCTGCTTCAAACATTCCAACATCATCCCCTTCCCAAAGAAACCAAAAATCACCTTAATAATAACAGACCTATTGCCCTAACATCTGTGGTCATTTAAGAGACTGGTGTTGACTTATCCGAAGGACATCACTGGACCCCCTGCAGTTTGCTTACCAAGCCAACAGGTCTGTGGACGATGCGATGAACATGGGACTTTACTTCATCCTGCATCATTTGGACAAACCAGGGACTTATGTGAGAATTCAGTTTGTGGACTTCAGTTCGGCCTTCAACACCATCAAACCAAACTAAAATAGCTCTCTGTTCCTATCTCTACCTGTCAGTAGATCACCAGCTAATCACCTTCCCTAAGGATGTGTTCTCTCCCCACTGGTCATCTTCCAATACACCAAACACTGCACCTCTACAGACCCCTCTGTCAAGCTCCTAAAATTTGCAGACAACAGTACAGTCATTGAATCTGCATACAGAAGCAAAGTTCAGTAGTGACTATCTGGTGCAGTCATAACAATCTGGAGCTTAACATGTTCAAAACAGTTGAGATAATTGTGGATTTCAGGAGAAACCCCCCACACTCCCCCTACTCAAAATCATTAACCGTACTGTGGCAGCAGTGGAGTCATTCAGGTACCACCTGGGCACCACCATCTCCCACACTAAAGTGGGACAATCACATGAGTCCATTGTTAAAAAGGCCCAATAGAGCATGTACTTCCTTCACCAGCTGCGGAAGTTCAACCTGCCACAGGAGCTGCTCAAACAGTTCTACTCAGCCATCATCAAATCTGTTCTGTGCATTTCGATAACTGTCTGGTTTGACTCAGCTACACATCAGACATCAGACATCAGAAGACTACAGAGAACAGTTTGAATGGCTGAAAGGATTAATGGTGTTTCTCTGCCCACTTTACAGGAACTGTATACATCCAGAGTGAGAAAAGGGGCTCAAAAAACTACTCTGGATCTCTTACATACAAGCAATATGGGTTTTTCTTACTTTTGCTGTCTGGTCGATGCTACAGAGCACCAAACACCAGGACAGCCAGTCACAATAAAAGTTTCTTCCCTCAGGCAATCTATTCCTTGAACATGTAAATGATCTCCCCATTGTGCAAAAAACAAATTCCTTGTAAGTGCAAACATACTTTGCAATTAAGCACTTACTGATACTGATTCTGACATTATTCTTAACTCATTATGTAATTCATGATTACATACACCTGTTTAAACAAGTCAGTCAAGTTTATTTCTATAGCGCATTTCACAACAGACATTGTCTCAAAGCAGCTTTACAGAATTTAGAACAGTTAAGGTGAATGGTGTGTATTTATCCCTGATGAGCAGCCATGAGCAGCCGACTGTGGCAAGGAAAAACTCCTTTAGATGTTATGAGGAAGAAACCTTGAGAGGATACAGACTCAAAAGGGAAACCCATCCTCAATTGGGTGACATCAAGAGTGTGATTATAGTCTTTAAACAATACAGAACACCAGAAAGTAAGAACTAACATGAGCACTGGAATGTAAGATTATAAGTAATGTTCTTTCCTCTCTTATAAAGTCAATATACAGTCTTTTTCAGGGGCTATAAAGAATAATTTTTATTTACATACATGGTATTTGGAAGCACACTTATTAAGAGACACTTACAAAAGAGCGTTAAAGCCTCTGTCAATAAATACATTGTAATGCTGGTACATTAGGATGCATAATTTAAATACTATTACTATATCTCTGTTGGGAGTGGATATAGTTTAAAGTTTTATTAGTAGAATTTAAATGTTGTTTTTAGATATTGTTTGGAGATTTTAAATGTTGTTTAAAGACTGCTAGAGACTCTGCTGTTCGGACATCAAGTGGAAGTTTGTTCTACTACCTAGGTGCCAGATCAAAGAAGAGAGAAGAGAAGAAGGTTGAGGATTGGAGGGAGTGCAGTGTGTAGTAAGATAAGAGCTATGAGTTTTTGCTTTGTAAACAAGCATTAGTGTTTTAAATTTGTTGCAGGCAACTACAGGAATCCGGTGGAGAGCGCATAGCAGTGGGGTGGTGTGGTTGAAAAGGTTGAATGTCTTCCTGAGGCAGACCTTCCAGCGGTGAGTCGCAGTAGTCTTGTGTGGATGAATGACTAAAGAACACAAGCATGGCCTGTGTCGACAAAAACAAACTCTGCAGATGTTGTAAAGTGCGCATGTAGGACGTTTCGGAGACAATGTGACAGAGGCGAGATTGATATTGTTTGGACATGTGCAGAGGAGGGACATGGGGTATGTCGGTAGGAGAATGCTGAGGATGGAGCCAAGAGGAAGGAGGAAAAGAGGAAGATCTAGGAGGTGGTGTATGGATGTGGTGAGGGAAGACATGCAGGTAGTTGGTTTGAAAGAGGCAGATGTAGGGGACAGGGGAGTATGGAGGCGCATGATCCGCTGTGGCGACCCCTAATGGGAGAAGCCCGAAAGAAGAAGATTGTTTAAATGCAGCTTTACAGAGATAAAGCGGTAATAATGTTATATAAAAGAACGTGTAAGTTATAAAAGTTATGAAAGAATATTGTGACTGTGCCAGTAGAAACTGTGGCAAGGAAAAACCTCTTGAGATGGTATGAGAAGGAAACCCTGAGAGGAACCAGACTCAAAAGGAAACCCATTTTTATGTAGGTGGCACCAAATATCCATTCATTGTTCAATTACATTGTTGATGTGTGTAGTAATAGGTGCATAAATGCAGATCTATTATGCAAACTGTCCTGGGGGACTGTAGTAGACTGTTTATAATAATTACAGTCCAAATCTGTCCTCAAAGTGCTTGAGCTGCTCAGAGGCTTCATGGATCTTTAGGCTGTAAATGTGGAACCATCCCCAACTGCACAGAGTGGTCTCAACTGAGAGAGACTTCATCCAGAGGTAGGACGTCAGGATTAATCAGGCAGATCAGAAGAGAAGAAAGGACAGGAGCACTGGTCACTGGAATCTTAGGGGGAAGGTTTACTTGACATCTACATTTTCTTCAACACAAACAACCATTCAAGCACTCTGAAGGTTCCTTGAGCATTCCTGGTTCTTTGCTATTACAACAATGCACCTATTTTAAAGTGTCATCTGCTACACATTATAAATTCAAGCTCCTTCCAAATATTCTATTCATCAGTCAGACTGTAACCTTCCCATCTTTCATCTCACAAGTCAAATATTTGACAGAAATGAATCCCGAAACCTTTTATCATATGTCAGCTTGTATAAGCTTCTCCATGGAGCTTGAGCACGGGGCTGAGAGTAACGCTGTTCTCATTTTCTGTCTGGAACTTCTGTCAGATTTAGCATTCAGAGAAAACAGCTTTTTGTTCTGCCACAGCATTTAGACTTTTTTTTTCTTCCATTAAATTGTACTGCCTCTTTTTAGCTTTGCATAGATATCTGCAAAAGTGCTCCTTTATTACATTAAAAGATAATACTGTATCCACAAAGTCTATAGATAGATCAACATTATCAAGTTAAATTATACAGTTTGAACAGTAACATGATGTTTAATGACGTACGTTTTAAACCGGATGCTCCTTTAAATATTGGATTAGATGAACATTTTTGTGGAGAAGTTTCTAGCACAAGGCTTATCATAATCACAAGAATGATATTTATGCATTGCTTGATGTCGCACTACATTTTCCAGTTTTTTTGCTTAGTGATACGATTTACACTATATGGCCATATGTTTATGTACACCTGACCATCAACTTCATAGATGCATTTTAAACATTCCAGTTCCTTTTACAGCTATAATAAGCATCACTTTTCTGTGGCTTTCCATTAGATTTCAGGAAAGCTTGTGGGGATTTGTGATCATTTAGCTACAGGTACATTTGAAAAATCAGGTATTTATGATACCAGGGTGAAGAACCCTGGGGTGCAGTTGTTCAAGTCATCCGGAAGATGTTCAGTGGGTTTGAGGTAATGGCTCTATGCAGGAAACTGGAATGATTTATGGATATCTTCACGGAGCTTGCTTTGTACACAGGGGGATTGTAATCCTTAAACAGGTTTGTGCCTTTTTGTCCCACTGAGAAGAGATTGTAATGCTAGAACATACAAAAACATTCTTTACAATTGTATTCTTCTAACTTTGTGGCAATATTTTAGGGAAGATCCACATATTACCCACGTAATGGTCATGTGTCTACTAACATTTCACCATATAGTGTACATGCTTAAAACAAAGACAACAGTTAC
Organism: Silurus asotus; assembly: GCA_024362625.1. Classification (NCBI taxonomy): domain Eukaryota; kingdom Metazoa; phylum Chordata; class Actinopteri; order Siluriformes; family Siluridae; genus Silurus; species Silurus asotus. Next base: position 3,568,579 of record MU551704.1, read on the forward strand.
AACTGGAAAAAGATTTCCAAGTGTTTCATTTGCATTTGCACTTTTCAGAATTAGAATCACAATCAGGTTTATTTACACAATGAATTTGGTTCCAGCTGTTAGTGACTCTCGTAAGTACAGACATAAATAACACTTACATTTAGTTTATATTATACAGGACAATCCAGACTATTTGAGACCACACAGACAATACGAGACTACACAGACAATACGAGACTACACAGACAATACGAGACTACACAGACAAAACAAGACTACACAGACAATACGAGACTACACAGCCAAAAGAGACTACACAGACAAAACGAGACTACACAGACAAAACGAGACTACACAGACAATACGATACTACACGGACAATACGATACTACACGGACAATAAAAGACTACACAGACAAAACAGGACTACACAGAAAAAAACGAGACTACACAGACAATACAGGACTACACAGACAATAAGAGACTATACAGACAAAACAAGACTACACAGACAATACGGGACTACACAGACAATAAGAGACTACACAGACAAAACAGGACTACACAGACAATACGAGACCACACAGACAAAACAAAACTACCCAGACAATTCGAGACCACACAGACAATGCGAGACTGCACAGACAAAATGAGACTACAAAGACAAAACAAGACTACACAGACAAAACAAGACTACAAAGACAAAACAAGACTACACAGACAATACAAGACTACACAGACAATACGAGACTACACAGACAATACGAGACTACACAGACAATACGAGACTACACAGACAAAACGAGACTACACAGACAATACGAGACTACACAGACAAAAGAGACTACACAGACAAAACGAGACTACACAGACAAAACGAGACTACACAGACAAAACGAGACTACACGGACAATACGATACTACACGGACAATAAAAGACTACACAGACAAAACAGGACTACACAGAAAAAAAACGAGACTACACAGACAATACGGGACTACACAGACAATAAGAGACTACACAGACAAAACAAGACTATCCAGACAATAAGAGACTACACAGACAAAACAAGACTACACAGACAATACGGGACTACACAGACAATAAGAGACTACACAGACAAAACAAGACTATACAGAAAAAACGAGACTACACAGACAATAAGAGACTACACAGACAAAACAAGACTACCCAGACAATTCGAGACCACACAGACAATGCGAGACTACACAGACAATTCGAGACCACACAGACAATGCGAGACTACACAGACAAAATGAGACTACAAAGACAAAACAAGACTACACAGACAAAACGAGACTACAAAGACAAAACAAGACTACACAGACAATAAGAGACTACACAGAAAAAACAAGACTACACAGACAATAAGAGACTACACAGACAAAATGAGACTACACAAATAAAACGAGACTATGCAGACAATATAAGACTACACAGACATAACGAGACATCACAGACAAAATGAGACTACACAAATAAAACGAGACTACAAAGACAATATGAGACTACACAAATAAAACGAGACTACAGAGACAATATGAGACTACACAGACAAAATGAGACTACACAGACAAAATGAGACTACACAAACAATACTTGACAGATATGACATGAGAGTATATGATAGATCAGTAATGAACTCAATTGTCATTTAATTGTCATGGCAAATCTTCAATATCATCTCAAATATGTTGTGTGTGATCTTAGCTGAAGTCTAAAGCTCTCAGGGTTGTGATGCCAAAAATAAAACTTTATTTAAAAGAAATGTGGTGGAGTCACTTCATGGAAAAAACACAATTGTAGAAATCAGCACACTCATTTGTGCAATTCTAGAATCAGTCTATCCTTAGATTGTTACAAACAACCAAACCTTTCAATCTCATGCCATTTACCACAGCACTATGCAATTTAAAACAATGATTGGTAGTAAGCTAACACTAATCTATAGAGCACTAATCTTCCTCTCCTTTCGGCTGCTCCTTTTTTGGGGTCGCCACAGCCAATCATCTGTCTCCATATCACTCAGTTCTCTACATCTTCCTCAATCAAACCAAAGAACTTAAATAAAAAAAAAAGCCATAAAGCATTTAAATCTAAATATATTGCCTGAGGATTACACAAAAGCTCAGAACTGGTTTCTTTCTCAAATCGAATCAATATCTTTTTGACAAATACCAGTCGTAGAAGAGTATATTTTGTTAGACTGCAATAAAACAATGTCCTAGCAAATGAAAAAAGATCTGAATTGCAGACACATTTATCTAGAATTTCCTATTATAGGATTAGAAGGAAACAAATAGCACATTATTGAATTATTTAGTATTGAAACAGCATCAGTCATTTGAAACCGTTTATTTGACTTTTTTTTGTAGAAGGAAATTGATCTGTCAGTGAAATAAGGAAAAATTAAATATCCTGATATGAGTATAAATGTCTAGAATATGTTTCATATCTTTACATTTGGTTTATATGAATCTTCTGATAACAAATACTACATCAATTTAATACATTCAATTAGGTCAATTGCATTTAGGATCATTTAATTTACATATTTGCTATGGTCATGGAGAAGAGGTGGATTTTGTACTAAGACTCCGATCACAGACAGATCATTATGTGGAACGTCATTGCAGCGTGACCTGTTGTGAATATTTCCAGACTGAGTGTCTATGTCTAAACACATACTCATACTCATGAACAGAAGGACGCAAATGTTTATTTCTTTCAGTGAACCCCCTACTGTCATGGCAGTACACCGCAATCTGTCTCAAGATCAAGTACATTTTGTCATTTCTGTCAAGCCATAAACTCTAGCAAAGGCTTCAATTGTGCATAATAATATGTATTTTTTTATATTTCACCATGCTGTATTTGTAGAATACGTTAAAAGCAGCAGCATCAATGGACATCTAAACAAAATAATGTGTTAAATACTATCAAAGAGGGTTGGCATGCTTTTTAATTAAGATATGTAGATCACATGTTGTCCAACTGCAATAAAGTACAATGCACATCACACCAAACCTGGCAGTGTTTGTATAAACGCCTGGTTGATGAAGTGTATTGAACCTGATTTGGCATCACATTGAGCACCTTCTGTACTGCCCAATTTCCCCTTGGCAGTACATTTTGTTTCTCCAAGACATCCACTTCAAATGACTGCTTTCAATTTTAAGTGCAAAGACAAAAGGCACAAATTACACAATACAAACTTTGTGAAATAGCGCTACTAGATTTCTCTTTCTCATGAGTTTGCAGGGGCTTGATTTTTACAGTAAACATGGTATATGATATCTTTATTCACCAGGAAATTTAAAGTCGTTCTGTCATTCTGCTGCTGTGAAGCATTTTGGGTTAGGAAATAATGTATAGACCTTAAAATCCCTTTCTTTAAGTGGTGGCTGTTCAGCTCATGTTGTCCACAAGACCCATTTTATTTAGCATCTTTTATGTAGCACTCAAAACGGAGTCCAGAGATAATCTATGAATTAGTCATTTAATGAATTAATGATGCTCAAACCCATCAGCTCAGTCACTCAAGAATGAAACATAATTGTATGGGAAATTATTCCACACCAGAGCGGTGGGATGTTTGATGTGGACAGAAATTTAAGCTCGTGACCTGTATCTGTATTATTTTATGCTTTTAACCACTGCTACATAATCGATTAGATAACTGCATGAATGAGCAGATGTTCCTATTAAAGTGTAAGTTGTAACACTTCAACAGCAAAATAGCCTATTTGCCGTATTTCTCAATAACTAATATATTCATAAAATGAATCTGTGAAGTGATGAGAAGGTCTGTGTCAGGTTTTATGTATCTTCACTATTGTTTAAACTCTATTAGGAGCTACGAGTCTTGAAAATGTTTCAGCTCCATTTCTAGTGTTTTGTCTGTTGGTAATTCAATTTCCTTCCAGGACTTTAACAACACCGGACATTTAAAAGGACAAGCAAGACGAAATGAGCGGAGAAAATTCCTTCCTATATGTTGCATATCGAATGGGACACAACATATGACAACTTCACTGGAAAGCAGGTCGCTTATTTAATGCGTTGATATGCCATAGTGTTTCTGTCATAACGTATCAGTGGTGAATAGTGTGAGGAAATTACCTGCCAGTAATGCATCAAACTGCATACACATCCACACAGCCCAGCTCTGAGTTCACAAGCAAGATGCAGCAATTAATGGCATGACAGCAGAATGATTAATTGCCTGATTTTCACATTTTTTATGTAATTAATGTGTTAATGCAACAATTGTTCTGTTGCATATGGAGAATGCAATAGAGCCGAATGTCTGTCTCGGGTGATTAAAGCAAGAAAGTCATTTTCTTACAAATATACTGAGGAGAAATGTAAAGATTTATGTATATAATAGTGTATATGGAATTTGTGGACGTGTTTTTTGAACATCTTATTCCTAATGTAGTCCCTATTTGCTGCTATAATGCCCCTCACTCTTATGGGAAGATGTTCCACTAGATTTTAGAGTGTGCTTGTGGACATTTGTGCTCAGTCAGCTACAAGGACATTAGTAAAGTCAACTACTGATGTAGGGTGAGGAGATCTTGGGTTCAGTCAACACTTAAAACCTTCCCCTCCAACCCATATAAACCATATCTTCATGAAGCTGGCTTTGTGCACAGCGTCACTGTCATGCTGGAACAGGTTTGGGTCTCCTAGTTCAAGTGAAGGGAAAATGTTATGCTACAGCATCGAGAAACATCCTATATAATTGTGTGCCTTCATCTTTGTGGAAACGGTTTGGGGAAGAATCACTAATGGCTGGAAAAGTGAGGTGTCCCAGTACTTTTGTCACACATCTCAATATATACAGTTCTAATTTGTGTGAAGATGTGTTTGTAGAGCATTTTATTAGCAACACTATTCACTTTTATTAGGAACACCTGCAGTGCAATTCATATAATCATGCAGGTACAGGTCGAGAGTTCAGATACTGTTCATATCAACCCTCAGAATGAACAACAAAGTGTGACCTGTGTGACCTTGACCATACTGTAGCATGGTTGTTAGTGCCATATTGGCTGGTTTGAGTATCTCTGTAGAAATGCTGATCTAGGTTTGTTAATGGGAAAAAACTGAAGACAATAACCAGACTCATCTGAGAGAAGGATATGTTGAATAATACACTCTTTACAGCCATGGTGAGCAGAAAAAGATCTCAAACTGCACATCAGAACTGAGGTGGGTGGGCTACAACACTAAGAGACCACATCAAGCACTATTTTGGCAGTTATTTATACCATTTGGGAGACAAAAAAGTCCTACTGATCTAATCAAATGATCTGACTCGCTGTAAAGAATTGGAAATTCCTGTCACTAATGTGTAGCATCGGAGATCGAGCAAGGGTGAGGGAGGTCTCCCCCTGGTGACCAAACAGTTTATTCTTTACATTTTTCACACGTCCACCCACACACAGGAGCCCAGGATATGAATCATCTGACTTTAGTCCTTTCCAGAAGGATCCTTTTGTGACCAAACCTTGCAAAATGATTAGTAATGGCTGCACTCATGCACACTGTCTAAACCTTGACCACGAGACATTGTGCTACTGGATCTGCCCTGGATTATTTATACAAAATGACTAATAGGATCATGTCCTTCCTTGTGATTTAATGGCTACACAATGTCTTACTATAAAAAAATAATTTAATATCATATGAATATTGTTTGTAAAGAGAGACACACCAAAATCCTCTTACTGGGGATTCTTTTCATTCCAAGATCAGTTGGTGATAATAAAAACAGTGACACAAATATCTTATATTCATAAATTATTTTTACCTAACCATGATCTTTATTTATTTTTTTTATTTATTATTTTCTTTTTTCAGCAAGGGCGATTAACATTTATAAGCTATTACAAAATAATTAATAAAATCCCTCAACGATTTAGACTTTCACCCATTTCACTATGGCACACAACTTCTCTTATAGCCACGTGATCAGTGTAATACACTGTGTGAAGTGTGCGAATAGATTATATATAACATCCTTAAGCAGAATGGAGCATCTCATTTACGTTGATTTCATTTGGCAGACACCCTTATCCCATTTATATAACTTAAAAAAAGTAGACAAACATTTCCACCTATTTTAAGGACATATACAGTGTGTAAATTTATCAGTATTTCTAATTTTTATTTTATTTTTTGCCATTTTCACAGGCCACCACACACAGAAACTCTTAATACCTCGAACTTTCACATGCTTTCAAATAAGCACTTTTTAATCAGCCAGCAATCTTGTGATTAAAGCAGTTGGCCTTCCTTCTAGTGATTCCCTGTTTATTTCTCAGTACAGTGTAATTCTCCTTCAATCATCCGTAAACTGATCATTTAAACATTTCTGAGAAAATAAAACCAGACCCTGCAATCATCATTCTGGGACTTTCCGTATTTTCCATATACGCTGATCAGATCACTGAACTGTTCAGGGAAAAAAAAGTCAATTGACATCACACCTGGAACAAATTCGATTTCTGAAGGGCAAATTTGAATGATAAGATCTGCCACCTTTGTATCTGCTACATAAGAGAAAACTTTATTACTTAGCATATGACTATACTATTGTTATTATAATTACTATTATTATTACGTCTCTCCTATCCTCCACACATCGCTCAGCATTTCGATCAGCACCAGACGACCTTTTCCGACCCACTCGTCCAGACGTCTGTTAAATCCAAAAAAAAATGCACAAGGAAACTCCTCTCTGCCCTTCTGCTCCTTCAGTCTCGACTGGATGACTTCTGCTGAATGCCTTTTTTCTCTCCACTATACCATACCCAGCTTTTCTTTGTTTCTCTTTGACATACACAAAAAAACATTGCCATTTAGGGCAAATCCTGTACACCTCACTGCTCTTGGGCAGTTTCCAACAAATGAACCTCAGAAAGAAAGAAATGGGTTGAAAAATCACCACACGTTCACGTTTTATTCTTTTTCTCGTAAATATGTTTATAAGTAAAATGTGATAAATTACCCATTAACAAAAGACTTTATCTCTGTTATAGAAGATATAAAGGAAAGACTGGAAGACATTTCACAGCAATGTACAAAACAATTGAGACAATAAATATTATATAAATTAGCAAATTATAAATATTTGTAACGTAAAAAAACAAAACAAAAAGATCTTCAGTTACACATGCTGAATAACGTTCCCACTGTGAAGCTGGAGAAGATATCTCTGGCCCATAGGTAAACTGTTTCTCTCCAGGGTTGCATCCTATGGATATAAATGAAGCACAGTGTCATTTAAATGATTTGTCTTTTGACTTTTTTTTTTTTTTACTGTTTAATCAGATTTCATTGCAACAGCATTTTCAAGCACATTACAATACTACCAGTCTAGGAATTCTGGAAAGTGGTAGCTCAGTGGATAGGATTTGGGATTTCTGATTAAAAGCATATGAGGTTGAATCCCAGAACCACTAAAAGATGCCAGTGCTAAGCTCTAAACGCTCAACTGCTCCGTTGTAAAATAAATAAGACAACTGTAAATGAACCACTCTGAATGAAGAAGTCTATCATGTGCCATAAACGGAAAGGGGAGGCCGGGAGGAACTTTAGGAACCACAAATCAGTGAAGATACCTGACGAGCTTGTGTGATGAATAATGAAGATCCCATCAGTGTTGCCTTCCCCATAAGAAATCTGCGAAATTTATTATCAAAGGTCGCGTGGATTAAGCGTTCAGTTTTAAGGGCCATAGGGGTTACCATGCTTTCATTGTGGTTAAAAGAAGCCACACCTGTTTCCACTGTTTATATTTCTACTGATGTTGTTTGTGACTCCTCCTTTTCAGGAGTGGAAAGCAGCAGACCTGCTGACCCATTGTGGATCTGACTAAAGCCTCTGGGTTTAAGTGGAATTGAAACCCAATTCCCACAGATTTTAGGAAAAAAACAAATATTTGACCAAATGATTTTTCCCTCCATATTCATTATATTAGGTCAAAGGTATAATTGGGGGCTGAAGTACAAAATTCCTTTGGCATTTGGATTTTCTGATCAGGCATAACATTGACATTATAATATTATGAACTGTGAAGTAAATAACACTGATTATCTCTTCATCATTGCACATGTTAATGCGTGGGATATATTAGGCAGCAAGTGCACATTTGTCCTCAAAGTTGATGTGTTAAAAGCAGGAAAAATGGGCAAGCATAAGGATTTGAGCAAAATTTGACGAGGGACACACTGATAACACATCAGTCTTTGATATGGATGGACTACAGAAGCACATCAACATGTCAGCCAAGAGCAACAATCAGAGGATATCATGGACACGGATATACTGTGTGTATGGCGATAGACTTCCTGTCAGCTCAGACCAGTCAGGTCATTCCCCTCTGATCTCTCTCATCAGCCTGCAAACCTGCTCGGTGTAACTGCTAGAGACTGTTTTGTGTGAAAATCCCAGGAGATGTGTAGTTTGTAAAATTCTCAAAACAGCCTATCTGGCATAAACAACCATGCCACAAAAAATAATCCCAGAGTTCACCTTAATTTTGGTGTATGATGTCTATGTTAACAGAAGATTTAAATTCTACTGCTGGCACATGATTGGTTGATTCGATAAATAGATTCTTTGAAAGAATCAGTACAACTGAGACATGAGGTTTTTACTATCTTTATCTTCATTGCCAATAAGGACCTGTGCGTATTCGTGAATTACCTTTGCTCTCCGACGGAGGTAATCCCTGCGATTATGCAGCATTTTAGTGCAACGCACAATCACTTCCGTCTCCCTTCCAGATAAATACGGTAACGCAGAAATGATCTAAAAAAAAAAAAAGGCCAGAAACATCATTTATTAGGAACATCTGATGCTTCATAATGCATAAAAACATGCAGATACAATCAAGAAAAATGTACAACTTGTTCAATTATATTTTTCTTATTTTTCTATATTTTTCAACAGGACTTAAACAACAATTGTGAGATCCTCATCAACTTCTACGACCAACCAACCTAAACCAGAAACCAGAACTAGTCACAAGCACTGACATACATTTACACCCTAAATTCTAAAATTTGTTCCCAACAGTTTATTCTCTTCATTTCGTAGCGTTTCTCTTGGCTGCACTGCTTCCAGTACATGTATGTGAATGTTAGATTTTTTGTCCAATCAGATTTCAGCCTCTATGTGCTGCAATCTCAATCTAATCTGCCCAGGGACTTTAAAAGTCCTTTATTACCATAGTCTCCTTAATAAATAGCTCTGTTTTTTTAACCAATCAGATTTCAAATTCGCCAATCGAATAGCGTCTGCATTTTTTATACTCTGATTGGCTGGTCAGAGGAAAACTGTTAGACAAGTTTAACTGGCAAAACGTGTGTAGCTCTGCACACATTAATACATCTGAGTTAGACATTTTTTTATGCCTGTGGAGGAAATTGATTTGGTCTCAAATCAATTTTCCAGAAAAGCTAGACTTTTGAGGAGAGCTCGGCCAACCCCGAAGCTAGCTAGCTTGTCTCAGACCGGGAAAGGGTTTGTTCTACACTTCCAGACCAGTTATCACAAGCAGTACCACTGGAATACTGCGTCTGAGGAGCAGTGCAAATTATGTCTGCATCTCTGGTGAGTAGGTCATGTTATTAGACAAATATTGATTCTAAACTTCTCCAGATGATGCAGGTGCACAGTTGTGGTTGCAGTGTAGAGGTATGGTGTCTTAACTGGGTTTCTTGCTTTAGTAAAATAGTATTGATGGTCTATATAATTGTGACGTGATTTTATTGGTGGTATTAAGAGGTGGATTAAGTCGGGTAAGTCCTTAATGAAGGCCCAGGTACTAAATGCACGGCCCTTCACTGACTTATACAATTAATTAACAAACTATAATCATTTATTGCTTAAAATCTCAATTAAGTCCATATCGAGTCGAAAAGTTTAGGGGATGTCAAAACCACATCAATATATTGCACTACAAAAAAACACAAATATAACCTTTGCGGTAATTGGGCCCCATTCAATGTTTCTGCTATAGCAGGCTCTCTGCCAAACCTGGAACTGTGTTAGGATCTCTCTGGCCACCACCTGCTTATAAAAAAAAAAAAAAGATAAGATCATTTGATAATTATTCAGTGACACCAAAAAGATTTCAAAGGTGAAATGAGCACTTACACTGAACGTTCTCTGTCTGTTTATGTTGCACATTTTGGCAAGGTCTGTCGGAGGGTTTTCAGGATACATTTGGTTAATCTACAACACACACACACACACACACACACACATACACACAAACAAAACACAGTCAGTATTTATTTGTGGCACATTCCGAACCAACATCCAGGCACTTCTTGTGAAGCTTTCATCACTTAAATGATGTTTCGAAGCCTGCTCATGAGTCGTGACTGAAGGAAAGTCTGAGGAATTGTAATTATCGATCCTAACATGTTTTCGTGCCTTGAGAAGAATGGGCCAGGCAGCAGGCTGAGAGAAATAACAGGATTTAAATAAATAAATAAATAAATAAATATATCTTTTTTTTACTTCTATTCACATGAAGGTCAGCCACTGGGTGAGACGGTGAACACAGGAGAGGAGAAAAAACTCACAGATAAACGGCAGACTGCAGGAATCTAATGAACGTAGTTTAGAAGAACTGAAGCGCATTAATGTCCCCTGCTGTTACTGATGTGCAAAGACTTTTACAACATTCGGTTTCGCTCTGCTTTCTTCATCACCGAGAAGACACTCTAGCGAGTTTAAAAGCACACACTGTGGCATTAAATATGGACAAAGCAAACACATGCTTTCGCAAATACACATGGAAACTAAATAGCAAGGTCAAATATCACCAGAAACGAGCACATTCCATTGATATTCAAATATTTCAGGTTATGTAATCTTAATCATGTTTATGGAGATTTCTGCAGCAAAGTTTAAATACAAGAATGTTAGTCTAACCTCATCTAAACTTAGTCTGAAACTATAATGAGCTGAGATTTCTCTTAAGGAATTTTAAGTATCCTAATGGGTTCCCAGTTTTTTCCCAGCAGTACATCCAAGTTTTAAATCAGCGTACAGTACTTGCAGTACAGTTCCACAAAACACACCAGTGATGCTCAGGGGACAGTGTCCCACCATAACCACCACCAGCTTTTATATTCATTAATGAAATCCTGCCTATTTAGATTTAAAATAGCTTTATTGCAACGCATCAGTTCCGAATTTCGGTCAACAAAATGTTACTATACAACAGTGCCAAACAAAACTGTCTTTTTTTTAAACGACAGTAATCAAGAGCTTCAATTTTTAAATGCAATACAGAAACAAAATGAACAGGAATGTAAAAATCACAACATGCAAACAGACAAACTGTTAAAACACTTAATCTTGAGCTAAAAAAAACAAAATAAATACAAATAAATAAACTCATAAGCCAATGATTTGATTTTTATAATATTGAAAATTATATTTATTATAGAAAATATAATCTTAATGATATATTATTGAGAAAGACAAATAAAAAAAAAAACGGTGATCATGTAAATTGTTCAGCTCTGCACTTCGCTTTAAGTTCAATCTTCAGATTTAAAGAACCTCACCGAAAAAACAAACACACACCACATTACATGCAGAAACAACAGAAACATATGTAGGAGCACATTTTAGTTCATTAGGATATTCACTCTGCATCCTTCCAGACAGTTGTTATTAATATTAAATTATAGTATCTTCTGAGAGCACTTGTGAACACCCTGAGCTCTAATCCGCCTCTGATTTATGTCTTTCGCAGGAAGTCTTGTGTCAGTGTGTGTAATTAGCCTTGATTCTCTCAGGTTCTTCCTTCGGTTACCTCGCGTTTGCTTCAGTTCACTTGGTGGAAAGCAGAATCGCAGCACTTTTAGCTCATTAGATCATTTTTTTGGACTCGGATTACAATAAAGCCGTCGTTTCGGTCAGTGCCGAAGAACTCGCGAAACATGCTAGATTTATAAACAAAAAATTTATCAGTGGAGAAAAATAAATTGTGTTTACTGTAGCAACAACAATAAACAATGCCTAAAGGTCTGTAAGGAAATCTGTCTTATTTTGCTAAATCATAGGTGGTCTGGAGAAAATCTATTGGTCTGTAAAACAGTCTGGATATTTGCCCTTTTTGTAATTATTATTATATTGTATTATTGACTTCTCACAGCTTTTAACCTGTTTGACAAGTCACCTAAAGTCAGTGGGTTTAACAGATACATTAATATCTCCACCACTAGCAGGTCAATAACTATAAATGTATCTTTAGTTTAAAAGTTCCAGTAGAATTCCAATTATTGCACACAGTGGGTTGCTTTCTTACAGGGTCCTCAGATGATGGCGCTCAGATTACTGTCTGTGTGGAGTCTCCCATGTTCTCCATGTGTCTGTCTGGGCTTCCTCCGCTTTCTTCACACCTCCCAAATGCATGCCAGCAGGAGGATTATCAACTCTAAATTGCTACTAGGTGTGAAAGTGTGCATGTGTGTGTATGTGGTGTCCTGTGATAAACTGGCATCCCATTCAGGGTGGATTTCCTGCCCAGTGTTCTCAAGCCAGATTTTAGGTCTGGGTACTAAAGATTTGTTGTACACATTTAAATATTTCTGCCTGATGTATTGTTCCTTGTTTGCAAAAAATATATATATAATAAAAAAGAAAAGGACCTTTTCTGGGCCTTTTGATTATAAGGGTGTATCTTTGTGCTGAACGTTTTTGCTCAGAGAAAGTAAAAAAACAGGTGTTCTAAATTAATAAATAAATAAAAAAGTCAGGATAGAAATTACACCAGGCTTTTAATGTGTTTATAATCAGTGCTTTTAATTTCTAATCAGAAAACTATTTTTATTTCTTCAGAAAGGAAGTCCTAAAGCATCATCTTTGTTCTTTTTTATTACATCAGAATTCTGTACCTATTCTTTTTTTTTTTTTTTTTTAAAAATTTTTTTCCTTTTTTTTTTTTTTTTTTTTTTGTATTGCTCGCTCTGAGATGTGAAGCGTTTGTAAGCTCAGAGAAAAAAAAAAAGACTGTAGGGACTGTTCAGGTCATGCGTACTGAGATCTAAAGGCCTGGAAGGTGCGGTTCAGTTCATTTCCGTTCCATGCACTTTAAGCAGATGGCCCTTCAGCTGCTTGAGGCACACGAACGTCTTCCCGCACTGACGACAAGGACAACTCTTCCCCACGCGGCTGTGTCTCCTGAGGTGGATTCTCAAGTGAGTGGATCTTTTGAACCTCATGCCGCAGTGGGTGCAGTTGAAGAGTTTCTCGCGCGTGTGGATGTTCTGATGTTGCTTGAAATTGCTGAAGCGAGTGAAGGCTTTGCCACAGTCTGGGCAGATGTGAGGTCTTTCTTTGGAGTGCTGCTTCTGGTGGTCCTTCAGCTCAAAATCATGGGAGAAAGTTTTGGCACACTGGAGACACTTTAGGGGTTTGTTCGCTTGGTGTGTGAGAGCGTGAAGCTTCAGCTGAGCTGCTTGAGCAAACGATTTTCCACAGCGTGGCTTTTCGGCGGGAACCGGAAGGTGATCGGTCTGGGTGAAGGGGAGGAAGAGTTTCTCACCTAAACAAAGCTCGGGATGATTCAAAAGACTTTCTGGACCAAACAAGTGTCTATTTTCATTATGGTCAAATGAACTGGATCCCTCAGGCATGGGAGCCGAAGCGAGGTGAACCAGCTCTGTGGTGATTGACTCACTAGGCTCAGCCTTGATGCCGTGCGATACCTCTGTGTTACAATTCACTGAATAGGACATTAAATGTGATGATGGATCTGTCATGTTGAGAGCAGTTAGATTTGGAAAGTTATCTACCTGTGTTTCATCTCGATTCCAGGATCCGGCGAGATTCTGGTCTGAATCTGCAGGAGCGCAGTCATCTCCGCAATCCCACACGGGGAGCATCTCTTCCTCTTCTTTAATTTCAACCGGATCAGGAAGGTGCTCAGATTTCACAGCGGTATAGGTTGGAGACGGTGCCAACTCTCCGACCCCGTCTTCCACTGGAGCGCTTTGTATGGCTCGAGACTGGGCCATGTCTTTACTGAGAGTGAAGTCAGGGACAGGGGTCTTGCAGTGACTTTCTCTGGATTTGGGGTTGCTACAGGCCTCGTGGGTCCTGGTGACTGGCGCATTGGTGCACTGAGGATGTTGCACTTCGGTATTAGACTCCTGCTTCCCTCTTTTTTCAAGCGCGTTTATGGTGTTCTCTTTGTCACTGTGTATTTCTGTGGTTCGGTATGAGCCCAGACTCTCTGTAGACCTCCAGACTTCACTGAATTGAGGCCTTTTCTCAGACTGCTCCCTCAGGCTAAGCCTGAAGCACAGAGCATCTTCACCTACAAGAGAAACATAAAATCAATGGATTTCACAGAGCAAGTGTGAATGTATAGTGAAAACTGGATTGTAAATAATAGATAAGTGATTAACACTTCAGGGCTGAGAGAAGAATATTGAAAATGGTATTAAGACCTCAAGATTTTATCATCACTACCCAGATAGTCCTATTAATGCTAGCTATTTAACTGTGTAACATTTTTCAGGGTGATATGAAATAAAAAACAACAAAGAAATAGACATTTGAATAAATAACTTATAATACCCGTGCTATGTTCTACTAGCATGTCATCTATACTAAAAATCTATATAAAAAAATAAAAAAATAAAACCCAGGCATTATAACTATCTAACCTGTGAGAATCTCAGCCGGTTTCTCTGAAGTTCTCTCTCCACCGCCTGTGGCTCTCCCACAGTCCGAACATCGTATCCTCTTCTCTCTCTCTTTCAGTTTGCTCTCGGAAAACTGCAGACTGCGCAGAAGCTGTTCAACCTCCTGCTTGCCTCGAGCCACTTCCTCCATGAAGCTGTCCTCCACCAGCCTGGTGATCTCGATCATAGCTGACTTGAGGATCGTCTCCATGACGATAGAGAGCTGGGACTGGAAGGTGACGACGAGGGCGTCGGACATTTTTCTTGGCTCGTGGTTGTACTACACCTTCAGCAGAAACTGTCTGGAGACTTTCACATTTAACTCCCAAGACCTGGAAAAAAAATGACTGTTTAAGTTCTATTTAATCAGATGAGACAGTTTCTGCATGAAAAATACAGAATAATTCCACAACTTGATTACATTGTCTTTACATTTATTTGTACTTTTTTTACAGGGTGTCTTCAGTTCATATCTACTGTTCATCAGTATCTTTCCTGACAAAATACTCCAGCAATAGTTGATCATGTATTTATCCGTAAAAATATTATTCAATAAGTACACACAGGTGAATTTACGTCTATAAAATGCCCCCCCCGGGACCACACAAGTGACCAGGTTAAAGTAACGTGCTCCCTACAAAGAATACACACTCCCCTGGGAAGACCTGAGTACGAGAAGAGACTCACTGGAGTGTCTTATCTGTAGGCGTGGAAAGCAACAGTCACAGCTGAGAGAGCAAGTTCAGCTTGACTGACCACTGCGTGTTAAGCCTTACTGAGTTCTGCTTGCACAAGCCCGTGTACTGAACAACCAAACACCCATCACTGTTGTTCCTTTTACTAATCACAACTCTTTCTGAAGACAATCAGAACTGCCTGTAGTTTCTAAGAACAAAAAACCCATCATGAATCTTAACAACCTCTCACTATTGTTTCCACTGACCAATCATTCATCAGTACCTTTCCCACCACCAATCACTGATGATCATTGTTCAAAACAACCAACTGTTTATCACGATTGTTGCCAACAACCAATCATACATTCATTGTAACCAACAACAACTGCTACCGAAGACCAAACACTGATCACCATTGTTCCCAATTTTCTGATCATTCCAGGGTTCCCTATAGTTGCGAAGAATCGATCTCTGATCACAACTGCTCCCAAAACCAAACAATGATTACTGACTCCCTCTAGATAAAGCTCTCCTCAAATAGAAACCACTAAATGCAGCTGAAGATGGTTCCATATAAACAGCCTTAACATCTATGAAGATGCTGAGCAACTCAAGAACTATGACGATGGATTTGGACTGTAATTAATATAAAGTGTGCTACAATGGCTTAAGACCAAGAACAGCACACCCCACTGAACAGCACACCTCAACAGTGACAAAACTATAATAAATGGACATTTGGTGGCACCAGATGAGGATAAGTTCCCTTTTGAGTCTAGTTCCTCTCAAGGTTTCTTCCACATACCATCTCAGGGAGTTTTTCCTTAACACGGTCACCACTGGCTCACATATTAGGGATAAACTCATTGGTACTAACATATAAATTCATATTTTGTCTCTACAAAGCTGCTTCGAGACAAAGTCTATTGTTGTAAGTAATGTCCATTGTTAAAATTGATCACTATCGTTCCAATTATTATTTTCTAAGATGTTGAGGTTTTTGTTGGTAGTGATGAGGATGGACAGGATTAGAAATGAGTTTATTAGAGGGACAGCGCATGTAGGACTTTTTGGAGACAAGGTGAGGGAGGCGAGATTGAGATGGATTGGACATGTGCAGAGGAGGGACATAGGGTAGGAGAATGCTGAGGATGAACCCACCAGGAGAGAGGAAAAGAGAAAGACCAAGAAGGAGGTTTATGGATGTGGTGAATGAAGACATGCAGATGATCCGCTGTGGCGCCCCCTAATGGGAGAAGCCGAAAGAAAAAGTTCCAATAACCTTTTTCTCATCATAACTCCTTCCAGTGTTCCCCGCTGTTGCCAAGACACAATTACTGATCATAACTGTTCCCAATCACCAATTATTAATCCTGACTTCTCACAGGCATTGATCATATTAACCTTCCCACCCACACTGCTTTATCCTTCATTTAGATTTACATTTGCAGCATTTGGCAGACGCTCTTATCCAGAGCGACTTACAACTGAGCAGGGGAGGGTTTTTTAGGGCTTTTTGCTCAAGGGCCCAGCAGTGGCAGCTTGGTGGTGGTGGGATTTGAACCTGTGATCTTCAGATCCAAAGCCCAAAGCCTTAACCACTGAGCTACCACCTTGAGCTACCACCATTTAAACTTTTTATATTCCCAAGTTTTAAAAGCAAGTTATTGCCTCCATCACCATTTCCGTTTTGTCCATCTGATCACACTCAATAATTGTATTCTGTCTAAAGAGACATTTGATATGACATACCCACTTGCAAATGACTATAAATACTCTATGAATACGCATGGGGTCAGAGGGTGAGGTCAGTCTTTTTTTTTTTTTTCAACTTTTTTGGGGGGGGGCAAAAAGACCAAGAACCATTTTGCCACTTCACCTTTATAATGTAAAAGTAGGCTCATTTACAAATATGAGCAAAATATGTAATATTATTATATATATATATATATATATATAAAAGCCAATGGGATTTAACTGGGATTGAAGTTCTTGAACTTGACCTATACTGAGGGGTGCATCCGCCATTTCCGGTCCCCATTCTGTTTATCATCAACGGCGGAATGAATGTCGGGAGAAACGTGTCAGTGTGTCAATCATTAATATTTTGTAACATAAAATAAATGTTTTTCTACATTTCAGCTGAACTCTACAGTCCTTCTAAAAAGCCATGTGCAGTGTTTAGATATTTCTCCCCCCACCCTCATGATGTGAAACACCATAACAACCTGAACATGCCCGTTAGAGACATACATGAGGACAGAAATGGACATTGTCTCAAAGAATACAATAAAACAAACCATACCATTTCAAATAACGACTTGTTTTAGTCTTCTGTCACAATGTAATTGTGATGTAATAGTGTAACAGAGTGGAGTAATGTGGAATCACTGCCGTTACTCTGAGTCTATTGTGTCCAATGTGAAAACGCAGAGGATTCAGGAATGCTAACGTTAGCCAACAAGTTAGCAGCTCAGCTTCCACCGTTCGCTCTCCCGATCCTCTCCTACGAGTTCGTTCGCTTCCATGCTAATCAAAAGGAAAGTTTGTCCCCGAAAGCACAAACACAGAAACAGCACGTAAATATAGCAGAAATGTAACTTACAGCATTCATAGACAGATGATCCAGCACTCACACTGCAGGGTTTGGAGTGAAGGTGTTCAAAATTGTCCATGTACTGACATCTACTGGTGTGGAGAATCATTACATCAGGGACACCACACCTCCCCTCAGTCCAAGTTTCTCTCATAAGGGGCTAATTTTTATACTAACTACCTTTAAAATGCTCAAACCAGAACCCAGGGGCCAAAAACTGGCCATATGTTAGAGGAAAATAAGTAGAAAAATGCCACCAAGGCAGATCCTTATCTGTCTTTATTTAAAAGAAAGATACTTTTTACTTGTCATATATACATTATAGGAGAACGAAATAATTTCTTCACATATCTCAGCAATGTTAGGAAGCTGGAGGCCAATGCTGGCCCATGATGACCTTTGATTTGGCCCTCCATGCCATATGTAGGTAAAAGAAACGAGGGGTAAAAATGCCACCATGACAGATTCCCAAATTAAGAATGAAAAGAGATTTTTACATGCCACATATACTGTAAAATTACCTCTTTGCATATCCCAGCGATGTTGGAAATCAGCAAAGTCAGCACCTCTAGAGAACAGCCTCGCTGAAGAGCTCGAGTGGTAGATTGGCAGTACTGGGGATTGAACCCAAACTTTCCATTCGGTACCACAGAGCCTTAACCACTATCACTTTACCACTTCTTATTAACATCTAAGTTGCAAATTAAATGTAAAGAATAGAAGGGAATGTGTTCTATTCCAACTTCCCCTTTCTTGACAGGTCAGTGATATTACAAACATGTGGCTGTATTTCTTATAGCTAGAAGAGGAATAGCTGTTTTAGTTTCACTAATTTATAAAACTGCATTAGTTTAACAGAAAGCAGAGAAATGTGTATTATTTATTTATTTCTAAATATCATGATAATCATCATATTGATCAATTTTGCCTCTATGAATTTTTGTAATCAAATTGCTCGAGGAATCGTTACAGCACTACACTGGTCTGCTGGTAGGACAGAGACCTGACATTTACCAGGACACTCTTTGAGGAGCACATTGCTGTCGGGTGGATATTTTTGGTTGAGAGAATATTTCTTGCGTCGAGTTAAACATTCTCCTGGGAAAGTAAAGATTGTAAACCAAGATAGTTCCTCATTTGAATAAATGCAAAACAGGATTCAAACATTTAAAGAATACTTTTTTTAATATTAACTCGTTAAACCTGATGCTGTAATGCCTGGTTTAGAAACCTCAAAACTCACAGCGATGAACAAACTACGTTAAAAAGGTCCTTTATTGGATCGGATTCATAGTGGTGCCACTTCAACTGTATGACTATGGAAAAGAACTACACCTATGCATGTTCTTGAGTACAATATTGCTTACATATCTGAAAGAGATGATCCACACACCCATATACAAAAACAGAGACAGCTGCACATAAGGACAGTTACACACTGTAAACACAAAACCTCTTCACGCTTTAATAAGCACAGTCAGGCTGATGATAGTCTCTGACCCATTTGTCACAGGTGAGCAGAATGAATTCTCTGATGTCTTTTTAAGTTGCATTTCTGCGTGAACCGTTTTCCACAGTCCATGCAGATATAGGGTCTTTCCCCTGTGTGGACTCTGCGATGTGCCTTCAGGTTGCTAAGTTTGGTGAAGCTGCGGCCGCAGAGTCCACAGCAGAACTGCCTCTCTCCTGTATGAATCTGTTGGTGAGCTCTCAAGTGGCAGAGGTGCGAGAAGCCCTTACCACACTGCGAGCAGATGTGCGGCGTCCTCACCACATGGTGCCCAACGTGGCTGTGTGTCCTAATGCCGACGGTCTGTGGGATATTTCTTCCAGACTGCAAGGCACTGACGGCTCTCTCATCTGCGTAGGCGCGCTGGAGTTGTGGAAATGCCTGAGAGGGTTTGGGCAGAGGGGAGCTCTTGTGGAGTGAATGCCCCCGTGACACGTTCACAGTGCTAGAACTTGACGCCAGCTGAACATTGGCGTGCTCAGCAGATTTGGGTTGTTTTTTAACCAGCATCCTGAGTTGCTGCGTGACCTGAGATGACCTTTCCTTACCACAAGGTATTGGATAAACCACACTGCTTTCCTCTGAGGTTCCTGTAGGCAGAGGATCTCTGTGCTGGAGCTCTTCCTGGACCTGACTTGCCCTGCTTGCCGTAGACGTTGTCCCTGTCCTCGCCCTGTCCAACTCTTCCCATTCTGGAGGAAGCACCACTACAACTTCCTGTTTAATGGCCACTGATTCTGGAGTGCCTATCTGCTGGTTCACATTGGGGGAAACAGAAGATGGCGCAGGACCCGTAAGCTCGGGCTGCGAATGAGATGTATGCATCAAGTGATCCATTTTCGTGTCTGGCTTTTTTGATTGTGCTTTTTGCTTTACTGAATCCTGAATTCCAGCACTGGTACTGGGTACCTTGTCTCTTGGAGGGAGCCAGTTCTCAGGCTGCGATGTGTGGATGCCTGATTTTTCCCCAGCATCGTGGCTCTGGGATACTCTGTGATCTGCTGTGGTTTGACAGGGTGCCGTTGAGTAGATCTGCACGCCTGAGGCCTCAGCGACCTCCTCTTTCACCACCCCACCAACTTTCGCTCCATCCACTTGAGCCTGAAAACCAACAGGAAAAGACAGTCTTTTTAATCCTCTCTGTTATAACAGTTAAACCAATTCTTAATGGCGGCAGCAGCAGCAGCACAAGCATTACACATTCAAGCTATGGAGACACGTTATACATATGCTATTTTTGCTAACATGATCTGCCTTGTTTTCGTGATTATAACATCCACACAATGAGTATCTAAAGTTTTTGTTATTCACAGGGTTTCTGCAGGTTTCACCAAGTCAAATTTTTTAAAACCATTTACACACCATTGAGAATGAATTTAAAACCGACTGTCAAAAACACACACATTGTTAGCAAGACCTCAATGCTTTATGTAAGAAGTATCGCTTGCTGAAATAATAAATCCGTTTTATGTCTGTGGTACAATCCAAGAGAGATTCGCACACTAGTAACGGAAAGCTGATTGGCTGTTGCATGTTGGTCTCATTTGTAGTAATAATTCCAGCAAATTGTATTTGGAAAGAATTTCAACACACACAAAAAAAAACAAAAAAACTGCTGCATGAGCATTTTAGGTAGCGTTATATGGACATGGGAAAATTAAGACCTGTTAAAAAGTATTTAAGACCTAGAACAGCGAATTAGAAGCCCTCAAATGTTGGACTTGAACATTTTTTACTTTTTAGGACTCCGCAGAAACCCTGATTCCTCACTACAAAATTGTCCTTCATAGTAACGACCTACTTTCATAAAATCGGAAAAACACATCGTGCAAATGAATTTGGTTTGGAAACCCTCTTTATCTCTGCCATCTCACCCATTGCTGCATGTTCAGCTACGCTTTGCTCTATCATTGTATCTGCTGACTGCTTAAGATTTTAACAAAGGATCATATGGCACAACATTACAGCAGTTTTTGAGTTTTCTTTTAGAGACTTATTATCACATTATATATATATATATATATATATATAAAAGGTCCAGGTCTTTCTTGCAACGAGAAAATATATCTAAATACACAAAAATGAGTTTATGTTCTTTTATTTAATTTATGTTTGTACATTGTAAAACAGCACTGTCATGTTTTTGCTTTACAAAAGACACCCAGAAATACAATTCGCTCTTCCATTATAGGCACTTACATCAATAAAAAAATCATTAACTACTTCAGATTTCTCTACTGCAGTGTTTGAACAGAGCAGTATCACAAAACACCCCTCATTATGACCTGTTACGTTGGTGAGTTTAATACGACCAGCAAGAATGGAAGTGGTTGCATGTGCACCATACTACACCTTAAGTTCAGGGTCAGGGATGGTTGACGTGGCCTCTTGACCTGGTGTAACGCTTCTCTTATCGCAGATTCTCCTGCCTGCTTCGGACACACCCTCCTGCTTTGTAACACAAACCAACTCCGCACCTGCGTCAATCCAAAGCCATAGGTCACTCAGCTGCACGTTCTACATGTCGAACAATTAACAACGGTGCCATTTGATTTTCCTCTTACATCCTTTCTGAAATATTTTATTCCTTTTTCATTACACAGCAATTTCTCATTAATAACTATATATTAATGACCAGGTCATACTTTCTTAAATTATAGTCTACAGTCAATTTTGTTCTTAAGGTTAGTTTCCTGTTATCAGAAGGTGCGTTCCCTCTTTTCCCTCTAATTGAAGTAACACACGAGAATTGCTTGTTTTGTCTTGTTGACAAGAAACTGGGAAAATCCTGAAGACTTTCCTGTGGTGGAAATATGACCTACTGACTGTAACTGGAGACTCTTTCCATGAATGCAACGTTTCCCAACAGGAAAACTTCACCACATAGATGATTACTGATATCTCAATGGTTTATTATTCATTCCATATGCATATGAATATGCAGATCATCAACATACAGTACAAGTTCCCATTAAACCGCTGTACTACAGAAAGAGTGAGGGAACAAACTATAAACCTGTGAGTCGTCTTGCAGATTGTAAAACATTTCTGGTGTATAGCAGACCCCTCTTTTTCCAGAGAGATTTAGATCCAGATCATTTACACTATTAAAGGCCAAGGGTCCAGCACTTGCAGCATGGCAGTGGTGGGATATGAACTCACAACCTTCTGTCAATAGTCCAAGTACTGATGAATATCAACATCCTTTGGCCACTCACATTCAAAGAAAGCTGCACAATGTAATTTCTGTAGAAAAACCTGTAGATCACATGGGTGACCGACCTTCACTTTGGCTCCTGGGGTCTCTCCCAGAGATGTCCTTCTTGGAGAGCCCGGCTCTGCCGCAGTCTGTACACCTGACTCGCCTGATCCTGTCCCTCTCGCCCAGTTTGCTTTCCAAGATTTGCAATCTCCGTCTTAAGACCTCCGCCTCTCGTTTCCCACGACCGATCTCCTCCAAGAAGCTTCCCTCCACCAGCCTGGTGATTTCGCACAGAGCTGATCGCAGGACGGTCTCCATCACGCCGGAGAGCTGAGTCTGAAACGTCACGAGGAGCGAATCCGACATGCTGCTGCCTCGTCGCGTCCCATACACTTCTCAATCACTACAACACCCTCCTTGTTTTGACTGATCAGACACTAACGTGCACTGGAGCTCCCGCTGCTGATTACTCCATCCCCGGATGATGTCTTTGACACCTTGCGTGTTTCATCAGCTCCTAGCAAAACTAGCTTCCCCGGCTAACCCAGCACTCATTTCTCCAGTGCTCTGTGCCTGATTGCTCGGCTACACGCGTCGATTCTGGGTGGACGTTCACAAATAAAATCCGTAAAACCCACGAACGTGGTTGAATTCCCGCGGACTGATTAGCTTTTACTCTTGGTTGGACGCAACGCTCCAGAAAAGGGAACCTGTGTTATCCTCGGTGACGTCACGCATTTGTACAGTGTCCCGCGTGGACACACGTGAAAACGCGTTGCCAGAAATACAAACTGCTTACTATACCTTCCCACCATTAGGGTCAGCAAGGTCTTCTCTTTTTGGCTAAACTCTGACAGTCACCTTTTAACGTTTTAAGAGTGGTGGACATATACTTGAGTAAAAGTACACAAGTATTTGCCTTCAAATGTATCCAAATGATTTATTACGGCTATAATGTTCCTATGATCATTTCCAGACTGTTGCTTAATTCACTGTGAAAAGACTCTAATGTTACACTTAGCACACTGATCTATTAATAGAATGATATTAATGAGTCAAACACTAATTGATATCTATTACAATTATCATGAGCCCAACACCTTGCAAATGAGGCCACGGGTTGTTGTGGCAAGTTTGAGTCAAGAGTTTCTTCCATCATTTATTCCTCCCTAAATGTTCTGCTTGTTGTTGAACTGACGCTGAACTGTAGGTTTGTGATAAGAGGTCACCAAGCGCCGAACAAACCAAGTTAGAAACTGAGCTCGTTCCACGCGTATTGGTGGCTTGCTGCGTTATCAACTCATAAATAAAAAGGAATGAGTGATTTCGAAAAATGTAGTTAAGTAAAAAGTACGATATTTGAAATTTAATGAAAACACTTAAGTACAGACACATGAAAAGCTACTTGAGTACAGTAACTAATTACAGTTACTGTTCAGCACTGTGTTTTTAATATATATTTTTGTCCATGAATATGTAGTAAATTATACCCAATAATTATAGCTGGTCTCTGGGTGTGCTGCTAGTATTGTCTGTTAATGTTGGAGTTTTTATTCAATCAGATTTCAACCATAACATCACGTTGCTCTGTGTTTAAGCCTTCAGAATTTGCAAAAATCTAGTGTAGTGTAAAGAATGTGTTGTTTAAAAGCTGTAGCTCAACCAATCAGATTTTAAGTTGCCCACCTGAGGCCACACGTACAATAACGTCAGCGTTTTCATGTCCTTTAATTGGATGGTCCGAGTGCGCACTAGTCAGGGCTTGTGAGCCGCTTTTGTAGCTAACTACTACATGAACTCCAATATATTCCTGTAGGCTTCATAGCTGTTTTTTCATTCCACAGTGGCTGGAAATGTTCTTGAAAATTCTGAATTATGATTAGCTGAGTTAGATTTTCATTGTATAAAAATAAAAATAATTACATTAATAATTCAATCGTGTATAAAAGTAATATATTATGCACAGTATTGTGTTATGTGCGTGACATCTTCACTTTTTTTCTCTCATCTGTATTAGAAATGCCATTTCACTTCTGATTATTTGTATTGTAAAAATTGCAGAGTTAATCTCTAAACACAATGAAGTGCAGAAGCTGAGAGCTTTGCCATACCTTGAATTGCACAATCTCATTCAAACTCAACTGAGCACAGGGAATGAGATCTAGAATGGCTTACGACTGCATTTTGCAGGACCAGTTCTGCATTTAAGGCCCAATCACTGTACAGCACAACTCAACATTGATTAAACTATAATGAATGGCTGTTTGGTGCCACCAAGATGAGGATGGGTTCCATTCTGAGTCTGGTTCCTTCCGAGGTTTCTTTCGCATTGCATCTCAGGGAATTTTTCCTTGGCATGGCTCACTCATTATAAGGGTTAAACTAATAAGCACTAAAATATACATTCATATTTTATAACCTATTTATCTCTCTAAATTGAATGTAATTATTTGTGTGAATATCACCAATATACTTACATGGTTTAGGTAACTTAGTTACATATCTGTGTAAAAGACGTTTTGTTCCTATCAATAAACGGTTAATAAAAAAGCTAATACTGCTGCAATGATTAGGGCCTGTGAGAGCCCAAGTTCTGATACTTCTGAAAATAGCCTACAAATATTTGCGCTACAGTAACAACTCAGTTCCCGTTACAAGGTCTATGGACTTCATTTATAAATGAAGTTAAGACTACACAATGTATATTTTTTATTTGTGCTGAATGAGTGAATATCTGAATTCTATTGGCAACATTTATCCTACATCTTTCCATCAAATAATAATGAAAATCGAGCTTAGATCTTATTCACAGACTACATCAAAAACACCGAAACCAGGGAATAAAACGTGACTCTAATAAGCTGTGTGCGCATAGAAAATGTGATATTTAATAGGAAAAATTACATTGCCGAATCAAACCAATTTAACTTTAGGGTTTATATGTGTACATTTGGCTCTGTCTGTCCAGTCCATTACCCGCTCTTGACCTGCATGTAACTGTGTTACAGGTGCAGGTTTTCCTATTTAACATTTCTGTCTCGAGAACTTTTGTTGTTCTGCATCCTTTGTGGTACCAGTCAGAAGACTGTGAACAACACCCTTATGCCACATTCACACTTGCAATCATTTTATTGTTGCAAGTTGCATTTGTGGTACTTCAAATTTGCCTATTTTGGGTGTTCCTTACTTTTGTGACGCAAGGAGACACATCACGTGTTCCACTGTCATCACTCCAAAGTCCCCCATTCTGTTCCTTATTTGTATAAATTTAAACTTTTCTCAACCCTGTCACCTGATCACATCTAGTGATAACAATTACTGTAGCTCATGTCGGCGCAAGTCGTAATCATTGTCATGGTAACTGCAACAAGTCACCCTACTGTATACTCTATATGGACAAAAGTATTGGGACACCTGACCTTCCCTGCTATATGTGGTTCTTCTCTAAACTGTTACTACAAAGCTTGAGTCTCACAATTGTGCTTGTCTTTGAATGTTCTTTGAACTGTTTGGATCTCCTGAAAGAAGTTCCAGAAAGGCAATGTCTTTGCTACATAAAGATATCGTTTACATAGTTGGAGGAGGAAGATTTTGAGTGTCCCACTATAGAGCTCTGACCTCCACCCCAATGAACACCTCATCTAAATCAGTACCTGACTTTTTCCAGCAGACCTGAAGCATGTCCAACATTGCCAAGTTTAGAAAAGTTTAACTTTATTATGGAACGCTTTGGTCACATAAGAGTTTTCCTGATTTGTGTAATGCTAAAAATATGAACACCTATTATTATTATTCTCAATCAGAGATATACGTGGGTCTTTTTTCTTTATTATTATTAATCCTGTTCATGTTTATTCTTTATTTATTTGTATTTTTATATGTCCACAATATATATAGAAATGTACAGGTTCTACTTTCCCAAATACAAGCGTTCCAGTAGCTTAAGTGAATAATGCTTGCTGTAAAGCGCATTAAATGAACATAGGCCTTTACTTTCATTTGGAGTGCTCTGGCACATTTTCATGACAGAGAAAAATCTGCTTAAAAAACACACATCGTCCAACTCCTGAGTTGTAGCTGGATGATGCATACGGACCTTAAGGCACCAATTAATCCCATAACCCCTTACAAGGCTCAAGACTCTTCTCTGTCTTTAGTATGAACTCTCCCTGGCTGTCGTTAAGCCCTTATATAAACACTGTTAATATTACATGCTGTATATATTTGCATATTTATATATTGTCAGTTTGCTAACTTTGTTTTTTTTGTGTACCTGTACTATGCAATGGCTCTAAAGTTCTCTCTTTATCAGGATTTGTTCTATTATTTGTTGTTTTCTTATTAAAATGTTTTAACATTCCAACAGGGTTTTTAGACAGATATTCTTAATCCATGACCTGGTGACCTAGCATGAGGATGTGCTCTCATGGAGACTATTAAATAGATTTAAAAGTTGCTCTGGATAAGAGTGTTTGCTGAAGATGTATATGAGGATGTAAAGGTAACAAATGCTGCAGGTGTTTATATTTGTATTCATTTAAAACATTACCTGGAAGTGTTTAATTTTACTGTATTATGTTATATTATATTAGGGTGAGATGTTACTAACATATGGACTTTTTAAAATTATCTTTGTAATTACAAATGCAAGTGTAAAATTTTCTTTTCATGAACATTGATCAACTTGGAATTTTCACGCAAACCATCAATGTGTATTATGTATAAATAATAATTCGTATAATCGACTTTTTTTATATGCGCATATTCAACATAACCCTGTGTCTCTTTGGTGTCTGTAGGCTTCACTTACAAAGTTTTCACCCACAGTGCTTACACTTTGTCTTTTTAATTGTGTAAAAACGTACAAGTGAGTTGGTGCCCACCGATAAATCCGCGAGAGACTAATACAAGCGGCATCCTACCAAACCAAAAATACTTATAATAATAGACATCAGATAAAAGTAATAGCATGTAAATAGGATTCAAACATTCATTGTTAAAATAGTAATAAAAAAAATAATAAAAAAAAAGAGTCAAAGTCTCAGATTGCAAAACAAAAACAGAGGCACTGCAGGAACAGTACATAGAGAAATTACTAACACTCATTTCTTTAAAGCGTGACACAAACTACCATGGCTAAATATTCGAGAGGGCAGTGGGGGAAAAATTACAATTCTTTTTAAATGGGTGTTTTACGTTTCAAAAGTTGAATAATGTAATAGTACTAGAACTAGGGACGATCTCACTTAGGCTTCTTCAGGGCAAAGAACTGTACTCTGCAATGTCTTCAGGTTGCTGTTTGAATATTCAAGCATGTTTTACAACAACACTGAAAACTTTTGCATTTCGGCTCATGTTTTTAGGATTTTTTTAACGATTTTAAATATTAGGTTTAAATTGCAAAAAAAAAGTATTCAATCCATTTTGGTGTAATTCCACACCCCTGGCAGTACAACATGGACAGTTTACACGAACACTAACAACTGAAAGTCAATTTAAGAAGTCAGATCTATTTGTAAAAAAAAAAAATCATATACAACAGCAGCCTTTTGGAATTTCTTATAAGAATCTGAGAAAACCCCTTATTTTCAGGAAAGTTTGCATGATTTATGGAAAGATACATAACAATCATCACTATGTACACTATTCAAACAAAAACATTTACAGCATTTGGCAGATTCACTTAGAGCGACTTATAATTATCTTGTTTTTTATAGAATTGAGCAGTTGAGACATAAGGGATAAGCGTGGCCGTGCTGGGAATTTAACTCCTTCTGAATCAAAATCCAACACCATCCCATTTCCAAAATACCAATAAATAAAACAGCTCTGGACAAGATACACATTTTATATCACAAATAAATGACTTAAAATGATCCCTGGAATAAAAGTATTATCTTTGGGCTTCGCGTTTAAGTTGTCATTTGATGTGCATGTTTACATTTTATGTCCTTCACAGCTATATACCATGATGCTCTCACTAAAGCACAAGCCTTCCACTTTCACTACACATTTAGGCCCAGGCACGACCTGGGTTAACGGTGGGACGATTTTAAGTTCATAGCTGGCCAACATCATGTTGCAATTTTAAAGTGTTACCTCAGAAACCCTGTTAGAAGATGATAAAGACCATATAATCTAACTGCCAGTTTACCTTAAGTTGTATTAATGCACTTAATCTGCTGTTCAGCTGGTCAGACAGAGGTACTAGATGTTAGCTATTGCTTTAGAGTGTTAGGTTTCCATGCAACTTGGCCAGTGAGTTTGCTAATGAATTTTTGACTCACCACCAATGAGAAAAATCGATGCTCTGTAAAAGCCTACTAAAACTTTTTGTCATATCTAATAATAAGATAAAAAAAAAAATACCACAATTATTTTCAAAACACTCCTGCGGAAAATATTTGTGAAGAATTAAAAAGTTTAAAGTTGTAATATACGGTAATAAATAAGAGTACCTATTGAGGAACCATCGGAGAGCTGTGGGTAATCATATCAGCTTTAAAACAAATCTGCTTATTTTATACACCATTCTGATCATTTCATATAAAAATCTCTGCTACTTCCTCCATTACCAGTCCCACCATTCCCCTAAGGTTTCACTGAGATGCGGTGAATTCAATGTTCTACAATTCTGTAAATGAGTCCCCGTTTTATATAAAAGAAAAGTCATGCTGTATGATATTCTACAGACGGCTAGTTCTGAGGGTTATTCAGATTGGCCCCGTGTTTCCGCTGGTGTGATCGGAGATGGTCGAGGCGTTTAAAGGTGAGTCCACACACCCTGCAGGAATACGGTCTCTCTCCGGTGTGGGTGCGCTGGTGGACCTTCAGGATGTCCGCCCGGGTGAAGCTCTTGTCACACATGCTGCAGCGGTGTGGTTTCTCTTGTGTATGGATGCGCCGGTGGAGCTTGAGGTTCCACAGGCGGCTAAACTTGTTCCCGCACAGCGAGCAGCTGTAAGGTTTGTCTCCAGACTGGCTGCATCTGTGTTTCCGCAGATCGCTGAAGGACGTGTAGCCTTTGCCGCAGTGGCTGCACAGGTGCAGTCCCTCCCTCTGGTGCACGCGTTGGTGAACCTTCAGGTTGCAGGCTTGAGGGAACTTCTTTCCACACTGGTTGCAGACGTAGGACGTGGTGACGTTGCGATGACGGTGGCCGTTCAAATGCGCTTTGAGGGAAACCTGGTCTGGGAAACTGATCATACACTGAGAGCAAGAATGATCTCTGTCATCTCGGTCTCCCAGCATTCCAGCAGATCCGTTATTCAGCTCTAGCGGCTGGTTGAATGCATCTCCACCGTAAAAGCAATCGGCACCGTCGTTAACCGTATCCCTGTTGTATATCGGGTTTCCTTGCGAGTCTCCGGAATGTGCAGCCTGGGAAAGACCGCTTACATCCTGCAAGTAGCCCTCCTCATTAATAAGCAAACAGTCCATGTCGCGGGTATCTGAGGCGTCCTGTAACGTCGGTGAGACCTTGCTTCCTCGTTTATTTTTGAGCAATCTTCGGCATTCCTCAGATGTACCCAGGTCAGTCTGCAAAGAACCTGGTAGCACACCGAACCCCAAAACCTCTCCAGCTCTGTGAGGAGGGTCTGTTAGGCCATTCATCCCTCCCATATCCAGTTCCTGGTTGCTATAGCTTCCCAAGTCCTCCATGTTATAGCGAGTTCTATAGAGGAGACCCTGGATATGGTCCATGTCTGGCTCAGTGTCGGGAGCTTGATCCAACCCAGAGCTCCAGTCGTTCTGAATCTGCTGCAGCTCCTGCTCACTATAGGTTTTATTATGAGCAGAGTCATCAGAGCCTTCTGTTACTGGGGAAAAAGTAAACGTTGTAAATTTTACAGTAACTACAGTGAAACCAAAGACTGGTATGTAGAGAATTGGAATTTCCACCCATTATAGATACGAGGTGGTATCAAAAAGTTTCGAGACTAGCGCTAATAAAGTACTTTACATATTTATGTTTACATACTATCAACTTTAAAATAGTCCCCTTGCACAGCAATACAGCGCCCCCAACTTTCCAGGCACTTCTGGAATATGACCTGGAAGTCTTCATTTCGAAACGCTTCCAGCAACTTCTGCGATTTGCGCCGGATCTCCGCAATGGTGTCAAAATGGCGACCCATGAGCTGTACCTTAATCATCAGGGAAGAGGCGAAGTTTGCAAGAGCCAAGAGTAGAGTGGGTGCGAAAGTGAGATCGCTCTCCAGCGATCGTCATGCACAAGTTGCGGAATGGTTTCGACGTTTACAGGGATTGGGCTCATTGAGGATCTTCTCGGTCTTTCAGTGATGTTCTTGAGCACTTGAAACCACTCAAAACACATCGAACGACTCGTCACGGCATTGCCGCATGTCAAAGGGTCTGCCCGGTTTCATGGGAAATTTTCACGTTTGCTCTTTGTTCCAACTTGCTGCCCATGATAAAATCACATACGTGGTCATCACACGGTCAGAATAGCACCAGTTATCACCGTTAAACTTTTTGATACCACGTCGTGTTTTTTTTTCCTGGATAAGATTAACTATTTCATAATACCTTCAGTACTCAGTTTCCACTCCTCTTGTAGCTCATTAGCAGTGGCAGTCTGAGCAGACTCAGATTTAAGCATGCAGTCCATCTTTCCTTTCTCTTGAACTGCATTCTGTATAAAGCACAAACACACAGAACACCAAAACATACAACTTGGGTTTTTATTTAGTTTTTTATCGTGTGATTTCAGGACACTTGATATTTCTACTGAATGAACACTCGTGCATCCTGCTCACCTTGGCAGCATCAACCGGACTGGATCCGGGCTCGGATTCCACCATTCCAGAGAGTTCAACGGCCTTTTCGGCTCCACAGCTTCTCCAGCTCTCCTCCGCACTTCTCTCCTGTTTAAGAATCCGGGCATTTTCCGCACCTACGGGATGATCGTTAAAATGCAAAGAGCTTACCACAATCATAGTAAATGATGCCCATGAGAAAAGGAAATGGGGCTCATTGTATAAGTAGCTCCTACAAAGCCTTTGGTTTCTTAGTGTTAGAAATATTCTCTAATTGATTTCTCATTAAGGACACTACTAGAGAAAACCTTTTACGCTTTGGTTGCAGAGTTAACAGTGATACCGGATAGTAAAACCTTATATTTAAGATTTAGATTTAACACCATGGCCATTGTGTTACATTGGGAAACATTGCTCTGATTACCCTCTTTCACAAGTTCTCTCTTTGTCTCTTTGAATTCTATAGTTTCCTCCCACATCTCAGAATCATTCTGTAGCTAAAATGCCTACTCTAAATTGTCCCTAGGTTTTTTTATGAGACGTCATTCAACAAGACATTAAGCCCTGAAAGCCAATGGAATTGTGAATCCACCCCAATCAGGCAGAAGGTACCAGAGCATCCAATGCAAACACCAACAAATTCTTTCCTAGGGCAGCTTGAATACTTCACACAAAAAGACAACATTGAAAACATCCGGTGTCCTGCGCATTTGCTACATTCTTTGAATTTGTCTCGCATCCCCTACCAAAGGGTTTGTCAGTGATGCACCACGACACAGTGGAGACAATATTCATTCTAATGTTGTGAGGTATGACAACTAAGAAAAGCACTGGAACGAGTGCGTACGTGAAACGATCAGACAGATGATCATGTCAAATCGGTCAGTATTCCATTTCTGGGAACTCGCTGTAAATATACAGGCACTAAGGATTAATACATATACAGCACCAACTACTCATTCATCACCAGAATCACCGAAAACATCTCATCAGACACCATTATCCAGAGCGACATACATTGATCTCATGCATATAAACTGAGCAGCTGAGTGTTTAAGGTCCCTGCTCAGGTGTTGATCTTGCTAGGGCTGGGATTTGAACTCAAAACCTTCTGATCCAAAGTCCAATGAGTTAACCACTAAACTAGGGATTTGTGTACCTGTTTGGACCGAAGAAGATTTGTCTCGCTTTTCTTCAGCGGACAGTTTGTTGTTGGCACACTCTAAACATCTTCTCCTGCCTTTGCTCTCAGACCACTGCAGTTTCTTCTTCAGCGACTCCACCTGCTCACGACTCCGGGACACTTCCTCCAGGAAGCTTTCCTCCACCAGCCTGGTGATCTCAAATATAGCAGCTTTAAACACTGTCTCCATGACCCCAGACAGCTGGGTCTGAAATGTGAGGATGATCTCAGACATCTTCGGGGTGAATATCAATTCAGAAGGAGCTGAAGCGGATAAACCAGACCAGGCCGAGCTCCTGCTTGTTTTGTTGTTGTTGTTGTTTTTTTTCGTAAAACGTTTAAAAGCATCAACTAAACTATTAAAACTCCTGCTTCTGAGATTTGCCCTCGTTCTTCATATGTTTTTACTTTTTTTTTTGGTTTCCGAAATCTCTCTAATCTTGCCAATCTTGTTATTCGTTACGAAGCAGTAGCAACAGCTAGTAGCATTTATAGCTAGCTTAGTTAACGTTAACATCCAGAAAAAACAATTAGCCGAAATAATACACCATACAGTAAACTGGATCAAATGTACATTTATAAACTAATAAATAATTTCTAGAGTGCGAATATAAGTGTGTAGTGATACCGAAATGCAACGAGAAGAAAGGAAATGAGTCCTGGTGCAGTGTTTGCAAGGCAAGGCTAGGCTGTGTGAACGGGGGACTAAAACAGTGTAACACCGTAATGGTTCGGATGTGTTTACATTCAACACTGATTATCTGTACTACCTAGTGCCCTATTTCAAGTGGACTAGTATTAAAATTAAGAATGGGGTGCTGGTAGAGGTTTATATACACGTTTAAAAATTTAGACAGAAGGTATAGCCAATGGGACGTATGCAAAATGTACAAATATTATATGTGCAAGTGCATAGAAAATTTGAAAGTATATGCAATGTAATAAATGATACATAAATAAACACCTAGGCCTTCAGTGGTGTCCTACTTAATCAATCCACAATCGTTTTCACACCACAGCTCACAGTATAACAGCGCTCCATCACATACAGGTCTCTTAAGCAGTGACAGTAAATGCCATTACTGAAGCAAGAAACCCAATAAACACAATTCGACAAGTCTTCTTTCACTGCAGCCACAGCTGCCTCGCCCGCATACATCAACTCTAGCAAAGGATGAAAGTTAGTGGTTTATATAGAGTTTAGGCCTTGCTGGCCCTGACAGCGCATGCACGCACGCACGCACGCCCGCACGCCCGCGCACCCGCGCACACGCACACACACACACACACATATACACTGGCGATCAAAATTAGAGAACATTTATAAACAATTGAACAACTCTGAAATAATGTCATCTTCACTGCTCAACAGTTGAAGGAGTTTTTGTCCTTTCTATGCCATGCTACCAGAACACCTTTTCCACAATTTAACTAAGGCATTTTAAAAAATACATTATTTTGCAGAAAACACACTGATTAAAATTAGAGAACACTTTCAAATACCTACCAGTTATTGGTGTTAATCTGGTACCTGGTGCTAATTTCCTTGATTATCTGTCAACCCCCTATTTAACTGGCAGCCTAACTTCCAGTTTCACTGACTCTGCAAGATGGTGGGCCGTTCTAAAGTGACTGAAAGCCTCTGGCAGCAGGCTCTTCAGATGAATGCCAAAGGGATGACCCTATCAACCATAGCAAGACAAGTTGGTCATTCCAAATCTGTGATTTCAAGAATATTGAATCTTTACAACATCACTAACTCATTCAAGATTGGCGGACTATAAAAATAACTCAGCATTCAGACATTATTGTTAAAATAGCTGGCAACAAAAGTGAGTACACCCTAAGTGATAACAGCTGTATCATCATCATGTTCATGTTTTTGCCTGCTTGATTGGCCAAACAAATTTATGTATCTTGTAATAATGCAGTTAATCATTTGACAGAAGGTATAGCCAGTGTGACATATCCCACCTCATGAAGATTGTGGACCTTTTAAAGAAGTAGATGCCGACCCCCCAAACATCCCGAACTATCTAGAGACGTAACAGCGCCAGTTGGATCCCACTTTATGTGGCGTTTGGACATTGGACCGTTTTGAGTGTTTAAAGGTTCTAGAATTGGAGAAGCTGGTGTGGTATCTATGATAATCGCAAATGTTGAGCTATTTTATTGTATATTTAGTTGCTCAGTAGCTCCTAGACCACAAATGACTGTATAAGACTGTAGAAAGGACATTACTCATAATCTTACATTCCAGTGCTCATGTTAGTTCTCACTCTCCAGTGTTCTGTATTGTGTAAAGATTATAATCACACTCTTGATGTCACCCAAATGAGGATGGGTTCCCTTTTTGAGTTTGGTTCCTCTCAAGGTTTCTACCTTATGTCATCTAAGGGAGTTTTTACTTGCCACAGTCACCATGG
This sequence comes from Silurus asotus, assembly GCA_024362625.1. NCBI lineage: Eukaryota > Metazoa > Chordata > Actinopteri > Siluriformes > Siluridae > Silurus > Silurus asotus. The sequence continues at coordinate 3,603,683 of MU551704.1, forward strand.
CTGCTCATCAGGGATAAATACACATAATTCACCGTAACTTTTAATATTCTGTAAATCTGCCGCATGTCCTCTATATCATGTTTTTGTCTGCTTGATTGGACTACACAAATTTACGTATCTTGTGTTAGCGCAGTAAATATTTGACAGAAGGTATAGCTAGTGGAAGGTATGCAGAATTTACAGATGTTATATGCAGTGTTGGGGGTAACGCGTTACAAGTAACGTGCGTTACGTAATAATATTACTTTTCTTGAGTAACGAGTAAAGTAGCGCGTTACTTTATAAATGTACACATTATTATCTGAGTTACTTTTTAAAAAAAAGTAATGGGAGTTACTTTCCAGTTAAATTATTTAGCATTAAAAAAAAATACTGAATTAAAATGAACGTAGTCACGTGGAATCGCGCACTCATACGTGCGAGCCGCGGGAACAGAAGCTGGTCAGAAGCGGAGATGGCAAACCATAGAATTACATTACTGTGATGGAAGTGTTCTTAATATTTTGAAATAGTCGAGGAAAAGGAGAAAGGAATAATGGTTAAGTGTAGATTATGTGTTGGTGAAAAGCTCTTGTCAACTGCAAAAAATACCACTTAAAAAAAAAAACATCTGCATGCAAAGCACAGCACTACAGATGTGTGTGTGTGTGTATAACAAACCAGAGAATTACATTACTGTGATGGAAGTGTTCTTATTATTTTGAAATAGTCGAGGAAAAGGAGAAAGGAATAATGGTTAAGTGTAGATTATGTGTTGGTGAAAAGCTCTTGTCAACTGCAAAAAATACCACTTCAAAAAAAAAAACATCTGCATGCAAAGCACAGCACTACATATGTGTGTGTGTGTATATAATGTTGACTATATGCAACATTATGCAATGTTGCATATTTGGAAATGGAGACAGATAAGTAATATAACGCGTTACTTTCCATAAAAAGTAACTAGGTAACGTAATTAGTAACTAGGTAACGTAATTTTTTGGGGAGTAACTCAATATTGTAACGCATTACTTTTAAAAGTAACGTTGCCCAACAGTGGTTATATGTGCAAATGAAAAGTGCTGTGATGTCCTACCTGAATCAATCCACCATAGTTATTAAAGCGCGCCATCACAGACAGTATACAGTACAGTATTTATACAGTATTTCAAGCAGTGAGATTTATTTCCATTACTGAAGCAAGAAACCCAATGAACACAATTCAACAAATCTCCTTTCACTGCAGCCACAGGTGCACCGCCCGCAACTCTAGCAAAGATGAAAGTCAGTGGTTTTGATAGAGTTAAGGCCTTGCTGGCCCTGACAGCACACACACATAAACGCACACGCACACACACACACACACACACACACACACACACACACACACACACACACACACAGAGTGAAGGAAAAGCAGCCAACAAGTACACTGTACCAAACTGTCATCAATAATAAACGTCGCAACAGTTGAGTCCTCTGCTGTACATCAGGTGCAGAAGCTGACCGGCTCTTGAGCAGGGGATGTCCGAGATTACTATTTCTAAAGTAAACTCACTTGAGAAGATATACTGCATTGGTAGTTGAAATGTGAGAGGTGTACTTATTTTTGTGAGATACTGTACTTCAATCGAACATATAAAACATATTCTGGGTTGGTTAACACTTTTTGTTTACTAAATAATATTATATGTGTTTTTTCAAAGCTTGGATGCCTTCACGATTAATGTACAATGTTCAAAATGATTGAATTTGAATAAGTTGACATGTTCAAGAAGTGGATTGCCTGAGGGAAACAGTCGTTCATCTGTATTGAAGTTTTGGTGCTCGGTGGCACTCGTCAAAAGGCAGCAGTTCAAAAATGTGGTAAGTAGGATGTATGATGTTCAGTGTGATTTTGAATGTTTGGTGTACAGATTTTGATGCACAAAGAGAGAAAATCTGCTCAGCATCCTGGTTTTTCTAACAGTAAATTTGGTAGCTGAGCCAAACCAGACGATCAGTGTGCTCTGGATTAAGTAAAACTGCATCATCAGCAAAAAATCCAATCACCTGGAGTTATATAACATGCAAAGCATTCTGGTTTTGTATGTTTCAAAGCATTTTGAATTTTGTACTGCATTAACTGGGAAATTTAAATGCCAGATGGGGGAAAAAATTACAGGCAAATAAACCAAAAGTATGTTTTATTTTTTAGATTGTCCAAAGTAGCTACATTTAGCTTTGGTGACAGCTTGGCAAATTCATGGCATTCCTTTATCAGATTCATGAGGTAGTCACCTGGAATAGTTTTCAGTTCACAGGTGTGCCTTGTCAAGTGTTAAGTGCAATTGCCAAAACCATCTAAAGCTATGAGGAAACAGGTTTTCATGAGGACCCATTCCAGAAAAGGAAGACAAAAACCTACCTCTGCTGCATATGATATGATTGTTTGATTAGTTGAATAATATTACTTGGATTACATTTATTTTATTTGTATTACCAGCCTTAAAAACCACTGATTTACATAAATGCTTCTCTGAGTTCAAGTGGCAGACATATATCTGAGTCAGGCCTTCATAGCTGAATTGTGGCAAAGTAACTATTATTCTGGAAGAACATGTAATTGCAGCAGAGAATTGCTTGGGTCAAGAAACACAAGAAAAATACATTAGTGAAAATGAGAATAAATTTAAAATCTTTGGTTCTTACAGCTGTCTTAGTTAGATGTACAGGGGGTGAACGGGTGATTCCCGAATGCTCAAGTTCAAATTTTATTTGTCACATACACATTTAAGCATAAAAAAGTATGCAGTCCGGGTTCGATCCCCAGTCAGGGAACCAACCCCAGTCATTAGGGTTGCACAAGCCTTAGTGCCGGTCCCAAGCCCGGATAAATGGGGAGGGTGGCATTAGGAAGGACATCCAGTGTAAAAACATGTGCCAAATCAAAAATGTGGATGTTCTGCTGTGGTGACCCCTAATGGGAGAAGCTGAAAGAAAGTTTTTTATTGTGATTGTCCTCAAGTGTGTACATGTGCAGTATGGTGTGTTGTTCCTGTTGTGAGGCATGGAGGAGGATGAGGAGGAGGAGGAGGTGTGATGCTTTTGTGGTGACACTGTTGGTGATTTGGTAAAAATTAAGTGAACATGTAACCAGCCTGGCTAACATTTTGCATTGACATGCCACGCCATCTGGTTCGCACTTAGTGAGACTATCATTTGTTTTCCAACAGGACAATGACTCCAAACACACCTCTAGGTTATGTAATAACTATTTGTTCAAGAAAAAGAGTGATGGAGTGCTGAATCAGATGACCTGGCCTACACAATCAACTTGCTCTTAATCTTACTGAGATGGTTTGGGAAGAGTTGGACTGGAGAGTGAATGAAGAGCAGCTAACAAGCACTCAACATCTCTGGGTGCACCTCATGATAGTTGGAAAACCATTCCAGGTGAATACCTCATGAAGCTGGACTGAGAGAATGTGTACTTTTAGTTCGGTTGTCTTCTGTATTAATGCACAATATTGGAAATAATAAAAAGAAAGAGAAATAGGTGTGTCCAAACTTTGGACTGGTACTGTATTACTGTATATAGCAATACAGTACAGAGGCTCATGAGTATGTATAAGAAATGTATTTACAAAATTTACTTCAAAGTTCAACCTTTTCCTGTTCAGGGTTTTGGGGTTTTTAGCATTCAACAGAACTCTTCTATGTTATATATTTGTGTTTATGAAGACCTTTCACTATCAAAAGCCCAAGTTCCTCTTTATGGCCACATGGAGAACAATGTAGGCAATGTCTCTGAGGAACTGCAACACAGTACAATAAAACTATTTAAAAAGTGTTTATTACGCTGCCATTACATTTAAAAAAAAACTCTCAAATGCTTTAACGGGTTGTTGAATTTAATACAAAATTAAACATTTCTTGCAAACGTTTATTGCGCTTCAGACCAGCTGTATTGAAACCCTTTCTACTCTGTGTGCGGAAGTGATATTTTTGTCGCGCGCTGGTGTTGCTGGTTCGGGTGGTTGTGCGCGCAGCTTCGCAGATCTCCACGACTATCCGGAAGCGCGTCTAGCAAATGCGCGTTAAAATCAAACGAGCTGCGTGACGTTCTGCGTAAAACGAGCGCACTCCACACCTCCACCAACACCCTCCTCCTCCTTCGCCTCCTCGTCCACCGCTGATACCCACTGATGTGTCAGTGGTAAACTTCGTCCTGTCTGCCGAAAGAGAAACCATTTCATCCGTGTTCACTGTGTAAATCTAGATGTTCCGGGTGCAATCATGGCCGAGGGTGTTGGGTTTGAAGCCCAGTTCACGTCTGTTATGCAAAGCGTGCTGAGGACGGCAGTTGGGGAAGCGACGAAACTTTTCGAGCAGACTTTGCACCAAATGAAAGCAGAGCTGGTGCACCTGAGACAGGAGAACATCGATCTGAAGAGCAGGATTTCCACTCCTCCACACAAGGCAAGAGAAGCAGAAGAGGCATATCCAAAAGCTGAGCATGCCAAACGCGATGTTGGGGTTCAGTGCGGTAAGTTTTCTCCAGCCGACGAACACGCATTTGAACTATAGCACGCGCCACACACTTCCTGTAACAGTATCAAGGCACGCAAATATCCAGTCCATTACATGCACATGAACATGCATATGCACAAGAGCATGCATATAAGCATGCACATGAACATGCATATGCACATGAACATTCACATGAGCATGCACATGCATGCTGGTGGTGGTGGGAAGGGGGGGATTTCCTGACTCTATATATATATATATATACTTGAGACAAAATGACCACCACAGATCTTACGCCTGATGTTTTCAAAAGAAGTCACTGAGATAAAGTTGGCACTACTACATTGTTCCTCAAGACTTCACAAAGGAATGCAGACTTATAGTCATATGCATTATTTCACCACCAGAGACATACGACTTCTGCAACTACTTACTACTACTGAAAACAATAATAAAGTTTAATGTGCATAATAAAGTAGTTTGCATTTACAGCATTTAGAAGACTGTTTGCTTTATAAAAGTGCGTTCTCGATCACTACGTATTTTTATCCTCATACACATAGGAATTGCTTTCAAAACACTACCATACTATTAAAGAGATGTTTATATTTATTCACATCTGGTTAGTTAAGATGAAGGTATTGAATCTGCAGCCAGGAGAAATTCACACCACCACCACCACCTTGCTCGTGATCCATCTCTATTTAATTCATATTTAAGGGATGTCAAAGGAGTCTCTGTCCAATTCCTGTCCACTAGAACTCTTTCCTCTTACATGATCAAAAAAATTCAAATAGGGTAGGGTGGAGCAGATATGTTCAGAGGGAAGCACTGTCTGCCATCTTTGACATACATGAGCTCATCGGTGTCTATGAATGGCGACGGTCATCAACAAGGAAGAGCCGTTATATCCTCTCTCCTACCATCCCTGCATGGGCAGTTCAGTGTTCTCGTTTCACGATGTTGTGATGATCGACTGCATGCTTTTCTTATGAAATACAAAGTTGCCAAGAACCGTTGAGTTCTCTCTGATTTTCTTTCCTCTGTAGAAGACCTCAAAGTCTTAGAATGGAAATTTTTTACAGCAGATGTTTCCTTTTCACACAACGCTATAAGAAGAATGCTGTTAAGAAGTCAGCTTTTAATTATTCTCAGAACCCTTGAAGAAGCCCAGAGTAGAAAAGCCATTATATACAAATGCAACTCAACTAATTATGTAAAAAACCCAACACACCTGACCCACATGTAACACGACCGGTATGAAGCAGAAAGCGTTAACCAAGTGCTCGTTTGTTTACCAGAAAAACCCACCATGATAGAACGATGCTGCAGCCCAGCTGCTTTCGGTGATCGTCTAAACCTTCGACACATCGCGAATGAGCGTCTTGAAGATCTCTGTTCCAGCAGCTCAGAAGAAGGAAACAGGCAACTTGCGTTGCTTCTTATTAAAAAAGAGGTTAGAATAAAGATGTTTAATTATATTTTGTGTTTAGTTTCATTTCTGGATCTTTATACGGTTGTACTGAAATCTTTTTTGTGATTAAATGCGCTCGGGGGGTGGTTATTTATTTTTATTTTGGGGGGGGGGAGGTTAATTTGATAATTCTACCTTGCAGCTGCACTTACTGACATTATCGTATTTACAGATTCGCAGGTCTCTTTTTCTTATCTCTACCCACTTCAGCTCAGGAAATGCTGTTATTTAGCTGATTAGTTGCATATCATTTGTTTTAAAACTAAGGGACACATTGCATGCCTTTGTCCTATCAAATACACTTTTTGGTATGCAGTTATTAGCAACAATACAGCGACTATCAGCTCCGCTAATCTTTCACTCAAAGAGAAGGAACCGCCTAATAACACGCTAAGATTTCACTCAGTTACAAACACATTCTTTGTAAATCTTTAACATTGCAGGAGTGTGTAGTGTATGCGCTCTTACTGGCCCCTTTTATTTGATGTAATGATCTTGTGGTTACACCATATAGGTGTATGGTTAGATGTGACAGCTCAATCACTTTTTTTTTTGTTCATAATGTGTGTGAAATGTTCCCTAGTGCTTTTAGGTCACATAAACGAAGTCAATGTTTTTCTGGTTGGTGGACCTTTTTTTCTAACCCAGCAATCACTTGAAGGTTTTTTTTTTATTTTATTTTGGTCTAAATGCCTAAAAATACAGCAGACCTAAAGCCAATAGTTATGACCACAACTTCAACATGTGTCTGTCTTGAAAGTTTACCTGATGAAATGTCAACATGTGTGGCAACTTTTATTACCCCGGAGGTTAACTTATATTTTTATTTAATTTCTTAGCCTCAGGAAACTGACTGCGATGAATATGCTCCAGGATACTTCTTACTAAAGCAAGAGGGGTCCGAGCCGATATTGGTTCGTAAAGAGCCCTTTAAAAACACCATGGAAAAAGGTAGGGTAGTTCCTATAAAACTGCACCATGTTTCACAAAACATTTTCTATGCCATTACCACTTCTGCTTCTCTCTTTCCTGTTTCTACTACCTAACACAGCTTTGCATTGATCTTTCTGCATGTCCACAGTTTTGATCCCCTCAGCAATCCAAACAATGACCAGAAGCTACGGAACCCAAAAAGAAATATCAACCACTAATGCGTCATCACCCAAGACAACTGCTTTCTGTAATTTTAGAACGGACTCATTAAGTAACGGTGTAGACTACACTGAAATTATGTCAAAGGTTAGTGGCTATTCGTCTTTGCAGAGTGATACAGGAAGACAAAACAAGTGTGCCTCAACTAAAAAGTCAACTTTGTCGGGTCTGCCTTCGAATTTAACGCAGCTACTTCCTTCAGTTAGTGTATCTGCCTCGGCGGTGCTGACTAGCAGACTAGGTCAAATGTCAACATCCAGAGCTCAGCAACTAACACCATCTGTTCAAATCGAAGAGTCACACTTTAGTGTACCTTCATCCCAGCAAAGTGTTCAAAATAACCAGCAGTCTACTGCTATGGCACAGTTTGGCCCTAAAGTGGTTAAGCCCTCTCTCCCTCAGAACCAGAACCCAATAACAGAATTTTGCCCCCCTGGTCAATTATTACAAGCCCTGCTTCCAGTCACAGATAAAAGATTCTCAGTCAGCAACTCGGTCACATCTTTATCAGAGTCTTCCACTTCCACAAAGCTTTCAGTCTCTCACACGCAAACTGGCCAGAATTTGACACAGCTAGGACATTTCCCAAGTCCTCGGGTCCAGGCTTCTTTCCATACAGACCAGCATTCTGGGCAGGTTTCTACTTCAGTATCTCAGATTTTACCACTACTAAACCAGGTCCCAGTTTCAAAAACCCAAGTTCCTGTTCAACCAAGTGTTCACCATACACTTACAGCAACCAGTGCCCCGTCTCAAGTGCTTGTTCAATCAAATGACATGCTTCCACCGAACTCGCAAAGTTTAACTCAACAAGGCCACTTACCTTCGGTGCCTCATCATGATCTAACCGCATCAACTCATCCATTTTACTCTTTGACTCATGCATCATTTGCTCCTCCTTTCATTCCTCTTCAGTCAGTAAAACCTTCTGTTCCTCCAAATTCGATTTCCCAGACCGGTGTTTCCTCTCCACTCGAGCATGCCGCACCCCACTATGACATTCTCTCTGATTCACTTTGTACGTCTTCGGACCAGTTTTTCCCATCGTCCGATAATACGTCAGATTTGCTTCAGCCCTTGTCTCCCATGTCTTTCCACTCATCTGTTGTATTAAACCAGCAGGAAACCTCATCTATGATCCATTCCCAATCATCAGGCCAACAGTTGCAGCTTGCCCCGCTTCTTACTTTGAAGGAACAGCAAGCGGCAGCCTCCAACCACGGAAACGTATCCAAGAGAGGACATAACATGCCTGTGGAGATCTCGATGTCTACAGTCAATAACTATAGCGAACATATGCAGCGATATCCCCCTATTACAAGTCATGAATCCTCAAACTGTCAAAGTGAATCCATCACAGTGGAAATGAATGAAAACCACACAGAGAGTAATGAAGGTAGTAGGCCTGCTGCTATTCCTGGACAAATACAACATTATACGGTTCTTTCCAAACCTGGGACCAACTTTCCAGTACCTGATTCTACAAAAGAACAGCAGACATTCAGAATGAACATGGTCAAAGAATTACAGATGGACATTGATATCAATAAGCAGAAAGAAGGATGTGACACAACCTGTGTGTGGGAGCAGTCTGATTTGTCCGGTGTGTTACAACAGTCAGCGTTAAGTGGGCCTATGCAAACCATATTACAGAAGTCTGCAAGAAAATTACTGGAAAAGAAGACCGAGTGCTCTGAATGTGGCAGGGTTCTCAGTAATGCATCTTCGCTGGAAAATCACATGAGGCTTCATAGAGGTGAGAGGCCTTATACCTGCTCCCAGTGTGGTAAGGCTTTCCCTAGCGTCCGTGGCCTCAACCGGCATGTAAAAGTTCATGCAGAGGAGAAAGGCTACAAGTGTGAGGAGTGCGGCAGGAGTTTCGTTTACCAGTTTACCCTGACCAAACACAAACTCATCCACTCTGGAGACAGGCCATTCCCGTGTAAGGTTTGCGGTAAGAAGTTCTTGGCCAAAGCAGACCGTGCTACTCACATGCGCATGCATACAGGGGAGAAACCATTTTTCTGTAATCAGTGTGGAAAGACATTCAAGCATAGAGTTGCCTTGAACATGCACATGCAGGGGCACCGGGGGGAGAAACGCTACGTTTGCCCCCATTGCGAGAAAGGCTTTGTGGATTTGGGAAATTTTAAGAGACATAAGCGTATCCACACCGGGGAGAAGCCATTCGAATGCAAAGTGTGTGGGAAGCGTTTTACTCAGTCAGCACACCTCAAGAAACACATCAACACGCAACATGTGGTAGTAAAACCAAAATAGAAAGATTTGAATATGTTAGTAATAACCATGAAATAGAACCTCATGAGAAGATATTTGTGAATATGTTTTTATTTTTCAAAAGTTGGAGTATCAACTGTTGTATAGAAATCTTTTTTCCCCCTGAAGAGTTTGTAAGTGTGGTTTGTAAATCTGTCCAACTGTGTTATGATAATGTTGTCATTTCCTAATTCCAGAAAGTTAAACGTTTAATGTTGTCTCTGTGCTATTTATTATTCCTTTTTTTTTATATATAATACCAATGGGTCAAAAGTTTATGCATCTCAGGTTGAACAATTCACTGTGAAAATAAAAATGATTGCTGATACACTGGTGGTTATCTCAACCGGAACATAATAGACAAACAAAACCAAATAAAATGTGAACTGTTTAATGATAAAGTGTTTGTGTTTTCCTTTTTTTAAAAAGGGACTTCCCATAAGGTTATTATCATGGTTTTGGAAAAAGTACTGAACTGAAGTACTGAATTTCTCTTATGTTCTTTCTTCATAGAGCACAAACTCAAGTTCAAGTGAATTAAATATATATTTCTAAAGACAAAGCTGTTAAACGTGTGCCTGCGGCTTACACAATTCATTTTGAAATGAGTTTATATTTGACTGCTGCTTTTATTCAATGCGGCTTGTAAAATAGTTGGTAAGCAACAAACTGTCTGAGAACCTAAAATCCACCAGCTGATCAGAAGCAAGTAGGAAGTGATTATAAGAAAATGAGAGGAAGTTTCTAACAAAATGGGAACAACATTGGAACAATTTCTTATTTTATATCTGGCCAAAGGCACCTTCTAGCCAAAGGTTTGTGGACATCTGTGGACTATGCCCCTGTGCTCAAAGCAAGGTGCCAAAATGAAAGTCGAGCAAGTTGAGTGTCCTGCACAGAACACTGACATGAACCACACAGAACAAATTTGGGATAAACTGGAATGCTTACTTCGCCTTAAACCTCCTCACATGACATAAAATAATGCTGTTATGGCTGAATGAGAACAAGTTCTTACAGTCATACACTAAAATGCGTCAGAAAGCCTCCTCAGTTATTATAACAGCAAAAGGAATTGGATATGACAGCAAAGTGTTCTCAACCCCATGGCCATATGATATATTTATGAAATTTTAATGTTTGCATTTCTTACTGAATGTATCGATGTAGGATTCACTGTAAGTCATAGTTGAATAAGATGTCACTTTAAAGCTGAAATCTACACACATGGAAGAGTTGAAAACTTGATATGTGATAGATTTGTTTTGCAGGGTTTAACCTGCCTCACACTACCAGTGTTCTTAGTACAGGCACTGGATCCAGAGTTATGAAAGAATGAACAATAATAAAATAACATTTATGCATCCAGACCCCTGGTGTACGTACTCTTGGATTAAACAATACCACAGCATTAAACACTTTTATTTCAACTTTGCAACTTTCAGGTGTTAACGGATCAGAAAAAAAAACATTGGAACATAAAGTATGTGCTTTATATATTTACAAATACATTGAATGTAAGTTAGCAGTCTTCAGAAGGAACTAATAGTTATTATAGTAATTAGCTAATAAGTTTAATAGTCAAAACTTATTTTTCCATTTAAAATATAGATAGCTAATTTAGCTGGAAATATTAAACAAGATTTAAATAGAAATTGACAACATACGTATTTATTACACAATGTATTTTACCACAGTATGCTAGTATATTGTTCACATTTTGCCTAAAAAACCGAAACATATTAAACATGATTTAATTAGAAATTGACAGCATTTCAATTTGCAAGTGTGCAAGTATGTTTGTTCACAATAAGCCCTAATCACTGAGGGACTAGTCATATTTGTTTTAATCAGGAGGAGATGTTTATCTGGTGGCATCAGAACTTTATTATTTATTGATTTTTCATTACAGCGGAAGCACATCACGCATTATACTAAAGACCGAAACCAGCAAGTAGGTCCACAGCGGGAGAGACAGGCTGAGGGAAACCCCTCTGCTCCTCTCAACAGAATAGCTGCATTTCCCTACATTTCCTTCCTTATCAACAGCAGTCACAGTTACATCAGGTGAGCAGCAGGAGGCATTGTAGTAGGCCATCACTACCGGTATCCCCCCTTCCACCACAGTCACATAGGAGAATTTGCCACTGCCTTTCTGTATGGAGACATGTTCGATACCAGAACCATTGCCATCGGTGATGTTGACAGAAAGGTCCCAGTTTGCCTGGGAGCAGTCATTTGGGCAGATAGCATTTACATGAACAATCTCACACTTTGGAGGAGTAAAGTCAGTCACCTGTTCAGAACAAAGGAAAAAAAATGTTAACCAACTAAATAATACGATTATCATATACTTTTTAGTTTTCAGTGGAGAAGGTGAAGGAGTTTAGGTTCCTGGGGTCAACAGTGCAAAGTAATGGAGAGTGTGTTAGAGAAGTAAAGAAAAGAGTGCAGACAGGGTGGAGTGGGTGGAGAAGAGTGATAGCAGGAGTGATTTGTGATAGAAGAGTATCTGCAAGAGTGAAAGGGAACGTTTATAGGACTGTGGTGAGACCTGAGATGTTGTATGGTTTAGAGACAGTGGCATTGAGTAGAAGACAGGTGGAGCTGGAGGTAGCAGAGCTGAAGATTTTCTTTTGGGGTGACGACAATGGACAGGATTAGAAACAAGTTTATAAGATGGACAGCACATGTAGGACGTTTTGGAGACAAGGTGAGATTGTTTGGACATGTGCAGAGGAGGGACATGGGGTATATCGGTAGGAGAATTCTGAGGATGGAACCACCAGGAAGGAGGAAAAGAGAAAGATTAAGAAGGAGGTTTATGGATGTGGTGAGGAAAGACATGCAGGTAGTTGGTGTAAAAGAGGCACATGTAGAGGACAGAGTGGGTAGTAGAGCTGAAGATGTTGAGGTTTTCTTTGGGGGTGACGACTATGGACAGGATTAGAAACAAGTTTATAAGATGGACAGCGCATGTAGGACGTTTTGGAGACAAGGTGAGATTGTTTGGACATGTGCAGAGGAGGGACATGGGGTATATCGGTAGGAGAATTCTGAGGATGGAACCACCAGGAAGGAGGAAAAGAGAAAGATCAAGAAGGAGGTTTATGGATGTGGTGAGGAAAGACATGCAGGTAGTTGGTGTAAAAGAGGCACATGTAGAGGACAGAGTGGTATGGAGACGAATGATCTGCTGTGGCGACCCCTAATGGGAGCAGCCGAAAGAAGAAGAAAAACACTTTTCATTTAACTATTACATGAATAACACACATTTTCATAGTATTTCCCTATTTTACAACTTTTGATTATTTTCTTTTCACAAAATCAGCAAGAATTGGTCCAAAAATAATTTCTTTTCTTTTTTTTATGCTGTTCAACATTTGGCAGAGTAAATACAAAAACAAGGGTGGAAAGTTTACTAAGCAATGTGTTACAGGATAAAAGTACAAGTGTCTTAACACTTATGACAGGATGAAAGTACAAGAGATTGGAAGAAGCTGGAGTAGTTACAAAGACAATAGGAAGGCTTAAATGGCATTGGGATATTAAAACATCTTGAAGCAATATCATTCACATGGACCATTTGTTTCTTTATTGAACGGAAAGTTAAGTGTATTTTCTAATAAAGGGATACACAGGTTTTACCGTATACCTCATTGGAAGTTAATTGTCTGTCATTGATTATAATTAACAATTTATTACAGGCTTCCTAATACCTGCTTCCTTTTCCTCAAAGGTTGTAGTACCCATGTAAACAAATACACTTAAGTTACCTCAGCAAGGACAGAAAGGCGAAGCACGGCATAGTTAGAATCAGCTTCTCCGGGCCCTTCAGCCAGAATGGTCAGAGTGACATCAGTTCCTGATGCGGTGCTTGCAGGAGGTTTGACAGTTACTGTGCCTGAAGCACTACTTCCTGTGTTCACGGTAAGTCTGAGATAGAGCAAAGAAATATTATACATGTTTAATGCAGAATGAAACAATTATCAATCTTGCTTATACAATGGTTAAGATTAGAACTATTTGACTTGTGACTTATAAAATGCTTCATGTTTATATTTTGCCTAAATTTTCCAAGTATTACAACTTATTACATTTACCGTATTTTCCGGACTATAAGCCGCTACTTTTTTCCCCCGCTTTGAACCCCGTGGCTTAAACAATGAAGTGGCTAATTTATGGATTTTTCCTGGGGTTTTCCCGGTTTCACAAACTTCAAGACAAAAAACTGAACCCCATAACATTAGACCAATAAAATTGCCGAACGGGTTCAGGTGAACCAATGAAACTCTTTATATTAAATTGCGCTCCCACTGAATCGTCCTGCACCACATCATTAATATGGATGAGGTTCCTCTGACGTTTGACCTGCTGCTCACTCGGACTGTCTACAGGAAATGTGAATCAATCGTCACACTGAAAACAACCGGGCATGAAAACTGCAGTTCACCTGTGTTCTGAGCTGCACGGCATCGGGAGAAAAGCTTCACCGATGGTGATTTTTAAACGCATGACGATGCCAAAAGATAAACTCTCGAGAGAAATTGTTGTGAAAGGAAGGAGGAAGAAAGTGAACAATGACTTTCTTGGTAGGCTACTGTTTAGATACAAGCCGTGTAACAGACACTGTCTTTCGTTAAAGCCTGTGTAAAGTGCATTAGTTTCAATGTAAACTTACTACATTAGGCTTATTTATGTTCAAAATAAAAATCTTTGTAAAATTCAGTGGGTGCGGCTTATATGTGGGTGCGCTTAATAGTCCGGAAATTACGGTATGTCAAAATGAAATAACTATATGTACCCTTTGTCATATGTCAGAGGAAAATCTTTGTCATTCTTAGCAACGATTGTGAAGACTCCACCGGTTCCGTTAGTTGTTACAGTAAATGATATTTTAAAGTCCTTTCCTGGCACCATTGCATTGCCTACTGCAGCCTACAGAGAGGGAGACATATATTATACTAATATATCAAAATGGACAAACAAAAATAAATGAGTAGCCGTTTTCTAATGGCATGTTAAATAAGAGGAGAGTTGTACATTGACTTTGACTTTAGACAGGGACATCTGTGTTGTAGTCTGCCTTTGGAAGTAGCTTGAGGTGGTCTTATCTTTTCCTTTTATCACAACTACAAATTCTCCGTCTGGAACTGGATTCACAGTAACCAGAAAGCCTCCACCACCCATTTCTTTAAAGGTTCCATTTGCCACATTGACATTTGAAACCTCCACTAGGGCAACTTCCTGTAGCTTCAAAGCTTCAGCACCCTTCTGTCCAGTTATTGTGATTAACAGCTTAGCAGGTAAGCCTTAAATACCAAAGAAAGACAGGCACAGCAATTAGAAAAATAAACACCAAGTTTAAGGGTATTTTCATACTATTATTCTATACATTCATCAAATGGACATGTCTCCAAACATAATAATGAATATGTCCAAAGCTACACAATTTAAATAAAATGTATACAAATTTCAGTTATTTGTTTGTCAGGATAGAAAATGAATGAATCTTTCAAAGCATAACAATTACTGGCTAGTAATAATACAATCATTTGTTTTCATTGGCATGGTGGTGCACATTTCTCTTATGAGCTCAGGCTATTGATTGTGTAAAGTTCTCCCAATGTTTGCATGGGTTTCATGGGCAAAGTTCTCTTATACTTCTATTTCCCAAACCATACGAGTTAAATGATTCCCCCAATTGCTATGAGTGTGTATGCAGTTATTTTGTACAATTATTGAACTTTTGCTTCTTCTCAGGGTGTGAAACCTTCTGCAGGTTACATCAAAACAAAGAAATGTAAAATGAGGTGTAACCACAGTCCAACAACTCCAACCTTTCTGTGGGCGACCATCAAGAGTAGCAAATCCTGGGTGGGGTCCACCAAATTCCTCTACGAAGTTGTAAATGAAAGTTATTGCGCTTTGACCTGAAATTAACAACCATCCATTTAGTTAGTGCTGTGATGAGGTTATTATTATTTATTATATGTATATTATTTATTATTATTATTTATATTTGTTGTTAGATGTTAATTGATTAAGAGGCCACATCATAAAATATTTCCCAATACCTGGATACCTGGATTTCCGCTCAACATAATGCATATGTATGTATGTATGTATGTATGTATGTATGTATGTATGTATGTATGTATGTAATTATGTATGTTCAATTTAAGTTGTATTCAAAAGTCATTAAAAAAGGTTGAAAAATTATATTTAAATACCTGCATTATGCCACAATGTATCATGCTGCTGATATTTATATTATCATATTGTACCAGACCCACCTATTTTGCACTCTATTTTCTGCAACTGTAGGATAAAGCTCACTGGAAGTCTCACACGTTACACCTCTAGCATCTGCTAGAGCACCTTTTCTCACCAAATATTGCTAAGAACCACCTAATATGACAATGTAGCAGTTTGACTTACATTGTAAATGACCAAACATATGCCTGACCCACAGCCTGCTGGCACACATGCAGGATTATACTGTTTACCTGCCACTAAGTGCCTCATAGAAATCTCTTTAATACATTTTGTATAAAATAACAAGACTTTATGTATTAAAAAAGTGTTGTCTCTGTGTTCAAATAAGTATTTTCCAGATTGTAGCTTTCAATGTTTGCAGCCTTGTGAATGTTTTCACCAGAAAAGTGTACAAAAGTGCTCAGACTAGCCCACCTGTCACTTTGATAGTGTATGCATTTGTAGATTCCATGCTAATGCTCCATAGGCCTGTTTCATTGAAATTTTTGAATTGAAGCCGCAGCAGGTTCCCCACAGCCTGAATCGTAGCAAGAGGCCCATTACTTACAGAGTGTGCCTGAGATGCACCTGATAAAAAATAAATAAATAAATAAATAAACAAGCCAGGTAAGAGTTGTTCTAGCTGAATTTTTTTTTACATTGAAGAAAACACATCAGCCTCTAAGGATTTCCCAATTACAAAACCACTAAACTGTTGTTGTTGGCTCATTTTTTGGTTTTAAAGCTTCAGCTACTATAAAGTTGGCTCACCTGATGGGCTATGCAAAGTGAACTTGAGGTTAGTTCCTGTCAGATAGGCAGTAACATTAGACAATGATGCATCTAACAGGAAGGGGAACTTTTCCACGCGACCTGGGTTCCTGGCTTGTTGCAAGACCGTAACCTGTAGTAGACAAGTAACATTACATGTAGTTTTTATGGGTTACAGATAATGATACAAAAAATGTATAAAATGATACAAGAAGTGGCAATGACAAGGTAAATCATCATCAAGGGTTAATAACAGGATATAGGATTGAGAACTATTCTTCCTGATTTCCTGATGACAAAAATAGTCTTTAAGCAATTGTTAAACAACCACGGATCTTACTAGATTTGTTTTGCACGTATTGTATTCATGCACCTATTGCACAGAGTAAACAAATTGCTGTATACAAAGAATCAATGTAGCCAGACATTTTTGGTATCCCTTTTCTGTTTTAAGGGAGTAGTATATCTTTGCCAAGAATATTTTTCTAATAAGCCTAACAACTCACAATGAATGAATAAATAATTAATATTAATAATTCAGTCACTACAGATTGGCATTTTTATTGTACTTTTGAGTGCAGAGAAATATGCAGATTTTACAATTTTGACTCTAATATAACTGGGGCTTTAATGCAAGTACCATGTTTTTAGCTAAAATCCTCAACCAACTGAAAAAAGGGATCCTTTAAAAACTTTTTAATACTCTCAATATTCTCAATACAGTGAACTGGTATACAGTGTTTTAAAGCAATACTGGACCTAGAAATGTATCAGGAATGAATATTAATGCATTGTTGTTTGAACGTAAATTAGATTTCTTACCAAAGCGGAAGTGGAGGTGTCTAAGATTATGTCAGTAGCACTGGGCAGGTTGGCTTTAGTCACCTCTATAGCTTGACCTCCAGAGGCCAATGCTAATTTATAATACACTTGGAAGTCTACACCTGAGGGAACCGGCCTGCGCAGAGATCTTGCTAATCTACTTTTCGATGTCATGAAGAAGGAGACCTGAGTGTAAGAGAGAAGAAGTAAAATAGCACGTTATAAGAACTGTAGTAATTTGAATAAGTTCAACATGCAGTAATTGTATCAATTCATTCATTTTCCACAAAAAAAAAAAAAACTAAATATATATTTGATATAATCATGCAAGGTGTTTACTGTGGACTTGCTGCTGCGAATGAGGGCTAAGATGGTTCCCTCTAAGTGTATGTCTTTTGCACTGGCATCAGTAAAAACATAAATGTATGAGGAGGGAGGAGCTCCATTCAAAGCCAGCTAAGAGAAAAAGAAACACAAATGCATCATTTTAAATCTATGCAATCCAAATGTTTTAAGGATTCTCAGTATGTCTGTGGATTATACCTGCAGTCCTGACAAACACATTTCTGGTTCATCGCCACCGGCGTCCGCTTTGAGTTTTGAAATCTCAGCCTTCATCTTGTCTGGGTTTGTCGTTCTTATGAGTGGTCCAAAACCTTAAAAAAACACACAAGAAACAAAGCATACACAATTAAAAACTGTGAGGATTATTTCTTACTCAAAACACCGAACCAAGCTCATAAGATAACCCGAAAGATGACTCAGCAGTTATGACTCTGGGTTACTGTTTGAAAGTTTGGGAGTTAAATTCCCACAGCTAATAAGGAGCTCTGGATTATATGACAAATGACTTAATGTAATATAGTGAAAATCATAAGTCAGCTCAGGTTAGAATCTGTGTGGGGTTTATTCCAGAGCTTAATAGGCATGCTAAATTGCCCCATGTGTAAATATAATGTAAGTGTGTTGTTTGTTGGACTGGTGTATTCCTGCCTCATACTGGGTGCTCTGAACAGAAAAGACTAGAATAGACAGAATCCTCCATGTTTGTGTTACTTAGGATAAATGATTGAATGGTGAATGGATGTAAGTAATGGAAACTGAGCTCTAGTCCTGAAGTTTAGAAGCCCTGTTCTAGGATAATGGTACTTATAATGAAAAATGAACATACTTGGATCATTAAAGGGAACCAATATGTATTCAGATGGTTCGTCCTGCGTCCCTTTCTTATTGTCAATGATACTGTGCGCAATCCTCTGAGCTTCAGCGATATCATCAGACATGCTGCCTGTTGTGTCAATTACAAAGCACAAGACAGAAGTACGAGCGATGCCCATCATCCTAAGACAGAAATGGGGGAAGAGATAAATAAGAGAGAAAACTTAAAAATGTACATTTTTTATACATCCTCCAGAACTCAATCCTGTCTCCTACCGTAGGAAATCTATATTTCCAACAGCTCCGCGTATATCCTCCAGAAGCTCAAGAGAAGCATCTGTTGCCAGCGAGACTGCGGTGTCATGTAGGGCTGCGTTATGGGCACGACGCTCATCTTTGCTGATCCCACCACGAGGATTTTGGGAACTGCTTAGATCGCTGTCTCCGCCATGACTGCATTTACCTAAAACAAATACAAAATATGGTTTATAAAGAAGAATACTTTCATATATTTTTGAATAAAACAACTAAGCGCTGTTCGCTTATTTAATTTATTATGTGTTTTGTAGGCCTTCTATATTTATGTAGTTAAATGTGCAGTTTGTAAAGTTTATACATATCTAAAATAATAACAAATCCTAGACACCTGAGGCACTGTTATTAGTAGAATGCAATGTATCTGGATAATTTCATTATTTTGGTCAAATATAAGATTTGCTTTGTGGAAAGTAACTGAGATGGAGCAAAGAGAGAGTTGTAATTCACTTTACAGACAGCAGGGGGCTCTAGACTTTTTAAATAGCTCTGTTAACTGCTGTCAGTTTGATTTCATACCTGCAGGTTTGTTGGAAGTAAACAGGCCCATGTATCCTGATGTAAGTTTCTTTTCTTTCATTATAGAGGGCAGCAGGGGGTTTGGACAAGTACCACTGGCACAGTCACTGCAGGTTGGAGTGCCCACATCTACACACACACACACACACACACACACACACACACACGGAAAACATGTAAAATTATCTCAAGGTGAATGTGATGGTAAAGTTTATCTTAAAAGAAAAGACAGTCAATAAGTCAATAAATAAAATAAATAAATAAATAAATAAAAGGATGATCAAAATATAAAAACAAAAATACGAATAAGATCAAATGAAATAAAATAAAATGAAACAAAATTATATGATATTATATGATATATGATTATTTGGATGATCACACACACCCCTCACACACATACTTCACCCTCCTACCATCAGGAAAACGGTTCCGAAGCATTCGGGCCGTCACAACAAGACTGTGTAACAGTTTCTTTCCACAAGCCATCAGACTTCTCAACACAAAGAACTGAACAAAACTCACACACACTCACTTACACACACACACACACTCACTGTGTGTTACTGTTACTGAACTGTACAACCTGGAATAAACACAATCATCACTTATCTCAATCCACTCCACCACCATTTATATATTTAATATTATTTATACTCGCACCTTATATTCAGTATAATGTTTACATGCTGTTTTTGCACTTTTTATACTACAAGTATAATGTTTACATGCGGTCTTTGCACCTCCTTGCTGCTGTTTTTTTGCACTACATTGCTCTGTTCTGTTGTACTTTTTCCTGGGTATAGTTTTTACATTCACCTCACACAGTACTGTATACTTAAGTACAGTAGGTTTACTAGTCGGCGCTATACTTGGTTTTTGTCTTTTGTCTTGTCTTGTGTTGTCTGTCTGCACTCTGTCTGTCTGTACTTTTGTTTGCACTGTTTGCACCAGGCTGCACTCGATGCACTTTATGTTGTTTTGTTGTTTAGTGTAGCACCAGGGTTCTGGAGGAACGTTGTTTCGTTTTTACTGTGTACTGTGTACCACTGTGTATAGTAAAAATGACAATTAAAAGCCACTTGACTTGACTTGACTTGATAGAACGGATTAGATGCATATTAAAAGTCAGAATCAAACTGAAAAGAATAAAGAAAACCTATTTGACTTTTTTATTTTTATTAATTTTTTTTTTTTTTTGAGTACACAGTTGCACTTTGAGTTCCAATTCTGGATATGACTAAAAGTTTGTTTTGCTTTTATTTTTTTTATACATGAATGAGTAGGTCTGAATGTACTGTATTTGTGAATAAAAACCATTAAAACCTACAAATAATTTCTGTATTTGATTAGAAATTGGAGTGATATATGAGGATGATTATTTTGAGAAACTAGTAACAAAGAATTATAATGTTTATTTAGACTTTTTAAGCACTTGAACAAAATGTAAAGTATGTGACAGCTAGTATAAATTAAGTGACAGCTATCATATTCGCAATTAACAATTTAATATTTTTTATTTGAATTTTGAAAACTGTAGTATAGTAATTATTATTATACTACTGGTTTACATTACTACAAGAGTCAAATTGTTTTGCATTGTTAATTGCAAATATACTATATTTTGCTTGATAATTGTTTGTTTGTTTGTTTAGCTGGTCATGCACATGGTTCAATGGACAAATAATTACAAATAAGTACAACTTATTCCACAATAAAGCATGAAATAAAAATTTCTTCGCTACAAGACATGGTGGCAAAGGGCAAAGTGGAAATGTTGTCACACAGCATTCACCTGCAACGTTGTCGATGGTGAGATGTGGTTTGATGAGATTACGATATGTGCTCCTGTAACCCAGCTCCACCCAGTTACTGTGGCTGTAAAAGTCCTGAAAAACATAGCTGTAATTTTGACTACAATTACATTGTAATATTACAGCATTTTTTTTTTTACAGTAAAAGCGGATAAAAATTTGCTCCTAATCTCAGAAAGACTCTCACCTGTAGAATGTGTAAGACTTTTCCTAGTGTTTCCCGTGCAGCCTGCAAATTATCTTTACGAATGCTGGCTTTGACTGACGAGACACCCTGGCTGATCAGAGAATGTCCCTCTTTAAAAGCCTCGCTGTTGAAATGATGCGGATCACTGGAAAGAAAGTCTCGATCCACTAATCCATTTTGCATATAAATCTGATTCAGGGCTTCATGAAACTTGGCACCTGCCACCTGACCTGTGTTTGTCCCCAAACACGCACTAAGAAGTTCCTCTGCAGAAGAACCCTACAACACAGAGTATGAGAGAAAAGTTGAGAGATAATGAAGCTGCTGATACTTGTAACTCCTGAAAAGATGAAATGGAATCAGAAGCATGCTCACTGTTGGTTTGAATGATCTTTTTTCTGACTCCGCTACCGCCTCGCATACTTCGTAGATCTTTTTCAACACAGCAGCGTTGGTGATGGTCACGTGTGTGTTGCCACTGCCTATTGATATAAAGGACTCCACACTAGGCAGAACCAGCACCAACAGTGCAATAACACACACTGAGGATCTCATCTTCAGAAAAAACAGAAGCAGATAACTTATTTGAAAATCATTAACAAACCAATGATTAGCTTTGGAATATGTTTTCATTATTTTTATTGGGATACAAAAATGACAAAATGCTTCATACCATACACTTTGGAACATGAGATTTCAAGGTACATGCATTTGGTATGCCTAATTATTCCACAGCACCAGTCAATTCTGATTGATTAATGCACTCTATTTAATAGGCAACTGTTCCTATTTTGAACACAAACTAATATTCAAACATGTGAATGTTTTTTGTAAAATTAAAAATCTTTGTAACAGTCTTAAGTAAAGCTGTAACTTCAGTCCACAAGTCCTCTGTAGTGAGGGTTTTGCAATTTCTAAGTAACATGACAAGCTTTATTCTTTGTATTTTTTAACATCAACAAAAAAAAAAAATACAGTTTATAGCTGCTAAATTAGTATTAATAAAATTTTCGCATTGAAATCATTTGAACTGTTGTTATCTTTAACAGTACATTGCTCACTGTGTGCAATATTACCTGCAATACGTGCAATATTACGTGCAATATGTGCAATACCACCTTTGTGCAATATTACCTGCAATACGAACTTTTTCCTTATTTGTATTTATACATTGTGCTGTGTATATACTTGTATACTATAGTATGTCTATTGTCTATTCTTTTATATATTTGCATTAATTCTTTATTTTTTCATGCTGCTGTAACAAAGAAATTTCCCCACTGTGGAACGAATAAAGGTTTATCTCATCTTATCTCTTAGTACAGTACCTATATAAAATGGATATTTTCTATCACCCAGATAAAAATGGGTTCATCTTAATCCTTGCAAGGTTTCTTCCTCATACTATTTTACAGAATTTTATTCTTTGTTATTGCCCATGTTGCCACTGGTTTGCTAATTATGGATAAACGAATAGGTTTTCACAACTTATTTATGACACTAAAATGAACATTTGTAATTCATTTTATTGTGTAAAGCTGCTTTCCGACAATGTTTATTGTTAAAAGTGTTATTTAATTAAATTTAGAAAAGGTAGTTCAGTGGTTAATGTTGGACTTCTGATTGTAGGGTCGTGAGTTCAATTACCAGCCTCACAAAGCTGCCAGTTCTTGGCTCTTGATCCCTTAACTATTACCTGCTCACTTGTATATAAATAAGATTATTGGAAGACTAGATAAGGACATCTGCCAAAATGCAATTAATGTAAATGTAAATAAAATGTAAATAAATTGAAGGGATGTTCCACATTGTTAAACATCAATTAAATGTATCACATAAGGAAATTAAATTGAAATCATTTCTTCATTGTTGTCTTATAATAGGAAGAAAACACTTCAGGGCATCTTATTATTATATTACTATATTTTTAAATGGGTATATCAGTGTTAGACGTAAGTGATAGCAGCAAAAAAACAAACATTTCTGTGATCTCCAGTGAAAATCTGCAGAAGCATTATAGGGTTGCCATCTCCGAATGCACTAATAAACAAACTCAATGTCAAAAATTGGAAATTTGGAAATTTTATTCATGTAGCCACTAATATAAGCCTTGTTATAATCAAATTTTCATTTACTCATATACTGATATACACGGTTTATTCATACATTTACCTAATACATTAGATTAATAATACAAATATATAATATATAGCTTATTTTTATGGTGTCAGATCTTTAAGGGTGTTTTCACACCTAGTTCGTTTGAGCCCTCCAAACGCTCTCGGAGCGGTTCAGTGTGTATATGTGAACAAACCAAGTGATCTCAGACCCCTTAAAAGGACCCAGAAGCGAACCTTCTGGGTCCTCCGGAGGTGGTCTGAGTACGGTTCGTTTCTGGGTCCGTTTGTGGTTCGATTTGTTTGTGACATGTGAGGGTGTTTTCACACCTAGTTCGTTTTAAAAGAACCAAACCCAATTCACTTAAAGTGAACCAGAAAGTGATCTAAGCAAATGTGAACTCAGTCTCTTTTGTGTTCACAATAAAAAAGACTCAAAAGAGAACCCAGTTCTCTTTTTGGTCCTCTTCAGTATTGAAGTGATCTCAGACCCTTTCGTGTTCACACCTCAACCTCATAAGAACTCAGAACCCAGAATTGTGTGAAATTTTATCACGTGTGTTTATGTACTTCTGTCGTAGTTTTTTCACTTGTACGTGACATTGTGGTGCTGTTCTGTTGTAGCCCCTTTCCTTCAGTTTTTGAGAAAACAGGAAAAATACTTTTATGTTTTTGTGTGTTGAGAATAGTTGGCGTTTAATGCCATCCTCTTTACAAATATCAATAAGTGCACAGCTTTCTTCATAACCCCACACGACTCCGCGACCTGCCATGTCCAAAAGTTTTGTGTTTCAGCAGTTACAGAACACGGCTGCAGGTATGGCAAGCCTCCAGGGACATTTGGCGAAACGAAATGCAAAGCGGACCGGGACCACATTGCTTTCACATGTCACAAACAAATCGAACCACAAACGGACCCAGAAACGAACCGTACTTCTGGGTCCTTTTAAGGGGTCTGAGATCACTTGGTTTGTTCACATATACACACTGAACCGCTCCGAGAGCGTTTGGAGGGCTCAAACGAACTAGGTGTGAAAACACCCTTAGATCACTTTCTGGTTCGCTTTAAGTGAACTGGGTTTGGTTCTTTTAAAACGAACTAGGTGTGAAAACACCCCTAAATGTGAATTAAAAGTAGTTTATTGTAATTTATTTGAATTATTCACTCATTACTCATTATCATTTTCATATATTAGAGATCTTAAAATAATCCAGAAATTATGGCATAGATGATAGACTATAAAATGTGTTAACTAATCACAAAAATGCAGTATACAACTGAAGCCTCATTGCTTATTTTTTTCTTACCTTCACAGATCCCACTTCATCCCAGTTCTTCAAAACTTTCTGAGATACTATGTGCCATAATATAACCTACGGTCCCTATATATATATAAAAATGTTGCAATGGAGGGCGTGGCTATGTTATGCAAGTAATCAGATATTATATATACTAAATAATGGAAAACACAGGCATTGCGACATTTATCTCTAACTATCTAATTGTCAGCCAACAGAATTGCACAACAATTTTCTCAACTTCCTCAGTGATATTGTGAATGAATCAACATTGGAAGTGTTGGACTTGAGACAGAAAGTCACCTCGTCAACGAAGTATAGATAATCGTTATTTGATGGTAAACTAAAAGTGATACAGATAGTATTTTTTTCACTTTCCAAATAGTGAAACTGTTCACATTTATGGACTTTGTGCACAGAAAATCGATATTTTGTAATATCCAGCAAAAAAAACCTCTAAGTGCTAGTCATACATGCATTGTGTAATTTCCTATCTGCTGTTTTGCCAAAGATAAGGTTGACTATGTTAATATGACAAGTGCAAAATGACATAAAAGCATAGTTTAAAAGGTATTCAAATAACTTAGCACTTAGAATGCGAAAATATATGCATCAGGATTTTAGATAAAGTAATCAATCATGTATAAATTTCACTTGGCAGACAATTATTAATGAGAATGGCAGACTAATTTTTTTTATTGAATCTGTTCAATTAAATAAAAATGAATTCAGACCCATTCTCTGAGCAGACACATCATGGGTGCATTCTTTGTTTTAGTTGATTCCCAATATAGCACTCTTAACCTAATAAAATCAAATAAAATAGACCTCAAAAGTGAAAAATCTTCAAATCTTCAGTCTCGTTCTGATGAGCCCATAGAAGGTGATCATTTTATCACATCAAAATAATCAAGCGCACACACTTTGCACACACTCATACTGTTAAATCGTGTTACATGACACCTTTACTTTTTCATATTTTCCTCACCCTAGCAAATTTCCCTTCCTGTGATCCCATACTTGGGTTTTCCTGTTCCCCTCCATTACCGTTATTTACGGCCTTTTCTTTATTTCACTTAAGAAAAGAATGTGTATAAAACCTTCACTCACTCTGGTACAGCCAGGCATCGCTTCCTCTTGCTCTCAGATTTTCATGTGTGGACAACCATTTTGCGGCCTACTTCATCTTCCCTGCATCTGCACTGTGTAAGTGTTCTGCTTTTATAATGCTGTTTGCGATACCACTTTTATTGAATCAAGCTATAATATTTTATTATTCTAGGTCTTATTTCATTTGTACTTTCTGAACTGACTGTTGCATAGTGTGTTGAGCTTCACAAAGATAGCATTTATAAGCTTGTTACTTTTGTTGTTACATGCAAATATTAATTGTATGTCTTTTAGTCATTGAGATCTCTGTTTTTTTTTTTTTATTCAGCTCCAACTCACATACATCCTGGGGCACCAGTCAGACCCTACTCTACTCTATATATCAGTATCTGATTATTATTATTATGTTAATTATACTTGGAGTAAATAGATGACATGAGTTTGATTAAAACACATAGACTAAATAAGTTTAATCAAGCTACTTCTATTGTTTCTAATAGGTTCTATACTAATTATTAGGTCAATTTGTTAGATGTATATCAGTTGGATTAAACAGCAAAGTCTCACTCCACAGCGTCACATATCAACGCTGTGGATGTTGCGTCGGACGGTGTCCACATCAGACGCCGAGGGTACCCCCTTTGCGTCGCTTTTCAACGTAGAGAGACGATTCCTCCCTTTGCATCGCTTACCGACGCAGATGGTTGAGAGCCCGTGTGCTACACTTTTCAATGCAGATTGCTGTCCTATACACTGAATAAAGAATTATCTATCATAATAAGTGTATAGGAATAATTTTTTAATTTCTAAAAATCCTGAAGATGTCCGTAGCCCTAACCCTTACCCTAACCCTAACCCAAACCCTAACCCAAACCCAAACCCTAACCGTAACCCGCAAAAATCCCTTCCATCTGCAACATCCACAGCGTCGATATGTGACGATGTGGGGTGAGACTGTGTTGGATTAAAACACTAGATAAGGTTATTTAGAATATTTTTCTCGACATTACCTATTTTAACAACAGAAGCACTCACCACATTTTTCACCTACGCATTACAGTTAAATACAGTTTAAATACATCCAAATTCTTTTTGTCACAAATCCTAGCATCTTAGCATCTAGAAAGCTGGGACCATGATACTTTTACAGCATAAGGGCCTAATAGGGGCAGGGCTAAGGTTTGAACCACCCCGGCTTCTGAACAACAAAGAAACATGGCACCTTTAATTACTGAAACACCGTTGCCCTGTATTGGTGACGCAATCGTTAAAAGGGAAGTTTGGTAAAACCTTGCTAGTTTGGTTATAGTTAGCATGTAGCCTGACATGTAACAATCACAAAGCAGCTTCTCCAAAAACCCAATAGAAGGCAAAATGGCTTCTTTCGGGTGCACATCTGCCAGCACATCTGTCTGAGGATTAGGCAGCCTTAGAATAGTGGAGAAAGTCACACCTTTTGAGCAAATGGAAGAAGGAAGAGTTCTCAAATTCTCTCAACCCATCTAAAAAGTCTCACAGCTTCCAATCTCATAGAGTGACTATCTCAGCTCTTCAGCTTCTAGAGATGCTCTAAGAAAGTCAAGTCAAGCCATAGACTGATGAAAAGCTGCAATGTCTAGATCAGGAGCTTTCAATGTATTACAATAGATAAATAGTAAAACTGTTATTTCATTAAACACTAAATTTAAGTAATTAAAGTCATAGTATAAGCACTGTGTTATTATATAACTAACTTTCAAATTAGATGCAGGAATCAGTCATGGGAACTCTTATAATACTTAATAATATGATATATAAGAAAACTTAAGAAAGCATGTATTTCTCCTGACACATGTTATATTTAGATAAAGAGACAGACGCTCTTATTGGTAATAGAAGTGCATACTTGAGTCACTGGAACAACATAAAGACATCCAGAGCAGAAAATCTCAATACTTCAAATGGACATTTCTCTGTTCTTTATTTTTGGAAAAAAAAAATATACTCAGCAGTGCAGCATAGAACATTTCTGCTTTTGGACTGAAAAAGGGAAGTAGAACACAACGAAGGCATCTATAGAATGCAAACACAAACCATCTGCACTAGAACATTGCACACTTAACTGGGTCACGTGCAAACTGCACTCATACCAGAGTTTTTAAAAATACTTTACCACGTCTAAGAAGCAGGAACGTGATTAAATGACAGAGTGAATTTGCTGCGATTTACTGGGAGTTTGAACGGTAGAATTAAAGTTTACACAATTTTTCCTGCAGAAAACTATAGATCTGAAGGACACTGCAAACGTTCTGAATTGCCACTAAGCCTACTTGTGCCAACACTACACAACTTGGAGACTTCTCTGGAAGATCAGTACATGAGATTATACTGCATGTTGTGCTTGTAAAAGTAAACCAGGCATAGAATTTTGGATATTATTTCTTATTAAATGGTTTTTTATTTTTACCTTTGTACTCTGAAGGGTCTTTGTAAGGGAATGTATTTGTCATACAAACTCTAATCTACAATCATACAGTCTCTGTAACCGATTAGTGCCGGTCCTACTTAAACATAGAATTAGTATTTTTATAGGTAACTTGGTACAGTATCTCTTGTGACTGTTTGTGAACTTCAGCACTAATTCATGGGTGGTTTCCAGCATTTTTACAATGGGAGATAACATACACTTTGTATATATATATATATATATA
>MU551704.1:3640996-3759933 GCA_024362625.1 Silurus asotus
ACACACACACACACACACACACACACACACACACACACACACACACATTTACGTTTACACTTATGGCTTTTGCTACTCACCCTTATCCAGAGTGACTTACAAAGTACTTTTTGATGTCTTTATACATGCACTACACACTACAATGCTCTCTTTCTATGCCATAAATTCTTGTGTGCTAAGGCAGAGAAAGCAACGTGTTAGTGTTTCTAACATCTGAAATATCAGGGTTATATTCGATTATATTTGATTAGGTGAATTTGATTCAAATTACTAGTTATACTAGTTTAAGAAGCCTGAAATACAATTGTTTACAACGGTTAATTCACTGTATATCCAAACAACTAGTACTGTACATAATAGCATATATGTTCCATTACCTCTACATTCCCACATATAATTGAAAAAGACACAGTAAGATTTCAGCCAAGTGTTTTCCTTTTAAAGTTCAGGATTCAAAATTTTGGCTAACCAGAGACTAACTTGGCTACAACTATAATTATATACGATTAAAATCTTATTACAGTGCAATGCAGATTGTAGATTGAAGTATCTGGCATGGCCTGCATGATTTGGTATTTGCTCAATCATAGTCCTGACCCACATATTCACACAGTTATATTTGTTCCTTAAATGCTTTTATATGCTTACATCCCTGACCATGTAGGTGATTTTTGTTAAGTTGCTCCTTCTCAATCACCAGTCATTTATTTTTAACCATCGCATTCCATACTTTCCCTTTCCCTTCAGCTCACCATCTCCTCCTCTCCCACTGATGAACCCTGTGATTGGAGACTTGTCTTCTGACAAGCACCATTTTATGTGAGTTTGTTTTTAAATGGGTCTTAATTTTTCCCAGATCTAGGGGACTATAAAGACCATTGTTGTAATCCTGATCACAGTAATTCAGAGTATATGTTTTTCTTTTTGTACTGGGTTCAGCATTATCAAAGCAATGCATAAACCATGATGAGTTCTGCACAAAATCAAATGCTAAAATGCAAATCCATTTAAAATGAATGAGTTTAGCTTCAGAGAGCTGAATTTTATTATGTTGAATTGCTATAATAGCTATAATAAAAGGTTATTTTCCCATGTTTCCCTCATTAATAGATCCCAGACCTTCTATATACTTATTAAATGCAATTAAATGTAAATGTAATTTAGCAGAAACAAATGATCTGAGCTTTAATATTAATACCAGTTCAATACACACACACCTGCATGTGGATCCCACTGCTTTTTATTGTGTCTAGTGCAGTACTCCTGCGTATTCTCCTAAAAATAGCATAAATTATACTGTAATCTCTCTCTCTTGCAAAACAATTACATTCCCAAAATGTGTTATTGAAATACTCATGTATCTGTGCATTATGTAAGCATGCTGGCTTGTATTTGAACATCTTTGGCTTAACTAGAGCTCCATTAGTTGCCTGCTTGTAATCTACCAGCTGCAATTTTGCCCATTCGCAACAGTGATAATCCTAAATTCTCAGCCAGGAGGTTACACTCTGTCATCTCTGAAAGAGCGGCTCAGTCCATCATATTACAGCTTAAATACAGCTGCAGAAAATTCTGATTTCTTTTTGGATTATTACATTTCTGATCATCTGATGGAGAAGCTCCTAAAATTAAATCTAATAAGATTATTAGATAAAACATTAACGAATAATAATTGGTGATAATCACTGAAACGTGATTTTCTGATAACCATAGTGTCTCAGAGAAACCATTATATACATTTTGTATATATAAATTTTATATGTATACATTTTAGTATTATTTTAGTTTGTGACTAAATAACTCATAACACACCAAAACTCTAAGTAATTACAGCAAAATACTTTATTGTACTTTTTCACCAATCATTTTAATTATTATGTATTATAAAGATTTTCCTTATTACTATTATTACTAGTGCTAACTTGCTGTGCTTTCACATTTGATTGACATTAGTTTGTGACTTCACAAACTAAATTTGTATAAAATGATAATTAAATCATTTTAATTATTATGTATTATAAAGATCTTCCTTATTACTATTATTACTGGTGCTAACTTGCTGTGCTTTCACATTTGTTTGACACAATTGTCTATTTTTTATATTTTTATTTTAATATATATATACATTTTTATTATTATGATTATTTATAATTTTTTTATAGTAAGCGCAAACAGCATTTATACTGCAGACTTCTATTTCTGTGCCTTTGCTGTTCCCAAAATAGCTACTCAACACTGTACTCCTTACTCAATGCTTCACAGATGGGATACAGAGTGTTAAGTGTTGATATCCAGGTTAATAGCCTTTAAACATTTTCCAATATTATGAGATTCAGTGACAGATCTTTTGAATGAGCCATTTTCCACAATGTATCTGTATTTTGCATAGTAGCTTTCAGCTTCCATCTCCAGCTTCATGTCTCTCATTAGATATTACTGAATAGATATATTAGGCATTGAACTCTGTTGTAGATTTTAAATTGTTTCTCATTGTTCTATAAGTTTCACTGAACTAAAACTTTGAACATAGAGGTGCATAAATATTATGAAATAATGAATGAGGGCAATAACGGCAAATTTAATATTATATAAAACATTCAATGCTTTTTATGTATGCATTTAAAAATATAATGCATTTACTTTTTTCGCTCACGGCCCTCAACCTACCTTTTGGCCCTTCATAGGAAAAGTTTTGGTTGCCTCTGATCTAAACAAATGAACAGATTTGAATACTATCTGTGTACATACAGCATACTTATACCAAAGTATTCTTTATTATCTTGTTGCAACACAGAGCTTATAAGAAGGGATACAAAAAGCAATTTCATTTCCTAATCTTTCACCCCCTCCTTCTTTCTCATTACCAGTTAATGAATAATCCATTTAGTGTGGGTATTCGTCTGTAGGTTGTGTGTCTGTACTAAATGACGGCTTGTCTCTGTCTTTTAACTTGTAAATGTTTATTATTACAGGATAGAAATCTAAGGCCAGAGGAAATTGAAGGTAATATCATTCGATATATTTCATTTTACTCCTGTAAACCAGCCCATAACCAATATACAGTATAAATGCTTAATAATCAGAACTATATCTATTAAGCAATCTGGCCAAACCTCGCATTTTTACCCTTTTTCCTTCCCAGAATTTATCATTTAAATGCTATAAATTTCGTCCTATTCTAATCAACCCTAAACTATAACCTTCAGTATTCTCTATCTGCACACTGCTTCCCCAATACATTTAAACATTCGAATCCTTTAAACATACTCCACCTGATTAGGCAAAAGATAACAACTCTTTCTCTCAGAGCTAAAGGAAGCCTTCAAGGAGTTTGACAGGGATAAGGATGGTTTCATCAGCTGTAAAGATCTGGGCGAGTGCATGAGGACAATGGGCTACATGCCTACAGAGATGGAGCTGATTGAACTTAGTCAGAAGATCTGTAAGTACAACTGCACATAGTTATAGCATAAAGACAAATATATGCTAGTAGGTAGTTCTTATGACTTTGATGATACTGGTTACTGTTTACATTGCCAGCATCCTAATATAAAAAGAGAAAACGGCAAACATGAGTATAAACAGGAGTCACCTTTCCTGCTTTAAGTGCATGCACATGAACTGTTTCCTGACTATTCAACGGCTGTTGTTGTTTAGGTGGAGGCCGAGTGGACTTTGAAGACTTTGTGGAACTAATGGGGCCTAAAATGTTGGCTGAGACAGCAGATATGATTGGAGTCAAGGAACTGAGAGATGCATTCCGAGAGGTTGGCGAAATTGGTATTCTACAAGTTTATTGAACAAGGTTGATTCATATAAAGCATGTGTTCAGCTTGGTATATTGGTACCATTCAATTGTTAATCCTCTCTCTATGTTAGTTTGACTCTAATGGCGATGGTCAGATTAGTCTGGCGGAGTTGAGGGATGCCATGAAGAAACTGATGGGTCAGCAGCTGAACCAAAGAGAGATTGACGAGATCCTAAGAGATGTAGACCTGAATGGAGACGGTTTAGTCGATTTTGAGGGTGAGAGACTGTGCAGAAATCTTATAGTCTATGAACAGCATGTGTTACTAATAATTCAAACCTCTATATTATTCTCATGTTTATATGAAAATAGAGAGTATTTATATGACCTTTCCTAAATGTATAAAGTGCATGTACAATAAGAACAACAATAATAACAATAGAAATAAATAAATAATAATAATTAATAATAATAATAATAATAATAATAATAATAATAATAATAATAATAATAATAATAATAGTAATAATGCTATGCTATGTTTTGAAGATGTATGAGTTACAAAGTTATTATTATTAGGTGGCAAGTTTGAAGTAGACTGTTCAGCAAAAAAAAAATGTTAAATCAACCCTATTACAGTACCAGTTGAAGTAAATGATCATTTCAGGTGATATTGATTACTGAATACTGTGGGTTCTGAGAACTTTGAATTATAAGTTCATGTTTTTTTTTTTTCTATCAAGAGGTCCATAGTTATCTCATAGTTCTGACCAAATAAATGATTCACTAAATAAAACAAAGCAAACAAACTGTAATTCATCTAGAAATTTTAAATTAAGGTGTTGCTTTTTGTTGTTCTTTTAATTTGATGAATAATTTACTGTTATTTTTTCTGCAGAGTTTGTGCGGATGATGTCGCGCTAAACCCACAAGTAAACAAGAAAATCTGTTAAATCCTGCTATGAAGAAAGTGAAATATTACTTTATATAATATTTATTACTTTATTATAATATTTATTTAAATAAAAATTGTCCAATGTATCTCATAATGCCTAGATGTTTTTTTTTGTTTGTTTGTTTGTTTGGTTTTTTTTTACATTTAATGTAATACATCTCAAGATTTTATGTAAATGATCTTATTCAAAAGTCAGTGCTCACAATTTATATGATTGTATGGTTATAAACATACAATTCTGTGATGTATTCTTTTTCTATGATTGACTGTAAATACTACTATATAGTTTTGTTTCTTTGTTTGTTTGTTTGTTTTTTACTTTACTCCATATTTATATCTATTATATATTAGGGCTTACATGCCACAACATATACGGCATTGTGGATTAAGTTTCAGAAGAATTTTCAGATGAGTGATTTCACACAAAAGGCATATGCTCACAGATTAGAGATGCACAGTACGATAAAAGGACAGACGAGATGTACCGTATTGTTCAGACTATAAGCCGCTAATTGTTTTCCCACATTTTGAACCCTGCGGCTTAAACAACGAAGCAGTTTATTCATGGATTTTTCCTGGGTTTTTCCCAGTTTCACAAGCTTCAAGCCAAAAAACTGAGACCCATAACATTAGACCAATTAAATGTCCGAACGGAAACGAAAAAACGCACCTTACCTGTGTACTGAGCTGCACGCCTTTGGGAAAAAAAAAGTTTTTTTTAAAGACACGACGATGCCAAACGATAAACTCCCGAGAGAAATACAGTGGTACCTTGACCTATGAGTTTAATTCGTTCTATGGACGAGCTCGTATCTCAATTTGCTCGCACATCAAATCAGTTTTCTATATTGAAAATACTTAAAATGGCATTAATCTGTTCCATCCCTCAAAATGACCCCGTTTTTATGTTTCATGTTATTAAATTGGAAAATACATTTCTAAATAACAAATCTTGTATAAAAACATAATAGAAAGATTATGTAAAGATATAATAAGTCTTTATTCAGTGTATTTACCTTGGAGATGAGACGACTTGAGCTAACAAAAAGTTGGTGGGGTGGGGTGTGTGTGTGTGTGTATGTGTGTGTGTGTGTGGAGGGGGGGTAGAGGTGATAAGCGGAGGCGTAGGAAAAACTATTTTTTTACTATCACTCCTGTACACTACGTATCCCTAAACTTTAAAATTGTAACTTTTTCTTTTTTTCTTTTCTTAATTTTTGCCACAATCTTCACTTTCTGGCTTCGCTTCACCATCTAACAGCGGCGTCTCGAGCTCGTACCTTTGCTCGCGTAACAAAGCAAAAAAAAAACGACAGAGTGACCGCTCGTACCTCGGAAAACTCGTACATTAATGCACTCGTAGGTCAAGGTACCACTGTAGTTGTAAAAAGAAGGAGGAAGACAGTGAACGATGACTTACTTGGTCAGCTACTGTTTAGATACAAGCTTTGTAACGCGTTGAGTCTGGGTGAAGGGAGAGCTCACTAACTCCAGCAACAGAAATCATATAAGCACAGACAGGTTTCCAAAACGCATGCATTTTTTATTTTTCTTGGCAACAGTGTTACGGGTTAGTCAAAGAAACTTAGAAATGAGCTTCAGAAAATAATAAGGACATATTCCTCACACTTACACACACGCAGTAATACCGGAAGAATGCAGTGATGTGCTGTTCCCAAAATGCCGCTCTGCTCCTAAAGGAGCCACAACATATTTCACCCGTTACACCGTGTAACAGACACTGTCTTTTGGTAACGCCTATGTAAAGTTTATTAGTTTCAGTTTAACAGGTTTCCTGCCCAACACTTTGGAAAGCTCTATGGACTTGTGATGTCCCTCAGCTGTCGTTGCATTGCTGCAGTATCCTTGCCTAACCTTGGTTAAATCCTTTGACTGGGATCTCTTCTATGTAAGTATTTTCGACTCATATTGTGACTAGGCTTTTTTGAATTATATATTCAATATCTTATACAGAGGTGCGGCTTATTTATGTTAATAATAAAAATATTTGTAAAATTCAGTGGGTGCGGCTTATATAAGGTGCGCTTTATAGTCCGGAAATTACGGTAGTTTTCTAGGGTTTTTACAAAATAAAAACTGTGTTTTTTCAGATTATGATGGTCTGATGGACATATAAATAAAATTGTCTGGTCATATAAATAAAATAAACGATTTCTGTGCCCTTCATTGAAATTATATTCACATTAAATATTAATGTGAATGAATAGAAATGTATATATGTATATATTTTATTTACAGAACATAAATACTGGTATTAATTACTACACAATGAGACAGCATGCTGATGTTGGTGAACAGGCCCTGCACTGTGACTACTGTGGCATGACTATGCGCCAGGACTATTAAAATAATCACCATTACATTTAACCAGGGCGGAACAAGCTGGAGAAAATTTCATGAACTGATGGCAGTATGTTTGTTTTAGTACGTTTGTCTGTGTGTTTGGTTAGACTCCTATTATCAGTGAGTGTGAGTGAAGCGTTCTGATGAAGCGTTATTCAGCTTATAAGATATTAGACGCAGAAAAAGCTTGAAACTGTGCAGGGCAGTAGTTTTATCAATCAGGCCTGAAATTTGGTCATCTATTCAATTATGCAGTAACTATAAAGGTCATGAATCTGGCGGGTGGATGTATTCCCTAGCTCAGTTGTAGCCAGCAGATAGCACTATGGTCAACAACCATAGTAAACAAGTAATAAAGACAAAACTTAAGTAATAAGAAAAAAGCACAAACAAAAAATAGATGCAAAAGCATTTATTGAGAAGGCATGACCGAGTTGGGTAAGTAATCTAAAAAGTAAAGAGGTGTGTTAGAGAATTAGTTGAATGTCCCAAACAAATAAATACACATTTTGGAAAAAAATAAAATCAATCCATCAATTATTTTAAAATGCAACAAATCATTACAACCTTTGATTTAAGTTTTTTTATTTGATATAAACCAATACAATGTATATTAAAATGAATGTAAACAAAAACATTCTTTACTATATAATAATAACATAATACTAAGAACTAATACTTAGCTAAGGTACTCTTTGCACAGTACTGTATGTTTAGAGTATACAGTAGGTGTACTGGTCGCCACTATCTTGGGTTATGTGTTTTATCTTGTGTTGTCTGTCTGTCTGTTTGCACTGACTGTCTGTACTGTTTTTCGTCTGCACTGTTTGCACTAGGTTGCACTCGATGCACTTTGTGTAGCTTGGTGTTGTGTTGTAGCTCTATTTTGTTTAGTGTAGCACCAGGGTTCTGGAGGAACGTTGTCTTATTTTTACTGTGTACCACTGAGTATAGAAGAAATGACAATAAAAGCCTCTTGACTTGACTAATACTAAATAGAATTACATATAATAATTTTTAAATAATGTGTTATCAGTTCTTACAGTGGTCTCTTCCTTATATGTTGACTGGTGTGCTTAAATCCCTGTTTATAGTTCAGTGTTTCGGTTAAGTGGTGGTAAAAGATTTTTTTACTGAAATATACAACGCATCAATAATTGTTCACAACATTCTATTCTATTGTACTCAGTCATATCTATCTTATATTTATAGAATGTTCTATAACATTTCTGCAGCACCATCCACATTTTAATCCAATCTATTGTACTCATTCTGTTTAGTTTTGCTTAGAAAATGCTCAAAATATTTTTTCTTTAATCCTGAAAACTCGAAAATCAACTTTAAAATGCTTTTAAACAGATGCACTTCAGTTAAAGTCATAAAATAAAATGAACAGTATTATAGAGTAGAGAAAAATCAAATCAATCCTATTGGTTAAAAACAGTTAAAAAAACTGTTATAAAAGTGAGTATAAAATTGTCAACTCCAGTCCAGGCCATTTGTTTTATAGGTTTTCAATATCCAATCAAGGCGTTTTTTGCCTGTGTGCTGTATTTATTTTTTTTGTTGTTGCCAGAACTGGTTTTAAAATCATCTGTCTCTAGTTCTGTATCAGTTGTTATGGGCTTTTTTTATTATATCCATGTGCAAAATATAAAATGTCAGATTTGGAACTGTAGATATTTTGCGCATAGTTAGTTGAAAAAGTTTTTATTTCTAAAAAAAAAAAATAAAAAAATTGCTTTTCAAAGTTCAAGGTATTTTATTTGTCAATGCCACCATTTTTGCAGCCATACAGAGGAATTGAAATGCCGTGTTTATATTGTCAATGCAATATAGAAAGTTTGTATAGGAATATCAGCAGTCAGTGCCTATACCCATATATATATATATATATATATGCTATATGCCATATATGCTACTAGAGATGCTTAGTAATACTGTACATGTGCATTTGCGTTTATTTGTTATTCCTTCACGTCAATAATCAAGTCATGTCAAAAATATATTTTTGTTTTGTGTAAATAAACATGATCAATAACTGCTATACTGTGATGGTTTAATACAGAGTATTAATTTCATACATAATAAAAAATTAATAGAATAAAAAAAAAAAAAACTAAAATCATAATTCAGCTTAATGTAAACTGCAGTGAGTTCTAAATAGAGAAAAATCCTTCAATGGTCATTTTGTACAAATAGCCATTTTATTATGAGAACTCTCTGGTACTACATTGTAGATTCCTTTCTTAAAGAATCAGCATGCAGCGTGCGCTGTGTGTTTTCTCTTTGTGTGCCCAGCCTTCTGCAGTGCAGGAAGACATTTAGAGGATGGACAAAAGCCAGGAGTGTCAGAATTGTCAGAACAATGTTCACCTGAAAGAACAGTGAAATACAGTCAGAAGGAGAGCGAATGTTTGTGCAAAAATCGAAAGAAAAGTAGTATCAGTGTATTAAATAACCTAGTCGTAGTCAATAATGCGGGGTATTGACCCACTTCAGCTTCATAAGCTTCGTAGCAAGTTAATGGGTATGGCTTTGTGGGCCTTTTTCAGGAGCCCAAGGGTGTCAGCTTGAAATGACTATTAATTATTTCTTGAAATTATTTTTGTTAATGCGACAATATGTCATTCAAACAAAATTATGTAACAAACCTAGTCACAATATGAGTCGATAATACTTACATAGAAGGGATCCCCGTCGAAGGATTTAACCAAGGTTAGGCAAGGATACTGCAGCAATGCAACGACAGCTGAAAGGGACATCACAAGTCCATAGAGCTTTCCAAAGTGTTGGGCAGGAAACCTGTTACAGTGCAAAAAGTAATTCACGATTTAAAATTTGACCTAGATTCCCTCTATTAATAATTTCCAAATAAGGGATATTAAAGGGTAATACTCTCCTCTAGTGAAGACTAGAGGCAAAGAGACAAATGAGATTGTATATGTATGAATTATGTGTGTCTGTACTGTGTCATCTTTATCATCATTTATCAATATACCTATATTCAAAAATAAAATAAATAGCTACAATGTTTACAATAGCTACTTTACTCTGCATAACACTGTTAGTCTATGTTATGATGATGGTTACAGCTGTTTATAAGACTGCATTGATCAATTAACCAGAATTCCAGAAATCAAGTATTCAGACAGACCACAGTATACTAATTAACACCATGGTTCACTTACGCAATGCTAATAAAAGCAGCATTCCCACCATACAAGAAGGATCGATTGAGGACCTGCAGGATAAAGGTGGCGTACTGCAGCGGAAGAACAGGAATGATTGTGCACACCGAGAAGACAAGGCACTGCAGAGAGGTGAGGAAAAGGGACAGGACAGACGAGCGCAAGTCGACTTCTCTTTCTGTTTCTCCTTCAAAGCATGGTTGAAAAGAGGATGAGAGATATTTTATTGTCCTTTTTCTGAGGATAATACATTTGAACAAAATGTTTCTAACCTGGCTTTAATGCTTTCCCCTTATATCTGTCCATTAACAAGCCGTTCCAAGGAGCACAAAGAATCCCAGTCAGCTGAGTGAAGGCAAATGCATTGGAGTATCGGCTCACTGTGGGGAGCATGAGTGCAATTATAACTTATAACTTATAATTTGATTTCAAGCTGTCATAGCTGCTATTATAGAATTCGGACACCTCCAGACCAATCAGAGTTGAGAATTCACTAGCACTTTAGAATAACATAGTTTCAATATCGTGTTATGTAGCTTTACGGCTATTTACCAGTGTCAGGGTCTTGGTTTGCCAGACGGTTTAGCATTGGGTTCAGAGTTCCGATGAAAAGATAATGACGTAGCTGCATGACTGAAAGCCATATCAGATGCCACAGAAAGAACCAAGAGAGAGCATAGCTCTTAAAGCTGCCATCTGAGGAAAGAGGGAGTGTAATAATGAGATTTATGAGGATAAGGAACAGTGGTAAGTAGGTGGTCTCAGAAAAATGTCTAGTGATAAGGGCCTTCCATTTTCTAACAAAAACAAGAATGTTAGCTTAACCCCAAAAGGAGTAAAAAAGTGAGCAATACCTTTGCTTAAGATGTCCTCTGTCTGAGGCGAGTCATCTGTCCTTAGTGGTTCACTGTCCTGGCATACCTCTTGTCCTGCTCTGTCTGGTGCACACTGCAGCTCTTGCTTGGTCTCAAATTCTTGGATGTTGTAGCTCTTTGATTTATGACAGCTTAACCTGTACCATGAGCCAACACAAAAGCAGGTAGTACACATAATGGCTTTAAATATCACCCTGTGGTGGTTTGAGTTATAGATTTTTACCCATAAGAGTAGCTCTCTGGGATTGGATGAGGGATGTGTGATCTGGGTAAAAGGAAGAGAGTTCGCAGTAGATGAATGATATCACAGGCAGACAGGAAGAGGAAAGAGGTCTGAAGAGAAATCCCTTTCTCATACAGGACCTTAGTGAAAGGAAAAGTGAATGTAAATGTGAATACGACAAACAGTCAAAAAGAAAAAATAACAACAACAACAAAAAAAAATCCAATGCAAAGCAATAAGTAGCTGATTATTATTTTTATTGAAGTTGATCTGAAAAGTGTTTTGCAATTAGGTCTTTTACTCACTTTGATGATGAGGAAAATTGCAGATGAGGAGTCAAAAGCACCATTATAAAGAGTAATGATAGTTGAGCGATGAGTGCCAAAAAGGTTTCCCACCTGGTGAGGTAAATATAAAGTTTCTTCTTTATACATAAGCCAACACAGTGTAAAGTATGAAGTTGAATAAAATGAGGCTGACAGCAGCACAATCTTCACACAATCAAAACCTAATAAACAGTGTCATAGATTAAGCCTTTGTGAGGTGTTTTTTTTTTCTACCACAGGAATGTCTTCATAATAGGTGAAGTAGAAACAGTCTACAGCTGCTATAAGTCAGGACAGGAACTAACTTGTTCTGAGAATGTTCCACATAATTAAACACAACTAACAAACAAAAACATTTTAACTGTTTTTGTGCTACAGTATAAGAATGAAAAAATAATTCAGCCTTCTGCTATGTTAATTCATTTCCAATGATAGCATGGCCCATAACTTAAATTCCTTCATTACATTGAGAGTTTAGTCAAGATATCCCACACCATTAAATGTAGTCCATTGACTAAGTAAAATCTGATGTCCAAATCTTGCCTCTTAGTTTTGCTCGAGCCGTTGCACTAATCCTGCTAATTAGTAAGATAATCTTTTATTTAAAAGTTAGCATTTTGCAACCTCCATTCATTAATCATATTGCACATTTTCCCCTAACTACTTTGAAAGTATGCTTTCTAAAACCATTGACATTCATAAAAAAGTTCCAAAGAACATCTCAACATCAAACTTTTCCTATATCACTCAGAGGAGGTGTGGCCTAAAGTTGTAAGCTAGCTTGTTTTTGGTTGCTAAAACAAAACCAGAATAATCTGATTCATTTACATGTAGTGAAAACATAAATCTCCATAGATTTGTTCTGCTAAGTGGGTCTTGCTAACTGCAATTTAAAGAGTGACATTTTTCTAGAAGTTGCACAATGCAAAAACTTCCCTTATGTTAGCTGCATTAGGTGGGTAGCAGTAGAGCAGAACTAAAGATACAACTTAAAATATCTTGATGGACCTGAATTTCACTATGCCAAACAAACTACACCTTTAATACAACTGTTCTGACATGTTCACTGTTACATACATTAATACCTGAATGTTTGTGAGAAGTAGCAAAATGCCCCCCACAGAAATGAACGAAAGGGCTGGGAAGAGCAAGAGGGAGAGAGCTGGAAGGGAAAAAAATATATAGTGAAATTATTTTTCATTCTAGACAGTCATATTTGTACAACGATTTTGCTATCCTGTTTTTGGTTTTCTTACCTTTACTTGAAAATGCCACCAGCAACGTCCCTGTTGTATAGAAACAGCTGTGTGGGGAATTTTCTTATTATTAGTCTCTTACATATTTACTGTATTGGGGTAATATTTTGGGTGCTTATGCTCATTTTAATGACCTCTACCTAGACAAATTTCACCACAGAAAACCGTCACCACATTTGCGCAGTCCCGTACTGTTAATTTCTTTAAATACACTACACCATGAATAATCATCCAAAAAGTTCCAGTTTGACTGCATGTTTTTATTCTCCATAATCAGTTGCACAATAAACCTCACATTCAGGAAATGGTATAGTTATACAACTGCTTGGTTTGTAGACACAGGAGCACATCTGAAAGCTACATTCAAGGATTTATCTTTCACAGCTACACGCCTGCAGTGTTAGGTTTTAAAAAATATATATATATACCAAAGCCTACCTAGATTATTATAGTATATCAATTATTATAGTAGATATGTTGTGGTAGAGTCCCAGTTGTGATATGCTTCCATCTCCACCTTCCAGTTATATCCCACCCTTTTCATTGATTGGCAGGGAGGACCACAGTGCGCTAGGTTCTTGATTCTTTAATATAGATAAGTGGACTTTCTGTTTGATCCTTTTGTATGTCTGTACTCTGACATCCCCACAAAGGCTGCTAGTAGGTGGAGTGAGCCCTATAAAAGACAGGCATGCAATCCAGGATGTATTTCCACCTTGTGGAATCTGCTGGGATCAGCTCCATATCCAAAAAAGAATGAAGAAGAGCAAAGTATGAATTATTGCCAGGGTTATGTTGAAATATACACTGGGCTACACTTCCCATCAGCCACGTAACCCCAATGAATCTTTAATGGTAATCCGGTGCCGAGTCATTACATGTTTAGTTTCGTTTGTATTTGAAAACCAGCACTTGCATCTGCCCCTGCTTACGTGATCATTACATAGTTTCTCTTTCTCTCTTTCTGTGAAGTTTGCACTTGCCATAAAATGTAACAATAAATACTGACTCATCTACATAAGTATTTCTCAGTAACTTTTTTTGACACTGGTGGATGAACTCACATTCCCAGAAGCCGTGTAGTCAGTGTTCCATACAGATCAAAAAGGAAGCCGTTGGGGAAAGTAAGAATGTTGTTCATGAAAGAAGCAACAGTAAAGATAAGGGACAACTGCTCATCCTGAGCACTGCAATCTACAGGGAGTAACGGCATGCGTAAGTAATTGAAAAATGAAATGACAGAGTAAACATTAATGCCAAATACATAACATTTTACACATTTTATCAACATGATAGAATATTTACACAGTGGTCGATTTCTAAAATCTATTTGTAGCCTTGAGTTTATGAGTATTAATCAACTTTAAAATGTCAATCTACATCTTCTGATAACAAGACCAAGACCAATATATAGTATTGCAAGCTATGCTTGAAAATACCAGACGTCTTCTTCATTCTCACCTTTATCTGTTGTGCCATTTGCTCCAGTCACATTGACACACAGATCACTAAAGTATCCGTCTGTCTTCAGAACGAATACAAGAGAAGCCCATCCAAACACAACCCCAGCAAAGCAAAGGCACTCCAGCAGTCCTGTAACAAGGGTCAGTTTGTATCGAACCCTTGCTTTCGATTCTCCATCACATCGCAGCATCATGCAACACTACTGCTGTCTTCAGAAATACTTTTTAACCTGCCGTGAGCTTTTCACTTATTTGTTGTCATCACCGCTGGTGTTTCGCCAGATGATTCAGTGTGATATTACAGAGAGAGCCGAGTAATCGGGGAGAAATGCAGCATGGAGAAACGAGATAAAAACAGAGCGCGTTTTTGAACAGGACGTCTGAACAGTATTTTAAGATTCAGCTCCTTTGTGCTTAAAAAAAGAGCACAAGCAAAGATGAGGGACTAAATGCAAATTCTAGCTCAATGTCGGTAACAAAATATTGTGAGAAAACTTGCCTGAACTTTGACGAAATTTCAGTAAAATCAAGCGGTCTTTCTCCTACAGCTTCGTTTGCAACTTTTAACTGGCCATGTTCCTCTTTCCAGTGGTTAATAAGTTCCCCAAAATATCATCACATGTACATTGTACCTTCTTTCTCATTTCTGTTAAATATAAAAACAATCATGGTATAAGTATACAGAAATTATAGAAACTAATATATGATCTACACTGACTAGTTTCCATGCATTCCTAGATCTGGGGTTACCAAATGATCAGTGTGTGTGTGTGTGTGTGTGTGTGCGCAAAATTACAGTATATGGAAAAATGATATGGAATCCCATCCAGGGTGTACTCCTGCCCAGTATATATATATATATATGTATATATATATACTGGATTCACCATGGGCCTTAATGGAAGGCTTTGGAGTGAGTTTGCTGTTTGTCTCTACACCTGCTGCTCACATGTCCAGTCTAAATTACTGTGTATGTTACTGTAGTCATCCTGATCAACTGATAATACAATATACCTGTTATCTATTAAAATGTCCAGTTAACATTAAAAGGGAGGCGTGAGTGGAGAGTTTGAGGGATTAATTAGTAATTTTGCATTAATAATAAATAACCATCACTTCCTCCTCTAACTGTCTTAAATGTGGCAAAGAGGGTGGTGTTTCACTGCTGCAGCGTTTCTTACTGTTTCATGTTCTCTCTCTCTCTCACACACACACACACACACACACACACACACACACACACACACACTACTGTACA
The DNA here is from genome assembly GCA_024362625.1 of Silurus asotus. Taxonomy (NCBI): domain Eukaryota; kingdom Metazoa; phylum Chordata; class Actinopteri; order Siluriformes; family Siluridae; genus Silurus; species Silurus asotus. The sequence goes on from MU551704.1 coordinate 3,656,657, forward strand.
CATTTGTCACAAGCAACAAAAAAGCTTACCGTCGTTATCCATTAAATCCCTTCCTCCAATGCTTCCTCCAAGCCCTCTAATCATTGCCGAATGAGTCGCTCAATTCTGACCGACTCATCCGCGTGGTTCACGGGAATCGATTCTCAACCAGTCGAGCTCAGGTTGTCTTGGTCAAACTTTATGTGTACATTTACATATTGCAATATTTCGAGTTGGTAGTTAGGATTAATAGTAATACATCAAATAACCCAGCAATCACATACAATCGTGTTCATGAAAAGAATCGACTCGCCGATTTGGTTCGTGATTCATTCGTGCACAGTCAGCATTTGAAGTCAGAACATGTTTCAGTGCTTGTTCATTTGTCTGAAAAAGAAGGAACTGGACAATTGTAAGCTTGTCAAATCACAATTCCAATAAGGTGAAAAAGAACAACAAACAAGTTTTCTGGGTCACTGGTTTTAAAGATAGATTTAGAATAAATAAATAAATCACCCCCCATCACCACCACTTTCCATAATCTTTACACTGCACATCAATCTAAATATGATATCTGCAGTCATGCTCAAAAAATCAGCACTGTCCTACTCTTAGGAGGAATTACAGACTGGTTATTCTTGTACTAATTATATATTGGGGGGAAAATACTCTCTTGGAACACAATGTTATAAATCAAGTTCATTTGTTAGCTGCCAGATACCCAGCAATCTGAACTCAAGGACAATCACACCACAGGGACTGCAGTAGATCTTCTGTGCAACCAGAAAGAGCTTTTTTTCCCCCCTTAGAACTTTCTTTACTTAATGAAATGTTTTTTTTTTTTCTTTTTACAACGGTGGAAAGTTTACATGATGTTCATACAGTCTAGTCGGATTCATATTTTTTTTAGTGTTCTGCATGAAACATGAAGCTTCTCACAATATGTACCCAATAACAGGATGGGATCATTAATTCACCATTCTCAACATTCACATTTTTTTTTCAAGAAGATTAGGTTCTCCATTAAATAATCGTAATTTTTTTTTTTTTTTTTTTTTTAATGCAGCAAACGGCATAATTTCCTTAACCTCTGTGATACACCAGGATTTTCTTATTTTTTTTCCAGTACTGAACTATTATCTTTTTGCCTCCAAGGAGAGATCAGATTTTTTTTTCATTAGATTTGCTATTATCTGAAAAAAAATTTCACAAGAATAAAACTATGGAAAATACACTATTTATGAATACAAGCCCAGGATCGCTGGGCATTAATACACACTATGGAATAATGAAGCTCTGCTCTGTTCACACTTAATATAAGTATCTTCAGTATTTGAGCTTCAACTCACTGAAAGATTGGATATTCTGAATATGTTTCTTATTGCCTGTAATGACTAATGGTTATGTAATGTTTCATGAATGATTGAGTAATCAAGAGTAAAAAAAGAGTAATCCATGACATCTAATACCTCTGCCTGTTCTTTATTATTATATTCAACTAGCTACAAATCACACTTAGATGTTCTGGAAAAGTTTGAAATTTGTTAAAATCCTATTTATATTGTTAGAAATAGCAGTGTCATGCTGGGTATTCTTGCTGTTAAGCACCACCAAAAAGTGTATGTTTCCATTCGAATAGACTTGTGAATGTGCAATCATTTAGTTAGACAAGGATAAGACAGAGGCTTTTATCACTAAAAAGGAAGGTGCCCTGACCTAACTTTACCCCTGCACTCTGACGATCAAAACTACGTCAATGAACTAGAAAAGAAAATCTCAGTGACCTGAACTTAAGATAATGCATGCTTTTGGGAAAGAATTAGAAACCAGATTTCTGTAGCAGCCTCTTTTCTTGTATATCAGAGCTGTAACATTTAAATCCACACCAAAATGGATCTCATCACTTGTTCATGCAACCTTCCACTGGTAATCTCCTTTTATTTATTCATTCATTTATTTACTTTCATCTCTGCATTGTGTTTCAAGAAATGTTTGAACATATTTCCATGAAAGGCCGTCTAAATAATCAAATAGCAATCGACTGGTCATTCCCAAAATGTGAAATAATTTTATTAGCTATTATATAAAACTAAACCTTGGAAATTTTAGACTAAACATCCTGTAATCCATGTACATTTGGCTTAATCTAAAACTGCATTTATTCATGCATTTCGCTGCTGTTTTATTATATATGTTGGTTGTTATTATTTACACATTATAAATTAAAAGAACAATATACAACTTTGAAGGAAATTATCAGATCACCAGGTCACCATATCGGAGAACAATCCATGAGCAGCTGAGGAAAGGTGGTACTTTGGCAGTACTGGGATTTTAACAGTCATCTTTTTAGTCGGTGGTCTAAAACTTTAACTGCTGCAGTTTTTTTTTTTTTTTACTTAACTACTAATACCCTTTAAATCAGTAGTGTGACTTCCATACAAAAATCTTAACTGCTGATATTTTTCTTAAAAATCACTCTACTTGTACTACTAGTAGTACATTAACTCTTCAATTCTGTAAAGCTGCTTTGAGACAATGTCCATTGTGAAAAGCGCAATAGAAATTAACTTGACTTGAATACTACTACTACTACTACTACTACTACTACAAATACTACTACTACTACTACTAGTAGTAGTAGTACTACTACTACAAATACTACTACTACTAGTACTACTACAAATACTACTACTAGTACTACTACTACTACTACAAATACTACTACTAGTACTACTACTACTACTACAAATACTACTACTACTACTAGTACTACTACTACTACAAATACTACAACTACAAATACTACAAATACCACTACTACTACTACTACTACAACTACTACTACTACTACTACTACTACTACTACAAATACTACTACTACTACTACTACTACTACTACTACTACTACATACTACTACTACTACTACTACTACAAATACTACTACTACTACTACTACTACATACTACTACTACTACTACTACTACTACTACTACTAGTACTACTACTACTAAAAATACTACTACAAATACTACTACTACTACATACTACTACTACTACTACTAGTACTACTACAAATACTACTACTACTACTACTACTACTACTACTACTACAAATACTACTACTACTACATACTACTACTACTACTACAAATACTACTACTACTAAAAATACTACTACTACTACTACTACTACTACTACTACAAATACTACTACTACTAAAAATACTACTACTACTACTACTACTACTACTACTAAAAATACGACTACTACTACTACTACAAATACTACTACTACTACTACTACAAATACTACTACTACTACAAATACTACTACTACTACTACTACTATTACCACTACTACAACTACTACTACTAAAGCTACTACCCTTCAAATCAGTAGTATATAATCTATAATGAGATTTTTTTACCACAATACTACTATTACTAACAACAATACTTCTACTTATACTAATAATAATAATTAAACAAAAAAATAATACAAATACAGAAGAAGCAGAACCACAATAACAACAAAAATAACATGATGCACATTCATCTTCAGCAATGCTGTATCTTGGTCAGAGTTGCAGTGGTTCTGGGGCCTGACCTGGATAACACCGGACCTACATGGGATGCCAGTCAACTGCAAAACAACATGCAATTGTTACACAAATGGGCAACTTTATGTAATCAATCCATAGCATGTTTTGGGGAGTGAGGAAGAAACTAGAGAACTTAGAGAAAACCCACACAAACACAGGGTAATTATGCACACAATCTACATAAGGACGCTTCATTCCAATACTAAGCATTTTAGTAAGCAATCTGTGATCTGATCAGAATCAGAATCAGAATCAGGTTTATTGGCCAAGTGTGTTGACACACACAAGGAATTTGGTTCCAGCTGTTTGTTACTCTCAAAAGTACAGACATAAATAAAAACCTATACATGACAAAACAGACACAACAAGACAAAAACAGACTATACGAGACATACAGACAATATGAGACAGTATAGACAGTGTGGGTAATAAATAGGGATACAGACCAGTAATGTACATAAAGTGTGGGAGTGCACGGTTGTTTACATGTAAATTATGTATTATAATATGGACGAATCCATTTACATATCTGTTCTGGCCGGTAGGATTTATACTGACGAAGAGGAGAAAGGTAGATATGTTGTGTTTTCAGGAGACAAAGTGGAAAGTGAGTAAGACCAGGAGCATTGGAAGGGGATTAAACTGTTTTTCATGGTGTGGATTAAAAAAGAAATGGTGTAGGGATGATTCTGAAGGAAGAGTACAGTAAGAGTGTAGTGGAGGTGAAGAGAGTTTCTGATAGGGTGATGAACATGAAGCTGGAAGTTGAAGGGGTAATGATAAATGTCACCAGTGCCTATGCTCCACAAGTGGGTTATGAGATGGAGGAGTAGGAAAAATTCTGGAGTGAGTTAGATGAATGATGGAAAGTTTAGGGCAGAACTTTAATGGACATGTTAGGTGAAGGGAACAGAGGTGCTGAGGATGTGATGGGTAGGTATGGCTTTAAAGAGAGGAAAGTGGAAGGGCAGATGGTGGTTGATTTTGTTAAAAGGATGGAAATGGCAGTGGTGAACACTTATTTTAAGAAGGAGGATCATAGGGTGACGTATAAGAGTGGAGGAAGGTGCACACAGGTGGACTATGTTCTATGTATGAGTTGCACTTTATTTCATGCCTCAGATAGTTTTGTGGGTGTTGTGTTTTGTGTTTATTTATGTTGTCTTATGTTATGTAGCATCTTGGTCCTTCTGCAACTTTGTTTCCTTTTACTGTATATTGTACTGCATATAGTTGGAATAACAATAAAAGCCTACACACTGCTTTACTTCACCACCACCACCACCACCATCACCACAACAACAACAACAACAAGAGGATGAAGAGGAGGAGAAAGAAAGAATAAGATATTTATGAAATCCAGTTTGTGTCAATTAATTTAATAATCACTCTGTATAATATAATAAAGTTAAAAAAATCACTATTTTAGAGAAAGTACTTAGTAGTTTCTATAACTGTGTGAGGTGTGGCAGTTTCTTGTACGCATTGTTATTTAAACACACACACACACTGACGTTTAAGAAATCGCTGCTTGATGTCTGATTTCAGTCGCAAGATGGCGTCTTATCACATGAACAACTTTTTGAGTTCCGTGTGACGAAACTAAACAGGAAGTGTGTGACCGCCGTTTCTGCCCCACCTACCAAATTCAAACTAGGACACAACACAAATTGCATACCAACTGAACAATTATATTTTGATAACTAATGTGTATTTAAAAAGCACACGCTGTTTTGTGATTTGTACTACGGATGGTCTTATACCTTCAAACTTGGACATATCACGTGTCCGGCCCAAGCCCCTCCCCGTGCGCTTATTTATATACGGTCACCAAACCACGCCCACTTCAGCGCAGCGAGGGAGGGGCTCATTACTTACTTCTGCTCCGTGGAAAAAAAAAGAGAGAGAAAAAAAAAAACTGGCAACGAGGAAAAAAGAGGAGTGAACCCGGCGACGCGGAAGATAGTCTAGCTAGGTGGGTGTATCGATTTTTTTTTTTGAGGACCGCATACGCGTTTTTGATTCGGTTCGGGCATTTGCAAGTGTATATGAGTTTGTATTTGGGAGAGTCTAATCACGATTAGAGTGTAAATCAGACGAAGTTTGGTGGCGGTGTGGTGAGGCTCGGACGCCCAAATTTAGACCAGTTGGAATTACAACTACTTCCTACTCCTGCCTTGGGAAAGAAAAAAAAAACCTCGGTGTATCTGGCGTCAGTAGGACGGAGCCTGCTTCTCTAGGCCACGCAGCAGCGGACTCGCACAAAGAGCACAAAGGTAGACTGGCAAAAACTCGGATATCCTCCGCTTTTTTTGTGGTTGTCGCATGCGATTTTTCCTTCTTCCTTCGTCCGCCATTTGGGAAGCGTTTAGTTGTTTCCCTACGGGCTGTAACACACACACACACACACACATGCACGCGCGCGCGCGCGCACACACCCGACTTCGGAAACTTGAAAGTTAGCCTAGCTAGCTCGGCTAGTTCACTCCTCGCTAGCATGCTAGCTAGTAAAGTTAGCTAAGGAGCGTCTGTTTGGTTTGCTAGGTCGATTTCTAGAAAACGCCTACAACTCAAACGACTCCTGTTCGACTTAAAGGTTTGCTTGTTTGGTTTTTTTTGTGTCGTGGAATGTATTTATTTTACTAAAGAATGCGGTAAACATAAATATTTTTTAGCCCGTTAGGTTTTGTGAGTTGCGCGTTCGTGAGGGTGGAAACGGGTTTCTCGTATCGGAGCTAATTCTACTTTTTTTTTTGACTAGGTGTAGTTTTATATTTAATTAGTGTTTGTACAGGTTAAAAGTACAATTTTTTTCCGCTTTTTAATACGAGTTGTTGTATGCTATGTGTGACTACACTTGCGTTCTATAACACATTTGGGGTGTAATCGTTATTTTTTTATTATTAGTCGGGTTTTAACTTTATTTTATCAAGAATATTGATTAGTGTGCCTTTTTCAGTGTTCCGTTATCTTCAAGATTAATGTTACACCTGGTTATCCAATGTTCTAGTAAGTTCATGAACAGGCCACCAGAGAGGTGAAAGCCCAGGTGAGGGCACCTGCCTCCTTTCCTCAATGACCTGCAGGTTTCTGCTTAGTTCAGAGGCTCCAGACTTGTAAACCGTGTATGGTTTAAAGTATTCTAGTAATTTGGCGGTAAACTTTAAAATATTAATGCTAATTGTGCTTTATTTTTATTCACAGGTTTATATTTGTTCAGATCACGCGCTCACACGTGTCCTGACAGGTTTCTCCCTGACTTTATCGCCTAAATAATAATGATATAAAGTTCGACGGCGTGGTGTGATGAGTGTGTGAGAACCTGTTGAGTAGGTCGTGTGTGTGTGTGTGTGTGTGTGTGTGTGTGTGTGTGTGTGTGTGTGTATGGGGGAAGGGACAGGCGTGGTTCGGTGTTTTTCTTTGTAGTCCGCTTTTTTTGTGTTGCTTTGCATTTACACACAATGCGGGAGTCAAAAAGTCAACAGTTTTAGCTACACAGTTAGTAATCTTACAACTCATAATGGTGATTTGCGTGATAAACTCGACCTGAGTCATCCAAGCTGAGTTTCTACTTTAAATGGCAAAATGTTTGGGATGTTTCCCCCCATGTCCCCCTCAGGGTGTGTCTACCTTGACCTGTGGTGGTACAGGGGAAAGGGAAAGACATGTTTATACTTGTATTATCATTTATTTAAACCCACCTAGTGGTTTTTTATCGAGTTTGTAAGGCTGTAAAATTGGCCCAAGTGCCTTTTCTCTGAGACGTGTCGCTTTTTAAACTGTGTAATAACCGGGTTTACGGTTACAAGGGTGTGTCCGGCCAACACGGAAGGGCTTGCGGAGCGGCCTTAAAACACACGGCAGCCTCCCTGCCTCCGTTTGTGGTCACTGCAGACTAGAGTTTCTGTCCTAAAATGCTCAGAAATATCATGCTGTAAAAGGACTCTAAACAGCAGCCTTTACTTTTATTTTTTACACTTTCTTGCTTAAGGGAGCAACGGTTATTCTTGTTTTTCCTCCCAATATGATTAAGTTCTGTCTTAAGCTGTTTCTGTGCTTCAAATAACATTTTATAAACTGTCTGAAGACCGTGTGATGCCCAACAGGAAGCATGCGAGATCATTTCTCCTTCATTTGTTCCGTTTTATGATTCAAATGATCGGATCAGATCCGAGCGAGTCTGTAGTTCAACCACAGGCTAAATTGGATATGCGTTCAGTCCAAAGTTCACTTGTGTTTGCACTCTGGCCAAAGCTGAAGGATTGGCCTTGCTGTTCAGTTTCACCTGAGTCAGAAAGTCCCAAATTAGCTTGATCATACCGCTTAAGTGGCTCTTTTCTGAGCAATGGTTCTCGGAAAAGAGTAGGAAGAAGTCATCCCGGTATTGTTGACCTTTGCAACCAAAAAGTAACTCACTATGTTTTAGCTCTAATGCGATTTGTTTCTCCACCAATACTACCACCAAAACTGCATTTATTGATTTTCTGTCTTTTGGCAACAGTCACTGTCACTTTCTAAGCTACACTTTAAACTGATTGTCCATTCAAAGACTGCTTTCATCGCCTGTGGGTCGCTGCATACTTTTTCACGCAAGCCTTCGCTTGTCTGCTTAGTCTTTCAATTTTTTTCTTTGCCGTTTGGTCCGATCTGTTGTTTGTCAGATCTAGGGTATTTACCAATATTTTTTTCAAAATGATCCTTTTTAAACAATATCTTTACTATGTATCTGTGGCTTACAGAAAAATGTGAACAGTAGACAGATTTTCCCTCTCTTTTTAACCATTTGCCATGGTGAACAAAAATGCCTTGTGCATACACAATGCAGTTCTCTAGCGTAGTTGATTTTTCTACTACAGCGGAGATGTTCACTAATGTCGGTTGAAATGTTCTTGCGGTGCAGCCCCTGTTCACTGGCTACTTAGTGCTATGCAAAAGCTCTGCTTGTGCACTCATCAATCAAGATAGCATGTCGTTGTGGGTTCTAGTAACATTATCACCAGCTGTTTTTTACATGGACTGATCCTGGGATTCATGTAGGTGTGTGTTTGTCTGGTATATGTTTATAGTATTGTTTAAGTGTCTATTTATTGTATTTGGGTACTAGATAACTACTGTCCCATTAGCAGACATATTAAACAATCGGAGGGAATTATATAAAGCTTTACACTTGTGTAGTGTTATATGGGGTTGCTTCTGTAATTTTTTTGTTTCCAAGTGCTTGTTGATAGTGATTCCCCCCCCCCCCCCCCCCCCCCCCTTGCATTTCTGTGGTCCTTGTCAGTAAGTTGCTGATGCACAAACCCTAACCCTGGATCTAACAGGAATTTCTCTCTCCACGATGGCAAAACTAGCAGTGCTGTGAGGAATGCAGCCCCTTCGCTCATTTGTTAGCTGAAGTAGGTGAATTCCAATAGAGATAATTCTGTAGTATTTCACAAGATTATCTTGAGCATCTTGATGGCTTGCCCTGTGAAACCTACATAAAGTTCTGCCTTGTTTTGGGTCAGGCCTGTTGTGAGGATGACATGTTCTTTTTCCTCCGGAGTAGACTTGGAACTTTTTAGGTACTATTGCCAAAAATAAAAGCAACGTGCTCAGCACGGCCTAGATTATAACTCCTGAGTATCTGTATTCAAGGTGTACTTTGAAGGAATACCCTTTGAAGATAAGACCAGAGCATTAGTTTGAGGGTGTGTTCGTGGTCCATGTATGTGTTTTATGTGTACCCTAATGAGTGTAATTTTAAACCCAGGTGAAATTCATACTTGTAAAGTCCATTTGTAACTGTCCATTGTTCAAAACCGTTAAAACGATTGTATGTGATAAACGCTTGTATGATTTGATAGTAAAGCCCACTTTGAGCATGTTGCTCAGATTTTAAGTCGGATGATATGATTTCGTGCTTCTGTAAAAAACGGTTCGGATTACACAGGTGTGCATTTTATTAGTAACTCAGCTCACAGGTGTATGAGAGTGCTGTTACAGGAAGAGGTGTGTATTGCTGGAGCTCACTCATCAGACTGAGCCTCTGAGTCATTAGGTTTGCGTTCTGAATCAGACACTGTGGGGTGGGGGTGGTGGTAAGACATGGGAACTGGATATGGAGAGAATAAAAGGGGCGTGCACTTGTAAAGGAAGAGGACTTTTTAGGCATTTAACAATCTAGAGAGGCAGAGGCAGGATCGGACATGCCGCAAAACCAGGCGGAATGTGGGAGCGCGTGCGCGTACCCGCCTTATTTTCTATAAGAGAGTGTTTGCTCTGTGTAAGGGATGTTTTGGGACAAGGGTGGAAAACAGTTTCATGAGTTGATGGGGCTGACTGCTGTGACTGTTTTCAAGGACGGCCCCTCCTACTCACCCTAAGTGCACACTCTTGGACACACATTTACTATTGTTCCCTGTATCGTCAGATGAACAGCTGCAGATAGAACCCCCTCCCCTGATTTTTGTAGTAGTTGTAGTGAAGAAAAGGTCTAAGCTGTAGGGGGGTAACCGCACTCACTCACAGGTGTGGCAGGGGGGCACCGCAGCTGTGCTGTTTTAGCACCATAACTTTGACCTTGGCAAGCTTCTGTTTCAAGCTTGCTCTCATTTTTAGAAGCTACTGTTTGTTTTCAGGTTTCATTTTCATCCTGGCAACTGTAGGTTTCTGGTTCAAGATAGTCTTTTTAGATTTCGTTTTGGAACGATGGAATATTTGTTGCGAGATGTAAAATAAAGCCAATATTTTCCTTTGTATGTTGTATATTGTTAGTGTTTAATTGGAAGATTCTTGTGTATAAAACAGTGTTATTTCTAAAAACACTCATTTGGGTTGTTTTATTGTTATTCAAACTGCAGGTAAAGAATGGATCCTTTTTGTGGTCTTTTTCTTAACACCGAGCTGAAAATTGACAGCAAATGTAAAATCTTTTTACTTTCCTTGGAGGGGGGGGTGCACAAGCCTATATTCACACAATCATTTTAAATTGCTGATATCCAGTTATGCTTGGTAAATCAATAGTTTTCCTAAAGCAAATAAATCCAGAGCTCGTCATATTTGTTCCCCTGATGTAAATCTCGTTGCTTCTCCGAGCCCAGAATAGAGCTCCACAGGATGGTTTCTTCTCACCTGCCTTTCACACCCAGCTTCATACTCTGTTAACTCGTGCTAATGAGCAAGTGCAGATCAGCACAGTCGTTCATTTTTGCAAATGAAGAGTGAATTGTCTGCATTCTACAAAATAGCTTCACGGTCTGAATGTTTTAATATGGAGCCATTACACATCAAATGTTAGATTGAAGACCCTGAATTTTAATAAGGACATGGTATACGGCTAAGAGTTTTAGATTAATAAACTTGTGTGTAGCATTTCTATGAGGCAAACGTTAGTTGCACTTATTTTTGTTGCATCCTTTAATTATAACCAAATGAATGCAAATTGAGTGCAAATTGGAGTGTTTCATATGGAAAATTTACCCAAGTAGTACCATTTTTATTATATTACCAAACTGGCATTCACAATGGTCATGTCTGTACTTTTTGCTCTCTTTTTGGGGTTTTATAAGGGGATGTAATACATTTTAATAAGGAACCACATGCCTAACTTTCTTATTTAGCTTTTCAGCCAATAACATCTAGCCACTGTAACCAGGAATTAAACATAATGACTTCACAATAGACACAATATATTTATTCTAACATGTTTTCAAAGCTCAGTCAAAAACGGCCCAGCACTTATTTTAAATCTCACATTCATTAGACTTTACTACATTCTTAGTTATTATTGATGAAGTTGGTAAAAGGGAGGGGGGTTATAGCTTCTGTGCAGGAAAATATGTGGGAATAGCTAAAAGATGTTTTACAGCGAATCCTTTCTTTTCAATAAATGTCAAGCATGCTTGTTTGACATCGCAAAATACGCCTCCTTGTACGAGATAATTACTCAAACGTCAAAATCGAAAGCACGTGAAGGGAGCACGGTGATGGGAGAGTCCTTTAGCTAAAGCGAAAGTGCGCTGTGTGTGTTTATTCCACCCCTCAGAGAGCAATGCTGCAGAGCTAATGGGTAAAATGCTCCATGTAAGCACTCAGCAATGTTCAAACTGACACCCTTTAATAGTCTATGTAGCAGTGCTTGACAGACAGTAAATGTTAATTTCAGTTTGTAGTTGTTCACCATTGCTATGGTTCAGTGACTCTAAACCCTGTTTAATACCGAGCTGTGCTTTATAGTTCAGAAGTAATATTAGAAGGCCTTGGTCGGTTGAATGTTGTGTCTGAGCTGATTATGCCTGCCTGTACATGATGGCTCTCTGTTGTCTCTTTCTCTTGCACAAATCTTAATCATCCTTCTAAAAAACCTGTTTGGTTTCTTGTCACTTGGGCATAGTGGGAACCTTTGTTCAATGATGGTGTAATTGAATTATCTTTAAGGTTTTGCCTGCCTTGGTTTTCTCCACAGTTTTTGATTCTTTTGTTGTTTTATTTTTGTTTAAAAAACCTCCAGTTTATAATACAGCTGGTCCTGCTCTTTCTTGTATCAATGTACATGATGAATGTGACACCATAAATAACTTTGTTAAAATGATTTTTGTTGCTTCTACAGTATCCAGGTGTATTATTTAGCGGCAGTGTTTAGCTGTTGACCGGGCTAGTGCAATATAAATGGTTAATTCTCTACATGATATTATACTAAAATGACAGTGAGTAAGGTTGACTCTGCTAACATTAGAAGCCCTGACAACTTTTACACGTTTTGTGCAGAGGCTCACAAATGTAACTGCTAGAATGAGTTCTCACTTAAAACGACACTTTTGGTGCAGTTTTTTTACAAAGGAAAATGGAAAATGTTTTGAGCTTATTAGTGAAATAAAATTGCTCCGTTTGTGGTTTGGTTAATATTCTTAGTTATCCTGACCTGTCGCCACCTTTATTAGTGGTTAAGAATAATGTTGATGGTACTGCTGGTGGTGAAAATGATTGCATTGTTTTGATTTTTGATTAATTTGTTCTCATCCGCAAACATAGTTTTGTTCAGACGTTTGAACATTCGACAGCCAGTGTGTGAAAGGACTATATTGAATTTGTATTTTATTTGACACACTATTGAGCATTACTGTGCAGCCACCTAAAATCTCATAATTGCTGCTGCCAGCAAACAGTTCCCAATTGCACAGCCAGTTATATTGCACCGTGCCCCATTTTAATTAAATCGTAAATGCGAGAAATGCTCATATACTGGTCTCTTTTTAGGCTGTCATTTCTGGGTGAGTGAGTAATTATTATTAATTTATTATTTAGGGAATTAAACAGTCAAAAATCAATATGGCACAAGCCTAGCTGCATACTTGCAAACCTGAATATTGGTATACACTGCATAGCTACAAAAAAAGATTTGTTGTGAGCTGATTGTTTTATAGTTGCCACACCTGCATGGCCATGCCTACATAGTGCTGAGTTGCTGCTGAAGCTCTAGTGGCTCTGCAATGCACTGATGCTGTGAAACTAAGCTGTGTGGTAGATGCACGTATATTCGGTTTGACTATAGGATCCCATGGGAAATGGTTTCATTTGTTCCTTTGATTCAGGCGAGTGCATAATGGTGTTTTGGATTGCTGAGAAGAAACATAACCGAATGAGCCTTTGCCATACACTCCTTTTTCAGTGTATGCAGCTGTGTGTAACACTTTGTCTTCTCTCTCAGTGTGTATGGAGCAGTGTGAGAATGCCGCGTCTCTCCTGGCGTCCGTGCGCGAGCAGGAGATGCAGTTTGAGCGTCTGACTCGAGCTCTCGAGGAGGAGAGGAGGAGCGTGGGGCCGTCCGGCACCCTGCCCCGCCCTCTCCCCACGCTGCAGGTAACACCTCCTCCTGACAGCCATGTGACTGCAGAGGTCACAATTCATTGTTCCATCTCACACCCCTTTTTCATCCTCTTCATAAGCCTGTGCTCTTCCTCGTGTGTGTGTTTGCCTTGTGTGAGCATCCGGTGACCATCTCGTGTTGTCCTATCAGTTGCATCATGTCTCTTTCAGCGCATGGTGACTCACTTCATCCATTACTTTCTAATTTGTTTTAATAACATCATCCCTTCTGTTGTCTTTATTTGCATCCTCATTCCATTTGCAATCAAGCACATGACTATCTTCTGTCAGTTCTTCCTTGAGGCATCATTTTGTATCTATTCCATCTTGGAGAAACTCAGATGATAAATCTGGATTCAGCTTTTTTTTTTTTATGTGACCATCATGCATGCAGCCGGTCCCTGTCAAATTTGTGCATCCCTGTTGTCTGTAAATTGCATGCTTGTATGCCTTACATGAATGAAACATTTACAATCTAACTTTAAGTGACTCACTGCCGAAAATACTTTCCCAGGTCCAACTCTGGTTCTTTGTGAATTAATTGAGGAATTCGTTATATCTGCACGAATATGCTAGTTTAAAATGTAAATGTTTTGCGCTGTCACTGCGGTGGTACAATTCTTTCCTTTAAGCAAACAGTCACTGATTAGAGGCGACACAGCTTTTGGTTGTACACTTGTTGACAAAGGGTGTTTTAGGTTCTGAATTTTAGATAGCTTTTTATATAAAGAAGCTAAAGACCTCAAAGGTCACAGGTTTATAATGCTGCTGGCCTCCACAATCTGCAGCTGTGCTTTGTGGATGTTCAGCTTTATATCTTATTTCATATAATTATGAACAGCTGCTATGTGATTACAGTGAACACCTGAAATGTGTTTTACACTCTTCCCCAATCTCGATAATGTTATAGCAAAATATCTTTCCTCTCTTTCATATATAGAGCTTATATTTCTGATTTAACCTTTTATCACGAGTATAAATAAAAATATACTGATTAAAAAGATTTAATTTGTAGCTAAACCTTAGTGTATGATCTAAGATACCATCTCAAAACAATCTCTAGCCAACTGTAATATGGTGGTAGAATGAAAATATGGCTGTATAATAAATTACAGGGCAGTCAAAAAGAAAAGCAGAATAAAATATGCTTTGGCGTTTTCTTTGGCAGTCTTTTACAAAAATAGCGCAACAGACATGTCAGTAATGAGTAGTCATACTGTCTATCTCCTGTCATAACAGCGTTCTGTGTAGATATACATATTTTTAGATATTTCAATAAATCGTTTTTCTTAGTTGAGGCACTTGTGTTAAATGAAAAATGTTTCTGTAATAAAAGCCCCAAGTGTGATTTAAAGTTCATCCACTTGAATAACTACATTTATACAGCTGATATACATGATCTTTGTTTGATGTACTGGACAAAGGACAATAAGCCAAAATCTACCCCGATTGGATGCCACTTATTCACATCAAAACCTGATTATACTTCATCCACAAGTACACACCGTTCTTACTGTGATCATTTAGTAACTCTAAAACCTTTTATACACCGTTTGATCCAAACCCAAGGATGAACATTTCTGTAACAGCAGGGAGCGATTCACATTTTCAAAAGAATTTAATAAACTAATAAACATGGCTGCGCACTGTGTATTTGTGAGAGAACAAGCATCATTGGCAACCGGAGCTGCAGCTGTAATGGTGCTAGATCTAAACCACAACTCTTTTTGAAATGTTTTTAGATAGAAAGATGTGTGAAGCTGAGAAACTGTAATGTGTTGGCATGGGAAGGGAGTTTTAAAATTTATATATATGGTTTGGCTTTTGTTGCACATCTAAAGCAATAGAATATGAAAGATGAACTCTGTGTAAAGTTTTTTGCAGTGTAGCCTAAATACAGAGTTCAATGGCAGCTGTGGAATTCTCTTTAACATCGCTAGACCCTGTATCTAACATATTTGAAATATTTCTCTCTACCGTTGTGCATACTAGCCAATGGTATATAGGATGTAAGTGAAGCATGTCATCACCTCTGTGGTAAGGGAATGTGTCTCCACACTTTCATTCTAAGCATTATTGTAGTTTAGCGGGTCAGCATGTTTAGGCAAAATCCATGAATGTGTATTGAGGCCAACATGGGAAGCCCCCCCCCCCCCCCCCCCCCCCCCTTTTTTTTTTTTTTTCTTTTTTCTTTCTTTCTTTTTTTTAAAGCTCTAATGGCTCTGTGGTTAGAAACCAGATAAGAAACTGGTTCAGTCAGTGAGACAGAGAGCTTTGACCTGCACCGGAAGTTACTCAACATCGAACAGGCATTTTACAGTTATCGTCCGCTGCTGTGTTTTCTGTCAGCCTAAAATGACACTTTGACTATAGTCCTATTTTTGATTTTATCTACTTTGTCATATTGCACAGATAACTGCTGATCTCTCACATACACTTTTTTTCTATTTTTCATCGTCTTTATACTTTTTCCTTTGAGTTTATAGCTCATGGCCACAGGAGCAATTCCTCTACATACACTTTAAAGTGGGAAAATGTGTAGGGCTGTGGTTTTTGGAATGCACCTATCAGCCTTATCTTTTCAAGGTTCACATAGTTGTGCGGGTAGTCAAGAACAGTACCGAGAAGGCCCAGGGCCTACCTGCTGACAGGTTCTCACAAGCCTGGGCCCCACCTAGTCCCGTTTTCAGCTCATTGGCTCCCTCTATGGGATGGAATGAGTGTGCTCTTGCTCTGTGCATTTTTGTGGTGTTGCATGACATCATTGCGTTGCTGCATGAAAGATTTTCCAGAAGCCATTGTCCTCCTCTGATTTCTTTTCTTTTTTTTTTTTTTATTCATGTTCATTTAATAGTTTTATTTATTTATTTATTTATTTAAACATTGAGTTTCCACAGATGCATGCTGATTCCCTCTGCGTTTGAGCATGTTTGTATATTTAGGGCTGATATAATGACATCTTGCTGCTGCTCTGAATGTTAGAAATAGTTCAGTGGCCTAAATACTGGCCACAGTAATGTCCCTGCCATTAGTGTGTGTGTGAGAGAGAGAGAGAACGTGAAAGTCTCTTAAACCCAAATGTCTTTTTAAACTTAAAATTCAGCATTCTCTTCCTCTCCATGTTCATAACTTTAGAACGGGCGTATCCCTGGTGATGCAGAGTTGGAGCGGCTCAAAATAAACGAGGGATACATCAACGGGACACAGGTAGGGGAGTGTGTGTGTGTCTTCATCTTGTTGTTTTGGAGCCTTGTGGTGTTTGTAAAAAAAAAAAAAAGGGAAACGCTCTTCAGCGTGTAGCAGTTCCTCACTATTGTTTGTTGGCCCCTTATAGTACAGGATGTTGGACCCAGGTCACCTTGTGGAAGAGATGGTCACAGTGGAGGAAGAACCTCAGGAGACAATACCAGTCATTTCTGTTCAAACTAGTGAGGATGGCACCACACGCCGCACTGAGACTACAGTAAGCTTTATTCCGAAAATGAAAAGTATTTATCATTGTTTAATTTTGACTAAGTTTCAATAAGTTTTGTAATTTTTCCCAGGTAAAGAAAGTGACAAAGGTACAGGATGTTGGACCCAGGTCACCTTGTTGAAGAGATGGTCACAGTGGAGGAAGAACCTCAGGAGACGATACCAGTCATTTCTGTTCAAACTAGTGAGGATGGCACCACACGCCGCACTGAGACTACAGTAAGCTTTATTCCGAAAATGAAAAGTATTTATCATTGTTTAATTTTGACTAAGTTTCAATAAGTTTTGTAATTTTTCCCAGGTAAAGAAAGTGACAAAGACCACAACCACTCGTACAGTTATCCCCTCAGTCTCTGACACACTCTCTCTGGATGGCACTGGTTCCGTCACCGGTATGAGTGGGTACAATGCACCAATAGACCGGGTGTACAGGCAGCCGGGTCACATGGATTACCCAACAGCTACAGTCCCTCGAAATTACCACTATGGGCCACCAGGGGGGTACGATGACTACCGCCCTGGCCCACCCTCCGAAACCTATGCCAGCCTGAACCGAGGGGCCCGAATGGATGATCGCTACAGGTTTGTGTGTTTTAATGTTAAACTAAAAGGCTTTTAATAGTCAGTGATGTATTGGTGGAAACCAAAAGCGGTTGTCTTTTTTAAAAATATAACAATTTAACTAAAACTTGCTTTTTTTTTTTTAAACTGTTTCTGCCACAAGTCATTTCTGAATATTTTTCCAGACCCGTGGATGGCTATCGGACATTGGACGCAGGCTATCGTGTTCACAGCAGGCCTCAGCTGGACCCTTACGCTGCCCAGCCACAGGTAGGTCGCATGGGCAGTGCCATGGAGATCTCTGGCATGCAGCGATTTGTTCCAGAGCCCTATGGTCTGGAGGATGACCAGAGAAGTCTGGGATACGATGAGCCTGATTATGGTATTGGGCCTGCTATGCACTACAGCACCATGCCCCGGCTAGGACATAATCCTCCACTTCCACGCAGGACTGGGTTAGTGCAAGCAGATGCATTTATTCATGAATGTTTGGTAGTATAGAGAATACTGCTGTGATTGATTTTTGTTGTAATTCTTTTTTTCTTTTGTGTGCGTAGCTCATATGAGGGTACTCTGGATGGGGATATGAGTGGAGCAGGCGATGTGTATTATTGGGGAGGCGGAGCTCCTTTGGCTCAGGGAGAAAGGGGAAGCATGGCGTCACTGGACAGCACTCTGCGTAAAGGTCCTGTCCCTACAACATGGAGGCAGCCCGAGCTGCCTGAAGTCATCGCTATGCTTAATTATCGTCTAGACCCAGTCAAGAGCAATGCTGCTGCTTATCTTCAACATCTCACATTTAAGAATGATAAGGTACACATGTCCACACCCACTGATATGTAATAGCACCAGACCAGTTTGTCAAGTATTAGTAACATGTTGTAATGTGTGTTTTGTTTTTTGTATTGTTGTATTGTTGTATTTACTCGAAACTGTTTATCAGAAATGTTTTTTTTTCCGATAACAAAAACAACCTCTACAACTAGAAGATTGGAAACGGGGTGCCTTTTTACATGCTTATTCCATATATTAATCCTTTGGTAGCACTGTCCAGCTTTACTGTTTCTCTGGTTGTAGCTGACTATATAAAATGGCTCATTTTTTCCAGTTCTAAACTAGTCTGATATAAATATATCAACTCAAAGCTATTAAAAATCTGTATTACAAACATCAGTAAATGCAGGATATTAATAGTTAAATAAAATTATTTTTTATTTTATATTTAAATTCTCCTATTGTGCAGGTCAAATCAGAAGTAAGGCGCATGAAGGGCATTCCCGCTCTGGTGTCCATGTTGGACAACCCAAAAAAGGAAGTGCATCACTCTGCATGTGGAGCTCTAAAGAATATCTCGTATGGACGAGACCCTGACAACAAAATTGCCATCAAGAACTGTGATGGAATCCCAGCTCTGGTACGCCTGCTGAGGAAGACCAGAGATCAAGATCTAACTGATACAATTACAGGTAGATGTTTGATGGACCCTTATGATGATGGTGGTATCATTAGTAAAAAAAGATTTTTTAAGTTGCAGTTGTAGTCACTGGTCACTGTTCTTTCATCAGGAACTCTGTGGAACCTGTCATCTCATGACTCTGTGAAGATGGAGATTGTGGACCATGCACTTCATGCGCTTTCTGATGAAGTGATGGTGCCACACTCTGGCTGGGAGAGAGGGAATGATGGAGGAGAGGAAAGCTGTAAGCCCCGCCACCTTGAATGGGAGACTGCTCTCACCAACACTGCTGGATGCCTGAGGTACTAAAAACCAGAGAGATTGGGCAGATGGGGGGGAGGGTGGTTATATATAGATAAAAACAAATGCCCTCAGTCCAGCTTAGGTTACAGAAATAAAATTAATTTTTATATATATATATATATATATATACACACACACACACACACACACACACACACACACAGAGAGTTGTGCTCGTTACTAAAAAAAAAGTAACTAGTTAGTTACTCGTTACTTCTTTCAAAAAGTAACTCTGTTACTTTGATTACTCACACCAAAAAGTAATGCGTTACTGTTAAAAGTAACTTTTTAGTTACTTTTTTAAAGAACCTTCTTTAATGTTCTCATTAATGCCCTCTTATGCGTTATGATCTACACAAACACAAAACTGACTTAAACAGTCATTTTTAAACACTATTTTATTAGTCAGAGCAGCACAATCTGAATATATCACAAGGATTTCTGAAATAAATAACAACAAGCTGTTTAACTGTTTATCGCAGTAGATACGAGGTTCGAACCAGAAAGACAACTTACATTTGACTTAAAAGTTTTTGTCTTTATACTCAACTAAAGTGAAATAATGAGCATATTTCCACTTTGAGAAACTCGTCTTGCTCTCGCCTCGACTCGCCATTACTGCCGCACAGACCTGAATAAACGGAGACACGCCCACAGTGTGTCTTCTTCGTGTTTACAGTGGTTCATCCACCATTTATAATATATATATAAAATATACACACACACATACATACACGTATATGTATATATACGTTTTTCCCCCCGTATATTTTCACCTGTACTGGTCTGAGGGCTTTTTCTTTTATAATTTCTTTTTATATATGATAGAAATGTTGATCCAAGACGCACGTGCATGACAGGAAGTTGCGTTCCTGTGAGCAAGAAAGAGGGGAAGTTAAATAGGAAATGCTTTTTGTATTATGCAAGCTCCTTAATTGTTTATTTTAGAAGCACTCTTTTGGAGTGAGGAGTGTTGGGACAAAAGGGAGAAATTCGATCTCTAAATCCACCTATTTCTATTGAGTTTTTCTTTCTCTTTTCTCTTCTCCTCTCGCTTGTCTTTAGAAAGCAATGTGAGAAATTTTTCACTGATTACATCTCTGCAGAGCTGAACGTGTCGTGCTCCTTGCGTTTCCGTCTGGTCAAGTCACTCCTTTGACTATGGTTTAGCAGTTTTTTTTAGGGAGCCATTTTAAAACATTACCTTTCAGATAACATCGTTTGGCAGGGTTGAAAGGGTTAATTTTTTTTACTTGATATATTGGTTAATATTTATCCCAGTTAGGATGTCTTATACATTTTGAAATAGTATTAAAATATTTAAATTTAATAATTTTCTTGCTCTGATGCAACCTGCCTGGTGTCATGAATCTTTTTAAACTATTGCTAAACTTTTAGTATTCAGCTTTGCAGGTCTGAGCTGTTAGAGAAGTGCTTCTGCCACCTCTTTTTTTTTTTTTTTTCATATGCTATAATCTGCTTCCCACAGGAATGTGAGCTCAGAAAGGAGTGAGGCCAGGAGGAAATTAAGAGAATGTTCTGGTTTGGTTGACTCACTCATGTATATTGTCCAATCCCAGATTAACTATAAAGATATGGACAGCAAGGTAATATCAGTGTAAATGTTAATGTATTTAAAAAAAAAAATAAAAAAAAAATTTTCCAACGTTTTTTATGGGTTCATTCGTAATTTAAAACCTGTTCCCTTCTCTCTTTTGCTGTAGTTGGTGGAGAACAGCGTTTGTCTTTTGAGGAACCTATCTTATCAGGTGCATCGAGAAGTGCCGGGATGCGAGCGCTACCAGGAGACTGTACCTGTCAATCAAGGCCCTGCCCCAGCCAATCAGAAAGGTGGCTGCTTCAGCTCTCGCAAGGGCAAAGGTGTGACTAATGACAAGATTTTAGAGCACATATGAAGACATTTTAGAGCCAGTTTTGACATTGAAAAGTACATATAAATAAATAGTGATTAAATGCAAGTATGCAACATTTAAAATGTCATTGCATGAGAACTGTTTGAATCTTTTTGCATTTGATTCTTGTGCAACCCTGTTGCTTTAAGGCTGCTTTTGGTGGCTGGGGCACTGTTGCTCTGCTTTCTATTACTTAGAATCTCTCTCACTGTCTTTCTTTTCTTGTGCTGTTTGTTTTCTCTCTTCTCGACTGCTTATTCTGTCTCCTGCCATTACAGACGAGTGGTTTTCCAAAGGTAAGCCCCTTCTTTTGTGAGCTGAGCTTTGCTTTTCAGAGATCACTGGTATACACCAAATCATTTTAACTCACTATTGTCCTTTCTCCTTCTGGTATGGTCAAGATCTTTCTTAATGATCAAGTGTAAAATGAAGACTTTCATCATCTTTTACACAATGAATGTGGGCTTTCTTGGCTTCCATTTATAATTCAGTTTAGGGGCTTGGCTATCATTAATGTCATGGCTTTTATCATTATTATGCCAAAATTTGTAATATTTAGCCTGACCTCTCACATGCATATCACTCATAGACTCAACTTTGTTTCACAGTCCTATTTCTTAATTTATTTATTTATTTCCCCCAAAAAATATTTTGTGTTTTTATAACATTAAGTTAGACCTTGTTTGAGACTGTTTGGGCTCAGGGCTATTTGTTTAATGATTTTTATGTATAGATAGCGCATTAACCTGTTTTGCTGTTTCTAGGGAGGAAAGATGATGATGGAAACAATGACACAATTGACATTCCAAAGAGGACCACAGCAGCCAGAGGTATCGTTTGCATTAGCTGTTGCATGCTTGCAAATATTTTTTCTGTTTTGGTGTTCAGATTAAGTATGAAAACTTGCCTGAGGTTCTGTGTTCATTTGGTTTTACAAAAAAAAAAAGCCCAAACAAACATCAATTTGAATAGTTATAGGATTGAAAATGAAATCAAAACCAATCCTAGCCATTAGGTTTCAGTGGTGAGACGTTATTTGAGGATACTTTACTATACACACTTTCAGAGAAATAATTACCATCACCATTGGTTGAATCCTTTGGTATATTTTTAAACTGGCAAATGCTGCAGAAATGCAGGTTCTCTTTGGGAAGGGTTCTTCTTTTATACAGTTTAAAACCATTAAACTGTTTGACTTGCAACATTATTTCTGTTCATGCCTGTAAATTAAAGGATGACATTGTTTCAACATTCGCTTGTTTTATTTAATTATCTGCTAATTGACTAATTTGTAATAAAAAGATCAGTAATTATTTAGATATTGCCATGTCAAAATTGACTAAATATTTTTATTCTGTATTGTAGGTTATGAACTGCTTTTCCAGCCAGAGGTGGTGCGAGTGTACACATCACTGCTGAAGGAGAGCAAGAATCCATCTGTTCTAGAGGCTTCTGCAGGAGCCCTCCAAAATCTTTGTGCAGGCCGCTGGACTGTAAGTATATGCTGCTGACCGCCACACAACTGCCATGAGCTGCTTTAATTATAGTCACTACTGTTTAGTTTTGCCATATTTGCTCAATTTACCATCTTTCTCTCGCTCTCTCTCTCTCTCTCGCTCTCTCTCTCTCTCGCTCTCTCTCTCTCTGTTTATTTATTTATTTATTTACTACAGTATGGACGTTATATTAGGGCAGTGGCCAGACAGGAGAAAGCTTTGCCCATGATGACTGAACTGTTGAGTCATGGGAACGACCGTGTAGTCCGAGCCATGTCTGGAGCCCTGCGAAACCTGGCTATTGACGCTCGCAACCGGGACCTTCTTGGTTAGTGTGTGCAAAGTGTTGATTGCAAAATCTTGTAGAGCATTTTGTGAGAATGTAGTGTGTGTGTGTGTGTGTGTCTTTTTTTTATATATATTAGATGAACATTTTTTTTCATTGGCAGGCCATTGCATGCAGGCTGCCTGAGGCTTTATGTAATTGCAGTGATTTCATGTTTACTTTTCACCATAATATAAATTGCAGTATTAATTTCTTATTGATTGAGATGGATTAATTGAGGTGTATCAAATTAACCCTTTCTCTCTTATGTGCCTGTGCAGGAAAGCATGCTATACCTAACCTGGTGGTGAATTTGCCAGGCGGTGGGCAAAGCCAGCCTGTACGTAACCTCTCCGAAGAGACTGTGGTTTCGGTGCTCAGCACTCTGGCAGAGGTGGTTGGTTCCAGCGTGGATGCAGCCAAGATCCTGCGCAGCTCACAGGGCATTGAGAGACTGGTGCTAATCAACAAGGATGGGTCAGTTATTGTCCATCACTCTGTTTTGGACTCTCATTGTGTTTATCGCCTCATGTGTTAATGTTCAAACGCTAACACTGGATAGGAAAAGATTTCTCAGCGTGGGGATAATGAATACCTTTGTGTCATTGTTCCTCTCCCACAGTAACCGTTCTGATAGGGAAGTGCGTGGTGCTGGCATGGTGCTGCAGATTGTGTGGGGATTTAAGGAGCTCCGGCGTACACTGGAAAAAGATGGCTGGAAAAAATCCGACTTTGTGGTCAACATGAACCCCCCTAGCAACACCCGCACCAATGGTGGCTATGAGGACAGCAGCACCCTGCCACTCATCGACAGAGGTAACACTTCTTTTACTTTAGTTTCCTTAATGACTTTTAAAAAATATTGCATATGTTTGTGTCTGGATATAATTTTTAACCAGCAGATTTATTTATTTTTTTTTCTTTTTAATAACCACTCTCAGGAGGAAAGCAAGACAGAGACAGAAACATGATTCCAATGAATGATTTGGGACCAGGTAATTGCCTGACATTTATGCATCTTGTTTTAACTCACAGGGGTATTTTAAATCTTAAGTGTGAAATTACAATGTCACTCATTCTCGCCTTTTTGTGCCAGACGCCTATGCTACACTGGACCAGAGAGGACGAAGGAACACTTTGGATGACACCCTAGAACCTGCAGAAAATGATATTCAGGTAAATAATCAACTCAATTATTTTGTAGAGAGAGATATAATTACATTACACACAAACACATTCTTTATTTTTAAACAAGTTTGTCTAAAGTCGCAGGTTATCGCAGGCTATGGCACTGTGAATTTGGATGAATAGTCATGTTAACTACTTTTCCTCATATCACAAGTGGTGTCTATTATTAGGCTACAGCAGGCCTAACTTCCACTTAATACATAGCAGGTCGTCCATTTTATATATGACCTGAAATGACCTATATGCGAAATCGATGCTTATCTTGAACTCTAATCTTTTCTTTTTCCAGTCATTGGGCTGTTATCAGTTACTCCTCATTTGCATTTAGTCTGACTGCTGTTTAATTAAAATGCATTTTCGAGTGTTCACACATTCGCATTTAACACCCCTAACACATTCTCAAATGGGAAACCCTGACAGACAAAATGTCACACTGCTTATGCTTGTTACTTTTCTCTAACTCTACTATAACCACTAATGACAATGGTGCCTGTGCACAGTCTTACTCTCTAACCCTTTTTCCCTTTTCTCTCCTTTTTCTTTCTCACATATTATTTGTCTATGATGACCTTCTTTACACCAACTGTGAACACGTGTCCTCCTCTCTGGCGTGCTCACTCAGGGAGGGATGTATGGGGAGAGACGGGGCTCCATGCCCTTGTTGGACTCTTACGACGGTTAGGCCACTCCCCCCCTCACCCCACTCAGTGCATGAGCGAGCATGGTATGTGTGTCCACTGCCTCCTTCCTTCACTGCATGGGCTCTCAGTGTATGTGTGCAAGGTCTTAACTTTTAGCCTCTCTCTAACCCACTAGTTCTCAAACCAGTATTAAGGGCGTTCAGACACTCTAATTTTTGCTTTGTGTTTTGAGAAAATGGGTGAAGCGAAGAAAACAAATCTGGACTGCCTAAAAAGGCTCAGAGGACTGGTTTGAAAACCACAGTTCCAACCTTTTTGGTTCTGATATAAGATTTGCTGGTTCTGTAGTGATGATTCTTATTTTTATGTAGTTTGTGTACATGTGCTGTTCATGTACCCTATTTGGTCACATGAATTGTGTAGTTACCACCTTCCCCCAGTGTTTGTGGACCTGTCTGTGTTGAATGGGTTTGTGCATATGATGGCACATGCACAAAATGCCCATCATAAGTAATAAACTTATTGAGAATTTTTTTATTTGTGCCTTAAAGGGATTAAGTAAATGTTTATTTATTAATTTTTTCTTTTGAAGAAGAAGAAATAAACTTTGTCCTAAATGTTAATTTAAAGACCGGTTGTTCAATATAATTTTATGTTTTACTTTGTTGCTATGATGTTTGTACTGATAAGGCACTGGTAAGAATATTGGGTTTAGTATATTTAGTATTTTCCATGTGTTTACACTTGTGGTTGTAATTTAACTTAAAATACATCTTTAATAGTAATGAGGTCTCAATTTTTCTTTTGTTTTAAACCACCTACTTTAAATTAAAGTTTTTGCTTTTGCCAACTGTTTTTGTCCACAGAAAAACTGATAGTGTGCATAACTCGTGGTGAGCACCCTGTTCCTGCCTACTGTCCCTGCTGAACCTCATCACGAAGGGACCACAGCCACTAATCAATGACGCAAAGAATCTCTTCCTCCAACATTATCCATTCTTCCTTTCTCTCACATTCTGGTCTGTCTCCTAAGATAGAAATGACTGAGTGCCACTATTAGGCAAAGACTATGTAGTCATTTTTATTTTTATTTTGGTACTTTAAATCCATGCCACTCATTTTTAATACTAAGAAACACAAGAGACTGATACACTACAGAAATTAAATGTGTTTTTTTTTTTGTTTTTTTTTTAATATAAAGTTCACACCTTATTTTATTCTTTAACACTACATACTGTGCATTATGCCCTAAAAAGGGTGATCTCACTCCACTTATTTCTACCTTATGATCTAGTTAACGTCCTCCTGCTACACTGACGATTAGTTTTATTTACTGACACTCAACATGCCGCTATACAAATGTTCTTTCTACCACTAAGTTTATGATGTCATCGTATTTCCCCTTAATGTCTTGAACACTAATGAACTTGTAAAAACTTACGTTCTTTTTCTTTGGGAGGTTATGTAGCAGTAAGATTGGTCTGCATTTGTTTCCATTTTTCTGTGCTGATGAACATCTATGCCAAATTACACCACTGTTTTGTGAGTTACAATTAAAAATCAAGTTTGTGAGTGTGTATATATATAGTATGTTAAATCATCTCAGAAGAATTTGGGATTATAACTCTAAGTCTCTAAGGATGCTGATGTAGAGGTGTGAGTAGGTGTTAGATGTAGGAAGAAGGTGGTTGAGGGATGATGCTTGTAGGAAGAGATACCTGTGTTCCAGTTTTGGTTGTCTAAATTGAGCATCCATAAAGAGGACAATAGAAAGGCATTTTTTTTTTTATTTAAATGTAGCTCAGATGATGTCAAGGTGGGTTATTTGGGACAAGACTACTTTGTTCCTGACTTTAGCTTTGGCAGGGTTAACTGCAGAGCTGGTCCTGAATTCAGAGCTGGAGCACTCTGGATTAATGTTGAGCCCCTCTGGAAAAAAAAAAAAAGCAGCATGAATAAGAAAAGCAGATCAAAAAACAAAACTTTGCAGCCCAGTTCTTGCTTTCTGCTTTTTCTCAAATTATAGACAGATGTGTAAATATGATGGCATATAACAAATCCACCGTTCTTAATCGGAGTGCCTCACTCGTTGATGAGCCCATGGGGCTTGTGTGTGTGTGTGTGTGTCTGAGTATGGCTTTAAGAAGTGTGTGTGTGAGGAAAATGGCCTCCAGTGCCTGTGTTGTATTGGGAGTGAATGATGGACCATTGAGGGTGCGTTGGCTTTACATGACGAGCAAAGTGCTCCTTCTATAGACTGCGTATTCGATATGCACAGTGTCTGATGTAGATATTTGCTAAATGGATACTTTAGCACTAGGAGTCAAGTGTTTTTTTTTTTTACTCTTTTTTTTTTTTTTTTTTTTTTTTTTTTCCACCTCCTTTTAACCCGTCTCCCTTTAATGGGATTTTCCCCAAACTGAGTTTTAAACCAGTTTTCCAAACAAGTCACCCTTTCACATTATGTGGTACACTACAGTTCAGTATAGTTATATAAATGATTAAATAAAAGCAGACCATTAACTGGTGGAAGGTTGTGATTCTGAAAAGTCAGACTGTCTAAAATCTTGGCACAGTTGCATCTATTAAAGGCAAAATTGAGGTGAGAGCTCAGTTTTTGATTCTAGCTTGATATTTAGACGAACAAAAAAAAGCACAGTTAACTATATATATACACCAGAGAATATTTGTTAATTTTAATTATTTGTTTCCTCTCAGTTTCTGTGTCTTTGCCTTTCTTCTTTTTTTTTTTTTTTTTATATATATTTTTTTTGATTGGGATACTTTTTTTTTTTTTTTGTTTTTTTTTTTTCTGGGGTTGTGGGTGAATGCATATGCAATCAGTTTTATTTTTAATTAAATGCATTTACGGTTTCTACATTAATTAAAAACAAAACGAGGAAAAAATCGTTCGTGTCGTGTATTGTCGGTTGTGCTACACTTTATATGCAACAAAATCAGATCATTTCTCTTAATTTCATCTATCTGCCTTGGCTCTTAAATATCGCACCTTTTGTTTCATGAATTAAATGTGTAACGTAGCAATACCGTTTTTAATAAAAGAATGATTTTTTTTTTTCCAATGCGTGGACTTTGTGTTCAGAGATATTGATGAAAAATGTTTGGAGCTATTTGGTGGTGTTGTTTTTTTATTTTTTTATTTTTTATTTAAATAACAAAAAAATCTCAACCTAATATTTTCCAATAGTTACAATCATTTTTCCTTTTAATAAATAAATTGCTTATCCTGGACCAGGTCATGTTGCAGCCACAGTGTGACCATCTGAGCACTGGGTGTACAGCAGGAATAGACTCTGGAATAGACACCAGTCTTTTATAGGACACCTAAAAACTGCATGAGGATTTACAAATATTGAATATTTTCAATAAGATTATTTGTGGACTTTTGAATATTAAGGTTTTGGCCTAACAAATATGTTGATTACAATTTACTTTGTGAGCATGTATCATGTATAATACAGTACAGTGAAATCTTTCCTTGCATGCCAGGTTGAGTTTTGGACCATAGAGTGCCAGATTTGACGTTCCTCTGATACACAAAGAAGGTTCGGGTCAAGCTCAAGGGTCCACATATAGCCACTTTAATGACCGTCTCTATTTTACCATGTATCTTTCTTTCTTTCTTTATTTTTTCTTTCATTTGCTCACACAATGATCTGCTGGTTAATGAGACAAGGATGTGACTGGCCAAAGCAGGTATCTGCTTGCAAGGTGTCTGCTAGATTACTTCGTCCTTTGTATGAGAGCTGACCAAAAGTGGAGAAAATCTTCAGCAATCCTGGAATAAATTTTTTTTTTTTTTTCTGGGGTGGTTGTTTTTTATCATCCTGAGGATTAGAAAGTCTTGTGTGAAGATGTAAAAGTCAGATCATATTATTTATATAAGGGAATCTCTTGGTTCATCAAATGCATCAGATGGAACAAGATGAAAAGGACGTTCAAGTTATTTAAAATACAAAGGTAAGATATCATTGAAATATTAAAAATAAAAACAAATATATGGCTGGAATGTGTTTTCATTGAACCCACTTACACAGCAAACATGGACACTTACACACACGTGTGGTTATTTACATATAAAGCTGTAGTGTTTTGCGGTCAGCATGTATGTTGTGTAATTGCCAGAAGTGGCGGATTATGATGCGTACTATGTAGTAAGCTAGTGTGCTGTATAGTTCATATAGATGGAGGATTTCTGTATGTACTATGAAGTAAGCTAGTATGCTGTCTGTTTTCTATAGATAGCGGAGTATAACGTGGTATGTGATGAGAGTATGCTTTATATATTTAATAGGTGTTTGGGTAATGCATACTATGTAGTAAGCTATTTTACTGTATATTTATTATAGGTGTCAGTTGATGCGTACTAGGTAGAATGCGAGTATGCTGTATATTTATTATAGGTAGACTAGTTGATGCCTACTATATAGTAAGCTAATATGTTGCATATTTATAATTGGTACTGGGTGTGTACTATGTAGTAAGCCAGGATGCTGTATATTAACAAGAATTGGATGATGCTAGCTAGGCTGTATATTCAGAGTTAGGAAGTTAAGTACAAATAATTAAGTGGATTTTTCTAGTATCAGTACTTCACAATTAATGTTGTTTTATGTTTTACTTTCACTCATTGCATTTTTACACAAAATCTGTACTTTCTACTTCTTACATTTTCAAAACAGACTCGTTACTTTAGTTTTAATATATTTGGAAAATGTAATTTTTTTTCTCATTTTTATAAAGAAATATAAAAGAGGCTTAATTAAAACCTTTAATGCAACACGTTTATTTACGGCGTCCTTTCTTTACTCAGATATGAACAAATGAATAAACTCCACCAGAAGGTTTTTATAATCAGTAAACATTTGTTTTATTGATGTGCCTCATATCAACCCAAAAATCTTCCATAATGCACAAAATTATCCCTCTGGGGTCGACAAACGCAACCGGCCCGTTTTGTGGCATTTTTTCCCCTTATAACGCCAAAACGAAATGAAATAAAATTTTTATCGTTCATATTAATGCAATACACTATTCGAATATGTAAACGATCTTCTTTATACACTCATAATTAACATTAAAACGCCATACTTCTGTAAAACAGAGAAAACCGACAGGGGGCGCTCTCTGCCGTCTCTGTTATCTCTCTTCACAGACACATAAATAAAACAACCTGAATGTCAGTGACCTCAAATACATAATAAATATATTAATAGGAAGCTGGAAATGCCTACTTTTAAATAAACTTATTTATATGATCTGATTCTCTAATCCTTATGAAAGCTAGAAGAGGTAGTGTTTCTCTGGTATCACCTCATTAACCGTCCGTGTGGAAACAAATGTTCCACTTGGTGTCCTGATGATTTACTTCATTAAAAACATAACATTTACAAGAATATTTTGTCTTTATGCTCTATGCTGAATATGGTTTTAACTTATAATAAACAAATATGAATGCTTTTGCATAAAGCATTCATATTTGTTTATGCCCATGTTGATTAGCGTATTCAAAAATAATAATAAAAAAGTATTAATATAATTTGAAAAAGGAAAGAAATGCGATTAATCGTGAGTTAACCAATAACCATCACACAGTTAATCGCGATTAAATATTTTAATCGATCAGCTCTAATATTAATATGATGAGGTCCAGTTACCAGCGTGACACTAAAACAGTTAGTAGTAATGCCAATTTTTTACTTAAGTACGTCTTTACTTTAACTTAAGTAAAAAAAAAAAAAAAGTATATACTTTTACCAGAGTATTTTAAAATATGAGAATCTTTACTTCGACTTAAGTGAAGCATGTGTGCACTTGTGCCACCTCTGTATATTTACTACAGGTAGAAGAATGTAATGTGTACTATGTAGTAAGCTAGTATGCTTATTCGCACTTAGCCAACAATGGCGCTGATGACGTCAGTGTGTGTTTTATAGCAGAGCTCAAAAGTGTGAAATGATCAGCTAAAACAACAACAAAAGGGGAAGAAATAAAGGGTAATGTCACAGAATTCATTGTTGATGTATTACCTGACTGGTAAGCCGGATATACTGAAGGATTGAGATGTTCAGGAACCATATAACAATATAACAGCTAATTTATTTATTTATTCTATATATAATTAAGACACTTTTATCCAGAGGTATCCTACTTTTTTTTGTCATTATTTAATTGCATTATTAAATGTCATTATTTACCCTGTTTGGGTTTTACATTAAACCCAGATTCACTTTTAAGAATTACAATCAGCCATATTTTGATTTCAGTTACAAATGTATTCATACTAAATTTTTTTAGTTTTTACTTTATTTTATTATTATTTTTTTTATAATAGTTTTCACCCAAACAAGAAGAAAATCAGTAGGAACATCAAGACTATCTTTGTTCCTCTTTACCTTTAACAGTGATAATCCATAATACTATACAATCAGCATTATTGCCAGGTTAGTGCTTTAATCCCAGGATTAGTAAGAACTTGTTTTACTTCCTGTTTATGAGTCTTCTGCTTTTCAAGCTACCTTTATGCTACAGGTTCATATGGTCCAATAACTTCTTTAATTTTGAAAGAAAGCAGCAAACAAATTTAAGTTAGTTTTCTGAGATTTCACCATTCACAAGTAAATGAAGAGGTTTATTTTGATGTTCTGGACTTGGCATTACTAACAGCCTTAATGACTTCAGGTACATAGATATATTTTCATTGATGTAATGTTTTATTTAACCATGACATGTTCTAGCAACTCTTATTGCATTAATCTTTTATCAGATATTGTAGAACAGGTAAACCCACTTGTACAGATGATGCATTGCATCGAAAGCTGAAGTAATTAAATGTGATGCCTGGTCATGCATGTTTTGTCATTTGTCTTTTTTTTTGTCTTCTAGTTCTTAGAATGTGGAGGTACAAGCTGCCTGGTTTTGCCCCACGTCTCCTTTATGAACTGCAGAAACAACAGCAGTGCAGCGTTCACTGTGATATACTTCTGCAAACACAGGGTGAGGAAGAAGGAAACTTATTCATAAAAACATCTGAAGCAGTCAGCCTTCCAAAAAAACACAAAGCATATTTTTGTTCACTATGTCTGTGATTTGATAAAATAATGAAACATTTAAATACATTTAATTGAATAATATAGATGGTAAATAGAAATAATGGAAGTAATATTTTAATTTATTTAGTTCATGATCATGTAGGTTTTACACAAAGAATATTTTATGAATTGTAGATCCTTGAAAAACTGTGTTTTAGATTTATAAAAATTATATTTCTTCAATAATGAAAAAAAATTGGTTGAAGCTGTTGGATAATTTCACGTCAATCCATGTTAGTTTGTTTCTGTGCATACTAGATTTTGTTCATTCTCTTTTAATTATCTTTGCTTGTGACCAAAAACCTGTCTTTACATTTTGGTGTATTTTGTATATTTTTTTTTCCTATGTACAATATTTTATTCTCTCTTTAAAAAGGATTAAAACATGCTCTGGATATTATTGCAGGCCACATGAAAATTTGGCATAATGACCGATCTGGGCTGAAAACACTGCATAGGGTCTTTAAAATAGGACTATAGATTATTTCTTATAAGACACTGATGCTTAGATTCTCAGTTTGTGCTTAAACTACTAGCTTTGTTTCTAAATCTGAGGTCTGGTCAAACAAAATAATTTAAGATATTGACAGAATTATACAGAATTTCTGAAATGCCTAATAGTGATATTGACTAGAAGAATGATATTTTGTGTGTGTGTGAGAAATCTTTTTAAGGAAGGGTTATGTTAATTACAAAGGCATTCCATGTTTAAATTTAACTGGCTTTACACAGATCTTTGTTTATTTTTAGGAACAGTTCCCCCATTATAAAACAACTGTAACTCATGCCCCCTTGTGGCTAATTGCTTGATTTTGCTGCATGCTTGTCTGTTTACAGAAGCATTGCTAATAATGTATATTTGTTTTATTTTCCTAGGTGTCTCTATTCCTGCTCATAGCTGTGTGTTGTCTGCACTCAGCCCAGTTTTTTGTAGAGCTTTTTCCAATGCATCTTCACTTCCCATAGGCCAGAGTAGACTGGTACAGCTGGAGGCAGTGGGGGCTCATGCTTTGATGAAGCTGGTTGGGTTCATGTACTCAGGTGAGATGGAGGGAGAGAGCTTGGATGAACAGCAGGAAGTGATTGAAATTGCCTACAGGCTAGGTTTCAGTAACTTTATGGATGGGGAAAAAAAGCAGGTGAATAGGCATCAGAATAAAACTGCAAGTTGGAGGGAGATTGGACTGCAGACTGAGGAAACCGGAGAGAGAAAGAACGACGCAAGCATACAGATCCTGTCAAAGAAGCAGACCATTACTCATTCAAGCACCCAGACAGAGAGTTCTGAAGCTCACATTGCAGACACATGTGTTGCATCAGTGTCAAAGCTGCCTATAGGCCTGACAGGTGAATTAACTGAAGTTCCTAGCGAGTTTAACAGCATTTCTCCAGACGCAGGTCTTGCCTGGATAGATGAGTTTGCTGCTCAATCTCCACTGAACAGTAATGAAACATTGGTTAGAGTGCACACCAAAAGTCAGCAAAATCAAAAGGCAAAGAAAAGAGCAAACAAGTTTAAGAAGGTAAGCAAATTGCCAATCAGAGTTAAGAACTATTTAAGGTTTGATATAGTAAAACTACAGTCACGATTGTTGGTGCAAGCAAAAGTAAGTTGGAGGAAATATTCTTTATTAACTTTGTGTTTGTTTAACAGAAAGACACACAGATTTCGTTAAAGATAAAACTGAAAAGGCAGAGCAGTGGGGCATTGTGGGAAACTGTGAGCGTCCAAAAGGAGAGTACAGCTGAAGGGTCAAAAACCTGCGGATCATCTGATGACTCTTCAATGACGCACAGTTTTGCTGAGGTAAAAGCTCTTTTAAAGTGTGGATCAGTGTTGTGTCCAGAGTTTCTGTGCAGTCATGTTGTATATCTATTTCTCTTTCTTAACATTTGTTTTTATCTTGTTTTTCCTGGATTCTTTGTTGACGCTGATCTCACACAGACCCATAAGAGATCTGGGGAAGTCCAATTGAGCCTCTCGCCCTCATTGGGTTGTCAAAATCTTGCAACTGTCACGCTCACACCTCCCTCAGAATTGACCATATCTCTTCCTGCCACACCAACCAGAACATCTTCTGAGCTCTATTGTCACAATGCTCTATTACCGGTTTTGTCCCAGCAGGAAGAGTCAGACAAACATGCTGCAAAGCTATTAGAGATGGTCACAGCGGGTTTAAATATCTTGCCTTCAGTCACAGTGGAGGGAAACAGCAGCGCACATGAGCATCTGGATCAAAATCTGGAGAAGAGTGCAGCTCTATCTAATTCCTCAGATTCATACATTTGTTTGCTTGACCATAATCTAGGAATTGGGGCATTTGAGACATCAAGCAGATCTGAACAAAGAGAAACAGGTAAAAACACGGCATAATTTGAAAATGGTTCATTTAATTTTGAAACCCATTAGAAAAAAAAAAACACAAGGATGAAAAATGTGTAGTGGTGAATATAAATTATGCGTCTGTGGAATATTGGTAGACACTACCCTGTCCCTGAAAGCACACCGATCAGGCATAACATTATAACATTCTGACATTAAATTGAATAACACTGATTATCTCTTCATAATGGCACCTGTTAGTGGGAGTGATACATTAGGCAGCAAGTGAACATTTTCTCCTTAAAGTTGATGTGTTAGAAGCAGGAAAAATGGGCAAACGTAAGGATTTGAGCGATTTTGACGAGGGCCAGATTGTGATGTCTAGACGACTGGGTCAGAGCATCTAAAAAACTGCAGCTCTTGTGGGATGTTCCTGTTCTGCAGTGGTCAGTATCTTTTAAAAGTGCTCCAAGAACAGTGGTAAAAAGGCAGCCGAGGTTCATGGGCAGCCGAGGCTCATTGATGCACCTGGGGAGCGAAGGCTGGTCCGTGTGGTCCGATCCAACAGACGTGCTCCTGTTGCTCAAACTGCTGAAGAAGTTAATGCTGTTCATGCTTGACGGCTCATGACTGTTTTTGCAGCAAACAGGGCACTAACACAGTATTAGACAGATGGTCATAATGTTATGCCTGATCGTGGTGTATCTGTCCTGTAGTGGTCAACCCGTTAAGGGTCCTGTCATAGTAGGATTCTCCAATAAACTGACCAGTACAGAAATACTGCAATAAAGTTAAGAATCAACAATGATACATTTATGGCTAAAAGGTAGTAAACACAAGACCATGTAAGCTTGATAGAAATCCCATTCTATTCTCCATACGTTATTATAATTAATCTCCACTCCTCTGGTAAGGCCAGAAAAGTATTAGTGATATCAGGCACTGATGTTGTGTGAAAAGTCCTTTTGTGCAGCCAGCATTCCAATTCATCGCAAAGGTGGAGATAAGGGCTCTGTTTGACAGTCAGGTGTCCACATAATTGTGGTCATACTGTTTACATTCATCCAGGTGTAGATTCTATTCACACTGAACAGTAACACTGCTATTGGTGTGTGAGATTCTTATTTTGTCTTGAGACCCTAATATGCCTGTCTTAACGCTCAACTATGACTATGCTTCCTGTTGTAGGGTCTGAGGACCAATCGAACTGCAGAAAATGGAATCTAAAGAATGTGTCATCAGTGGCAAGTGATCAAACATCATTTTCCTGGACCTCTCCATGCATTACACAAAAGAGAAATACTGATTCATCATTTACTCCCCCATGCCCCATGAAAGACATCCTGACATCCAAGCTTACTTTTGATATCGAAGATCTTGAACATCAAGACATAGTTGAGTTGAAGACTGTTTTAAATAACTCATTTTGGGGTGCAGATAATTATGCACAGTCAGAGAAGCAGATTGTTAGTGACACTAATGAAAACTGTACTACCCAAACTCACATCTCAAGAAATGATATAAGTAATGCAGCAGAGGATGAACCTGCATCACTAGATAAAGAGTGTCCAGAGATGCCTTATGTAACAGATCAGGCGTCAAAAGCTATTGATTCTGATAACTGGGAAGATTTCTGTGAGATGAGACTCCCAAGATGTCTTTCACCTCTTCCTCCAGAAGTAGGCAAAACAACTGGTATTTTTACCCAAGATCCCTTTCAACCACTGGAATTTTCTTCATGCCTTTCTGCATCACATGGCAACCTCCAGCCCGCAATAAGATACACGTCTACTCCAATTGAACCACAAGCACTTCCCGGCAAAACTAACCCACAATATCCATCATGTACTTCTCCACATCAAGATGAGTTAAATTGTTTAGTGGTGGGGAAGAACTCATGCCCTTTAAAATCAAATAGAGGTCACAATGGAGTGGCCACTTACAGTGCATCAGAAGAGAGAATGACAAAAATGACTGAAAATGACCCAAAACATGCTCTTGAAACTGATTATAAGCCTTATAGAAAAAAAGCAAGGATGGCTGGTTACCCAGATGGAGTTAATACACAAACAGCAAAGGTAATAAATCCCTGTGGTGTAAAGATAAAGAATTTGCAACACATCGCTAACATACAGGACATTAGTAACTCTGTATTCCCAGAGAAAATAGATTGCCTGAATTCTGCCAAGACAAAGAATACAGTGTCAAAAGATCTGAAATCTCAGGAGAAACTGTCAGTCTGCAAGAAAAGTCTGCCTATCAAGTGTAAAGATAAAGAGGCATGCAGAAAAAAGGTCCA
The DNA here is from genome assembly GCA_024362625.1 of Silurus asotus. Lineage (NCBI taxonomy): Eukaryota > Metazoa > Chordata > Actinopteri > Siluriformes > Siluridae > Silurus > Silurus asotus. Next base: position 3,693,179 of record MU551704.1, read on the forward strand.
GGATATAACACAACCTGCCTTGTTGGTGACAAAATGTGGACGTGGGGACATGAGGCCCCTTCAGAAAAGGAAATGCACTAAAGACCTGATGAAAGACTTAAGCACAAGTGTAATGAACAGTTCATCTGCAGTTGCTCCTTCGTCTTCTTGGCATGATGTCTTACAGTTACCACAAATGAGCGTGGCGTGTGTACCAAGCCAGGGGAGTGAAAGGGCTTCTAAAGTGCATCGTCCTTCTTTAGGCCTTGCGCCAACCATAACTACAGTAAATGATTTCATCAGTAAGTGTGAACTAAATAAAGTAGCAGAGCCAGAAATGAAAAATCCCTTTGTAGAGCCTGAGAAAGTCATTCCAGATGTGAACCTAAACAGAGAAGATGAAAAACAATGCAAAACGCATACTTTTTGTGATCAAACTATTTTCAGTGTTTTCCCCACCATCACTGAACATTTCCTACCTGTTTATCATAAACCGATATCAATTTTGCAGACAAATGCTGAAACAAACAAAACTAGCCGTACCAGTAAAAAGCTCAGGGAACCTTTAGAGCCTGCTGAAATGAGTCCAAATGAAATGAACAAAAATAGACAGGAAAATAAACATAAGACTGAAAAGAGGAAGATAGAGAAAGGTGTACCAGGGCCTGATAAACCTGGCGAAGCTCTAGACACTGACAAAAAAGTGGATTCAACAAACAGAGTTGAGATTGAACATGTTGATGGTTCATCCATAAATGTAAATAGATGTTTGGTGAATGGAAAAGTTGCGGGAGAAAGTGAGATTAGTGCAAATACCAGTTTATCTTTTCATGATCTGAATGCTGCTGCTCATTTCTATACAGTTCCTTTAGCTAGGGATGTTAACAATTTTCATTTTCAGCTGGAAAATAACTTGCAGCTTGAATCAAATACGTTATTTCATCCTTTTAGGTCGGAAAACGTGATAGGAGAAGCAAAAACAGATGAACAAATTACAGAATGTAATGATCTTCAGAAAGTGCCAATTTGTATCCAGACAACAGAAGTGAACTTGATCAAGACCAAAGGGTTGCATCTTGAGGAAACTAGGAGCATTAAAATTGGTAAAGATTTGGAGAAGAAGAAAGAAAAAGAGAGCACATATCATGTAGATATCTGTGGAATGAATGAAAATGAAGCTGGAATACGTGATATTGAGGTGGAGGTGTTGGATGAAGGTGCTCAGATTGATGCTGGTCGTGGTTATGAAGTGGTTACTGACGAGGGAAACATTGATGATGATGTCGAGGAAAGCGAAAACTCTGTCGATATGGATAATGATGGCGAAGCGCTTGCTCGCGAGGAAGAATTCAACGGACAGCATGAAGGTAATTTTGAGGGTTTTTTTGTTGGTACATTATCCAAAAGTTACAAATTCTTAAATTTCTCATAAAATCTCTAGTAAGCTGTCTGGGTGTTGTGACTTTGTATTACAATTCGATGGCAGTTTGTAGTCTATGCCATGATAGCTTCTGTGTGTGACCACAAATCTTGCATTATTTACCTGAATTCTTCACATGCTGTCTAACTGATGCTAGATTAACATCCTACCCAATATATTTAATATGATAGGCATTCTAATTAATTCTAAATTTAATTTACAATTATTATTACACTCATTTTCAACAAAAAAAACGAGATAAACGGACCCCACCGCAAAAATACTATTTTATGTATACAGTACTGTATGAACATTTTACTTCATTTTACAATTAATAATTATAATTGTATTAATACATTTCACTATTTCAACATAAAACTCGATGAACAATGACAATTCTCTAAACGTTTTTGGTCTATCGTGCTCTCCGTGAGAGACTGGGAAAGTCAGAGAAACTAATTAGTTTGGCAAATGCAATTCCGCGATAAACCGGGGGCATGAGATTTGAACCGTGGTAAAGCGGGGGATTACATTATTATTATTTTTATTTATTTATTTATTTTTTATTAATGTGCATTATTTTTACAAGTTTTCTGAGAGGTGATGTTTATTCAGCACTAGGAGTCTCTAGTGCCAGCACTAAATAAGTCTAATATAATATATATTTAACTATTTTAAAATAAGTTTAATATTTCTACGGTCTTTTTTCACAATAAACAGGTGTTAAGGGATTGATTTTCTATAGATGCTATAATGTAAATGATAATAGAACTAACTTTCTGTTATGTATGTATGTATGTGTTTAAAAATTCTAAAGTGTAGAGTACACACATCACACCATGTCATGGACTTTTTTTTTATAACAGAGAACTAGGATTAACATTACGAGCATGTACAATACGAGTTGCATTTTCTAGCACTTACTAAGTTAGTTACTATTTTCAGTGCTGTGAAACAGACATACTCCTTTATTTTAGGCTGTACCAGGATGTTGTGTGTCTTTTGTAATATAACTGATTTTGTGGAATGTCTAGTGAAATTTAACACAAAGGAATCAGGTGTTCGGAATGAGACAAGGTGAAAGGAATGTGTGTGTGCACGTGTTATTTTTTTATTTTCAAAGAATGCCTTATATTCTGTCTAGATAAGGAAAATAAATTGCTTCCTGTTTTGACAAAGCCTTTGTTCGACACTCCTGGCTTTCATCCTGCAGCGTGTACACGGTCTGTTCACAATGTCCTGGTTTTTGAACAGGCTCATGTAAAGAAATCATTATAAAAAGAAAATATTTTTCTGAATGTAAATGAAGAGACATTTCATTCAGAGAATATTACCTAATGGATAATGTTAATTGCATAGCATTACATAGATTCATATATTTGTACACACTCATATGGGTTTCTTTCTTACATTTCTGTGTGTTTTCTGACTGTCTTAGTCTAAAAGGTCAATGTTTTTTACATCTTCTATACTGACTTGCGAAACTAAACTCTCACCTAATCGCTTAGGTTATTCGAAATAAAAAAACGCATTATTATTAATTTGTTTACTTATTGTATTTTGACCAGAAGTTGTTGATACTGATGCACCCTCTGATCAACGTGGTGAGGAGCCTGATCTCAGCAGCTCTTCAGTCATTATGGATTTAGTGAACACAGAGTCAGCAGATGACTGCAGCAGTGCTGAAGAGGAGCTTGTTGTGGATGACATCTCTGACTCTCCAGTTCAGTCTTCTCCTTTAGTTATTACTCCGTGTTACCCTATTCTGGAGGAGGAGGGATGGGAGGATGTGTTAAAAGAAGTAGTAGAAGTAAAAAGGAAGAAGGAAGAAGAGGAGGAAGAGGAAGAAGAGGTTGATGTGACAGGAGAGGAATCAAATTAAACTTTTCACACTCTTTCTACACTTTGGAAGCATCAAAATATTTCCCTAAGTGAGCAACTTGTGTAACAAAGAAGTCTTGTCAATTTCTGTTAATATTTTCAGGTATTGTACTATTATTATTATTAGAATTATGTACTATATGTACTGTACATGTAAAAACTGTATGTATATTTAACAGGTAGAAGTTGGATATATATGTGTATGTAAAAATAAGTAAATAAATACAAATACATGAAGACCCTGCATGACATTGGGTCACATCAGTTCACATTTAAAAAATAGCCATTATTATAATAATTACTGTAAGATTTGTCATGTAAGCTTATCTATATTGGTCTTTACAAAACCAAAAAAGGCATTCGTTACAAAATGTACAATTACAACACCAGCGCTACACCATAAATGACACACTATTTGGCCAAATGTATGTAAACAATCTACATAATTACAGAGTTCAAGAGTTTCAGCTATCCTAACAGGTGGATGAAAATCAAACACATAGCAAAGCAATCTTTATAGACAAACGCTGGAAATATAATTGCCTTGTGACTTGTAGTCTGCTAGATCTGCCTATAGTCAAGTGTAAGATCTATTATTAGTATAGTAATTAAGTAAAATTATCTAGAAGCAATAACAAAATCATTTATAGCTGAGTGCATAAATAATCATTAGGGTTAGGGGATTCTCTGAATTAAGAAATCATCTTTCACTAACTGACCTGGCAGTTCCATGGATAAATCTGGGGTTTCTGGATTCACAAGAATGCTACAAACCAGAATTCACTGTGCCAACAATAAACTTTTGCACGAAGGAGTAATAATAGCATGGGTCTGTTATGATAGGGCTAAGTCTCTTACTTTCGGTGAAGAATAATTTTATGCATCTGTAAGAATTACAGACTGCCACAACCCAGATTCCACTCAAAGACATATGTCAGAATGAGCTCATAAACAAAATTGCGTAAATATCATATAGTTAGTTATGTAATTTGTCTGGAAATTCAGGTGAATAACCTCCAGCCTTTTATAGTAGCGTGACTCTGATTACGATTTAAACAATACTATCACCCGACCATTAGGGTGATACCTGTAACAATACAAAGCAAAGATCCAGCAAGGCAATAGTATCACCCGGCCATTTGGGCCATTACTAAATTCTTACACTTAATTTGCATTTAAAGCTAAATCCCATTTACATAACAAGTGGGAAGAACAGTTTAAATGTATGAGCAGGAATTGTCTTGTATTGTTTTTGACTCTGATCAACTCAAAGTCAAGGTAGTAGTAGAAGTGATGTATTTTGTCACTGCAATGCTGTAATAATATTTTTACTTCATTAAAGTCTTTTTTGTCCTAAATTTTCATACACATCGAAATACATTTTAAAAGATGTGTAGGATTCCACATTTTTTGCCAACTCTTTTTTGGCTCTTTCCCATTCATTTACATGTATGGTATTTGACACACACCCTTATCCAGAACAACTAACAACTAAGCAGTTGAGGGTTGAGGGCCTTGCTCAAGGGCCCAGCAGTGGCAGCTTGGTGGTACTGGGATTTAAACGCGTGATCTTTCAATCTAGCATATAATGCCTTAATCATCAAGATATGGCCCTACTATTCCAGCACAAACCAAGGTTTATACAGACATGATTAGATGAGGGTGGTGCAAAGGAACTCGGATGGCCAGCACAGACCCCTTAACGTGAACCCTCATGATCTATTGCAACTGGAAAAATTTACCCATAAATTGAACCATTTGAACTCATGATTTGGACATGTTCAGAGGAGGGACATGGGGTATATCGGTAGAAGAATGCTAAGGATGGAGCCCCTTAGGAAGGAGGAAAAGAGGAAGACCAAGGAGGAGGTTTATGGAAGTGGTGAAGGAAGACATGCAGGTAGTTGGGCTGAAAGTGGACCTGGGGTATAGAGATGGATGATTCGCTGTGCGGCCCCTAATGGGAGAAGCTGAAAAAAGAAGAACTCAACATGTGTGTCAGACATCACAAATATTATTTGTACTGAATGGGCACAAATCCTTTTACTCCAAAATCTTAGAAAGCCCTGCTAGAAGAGTGGACACTGTAATACCACATATGGGGCCCAACTTCATATTAATGACCATGGTGTTGGACTGGGATGTTATTAACACCAGATTCATATTTGTGGCCAAATATTTTACATATTGTCTTACAAATCATCCTTCCCCCCTGCACATAATGTATGAAGCGTAGTAAAAAAAAAAAAAAAAAACATCTGAAGACTTGCGGTGGCCCACGTCGGCACTGCGCAAGCGCACAATCTTACGCATGCGCAGCCTGCCTTGGTCAGAGAGGACGCAATCAGGGAGCGACAGACCCCACGTGTTCTTGTGCCTCTCTCCTTTGACTGAAGGTTAAACTTTGCTGTTGCTTTGGTGGGTTTAACCGAAGCCCGGTAGAGGCTAGGAAACGGGCTGAAAAGCAAAGATGGACCCGATGAAAGCTCAGCAACTGGCGGCCGAACTCGAGGTGGAAATGATGGCAGACATGTACAACCGGTAATTTGCTACCATGCTAATAGAATCGTTGCATAAAAGTCCTTCATGCTGTCACTGGTTTCACGTTAAAAACGTCTTATTTAATGATTATTTCTGTAAAAGCAAGACATATCTCCGAGAATTTCTTGGGGTATAATGGAAAAGGTTATGCAGATGCTGAAACACATGAGATTTATTACTAATTCATAGAAAGTGACATTCTGTAGCTGTATTTTCTCCAAAAACCCTGTTCTGTGCAGGATGTTGGATAAAGATAATGGCGTTTTGTCCTTTTAATCAATCATTATATATCTTAAGCAGGGTTTAGTTGCCTTTCCTAAGTGTAACACACAACAGTAGTTTGGTACACATGACTACATATAATGCAATTGAACGAAAATGTACATTAAATACATAGAATCTATTTATATTAAATTTTTAATGTTTACTTAAAAAAAAAAAAACCTCAACTTTCAGAATGTTCAAGGTTACTTAAGCAGATGGACCCCCATATACACTGTATACTGAATACCTACACCAGGAGTGATGTACTTCAGTCCTGGTAGACCACAGTGCTCATATACACTTGATCATTCTGTCTCATGTAACATGTCTTCTTTTGGCTTCTCCTATTAGGGGTCGCCACAGCGGATCATCCGTATCCATACCCCCCCTGTCCTCGACATCTACCTCTTCCATCACCACATCCATAAACCTCCTCCTTGGCCTTCCTCTTTTCCTCCTTCCTGGTGGCTCCATCCTCAGCATTCTCCTACCGATATACCCCATGTCCAAACCGTCTCAATCTCGCCTCACTTACCTTGTCTCCAAAACGTCCTACATGCGCGATCCATTTATTAAAATCGTTTCTATCTAATATTTCTTTCAGAACTGCAAAACACAAGGTGATTTTTTTTTCTCCACTATTTGATCTGAACATTTGATGTTCTGTACATTTTCTGACATTAATACATTAATTCAACTTGCAGAGTGCTTCAAAATATTAATAAAAAAAAATCCTACAATCGTACTACTTCACCAGATCAGGGGTTAAATGGACAATCAGTCTAAAAACCAGGTTGGGCAACTTGGATAACAAAATGCTAACCCGAGTGCCTGGTGAAGAAATCATTCACCTACATTTTTATCTTGCTCAGGGTTGTGGACCCTGTTTTCAAGAATCCTGGGAATTTCCCGGTACAACAATCCATCAATAGGTGTGTTTACATGGAGCATTGTAATCGGTTTTAAAAGTCCAATCCGAATGACAATGCGCCATATAAACCCCTCGATCAGAATAAAATTTCCCAAACCCGAATTAAATTGTAATCGATTTGAGGGGGTGGGATAAACCTTTCTCCCAAAAATGTAGAAAGTACACGTGTAAACACCATATCGGATTAGATAACATCTTATGTAAACATTTCACCAAATCTTTAAATCAGAATGACAAAAAAGTGAACATGTAAACGTGGCTAATGTCTAACTATAGAGACTATAGAGACAATGTCTAACTGTATAGAGACCGAGCTTCTCAAACTATTGTCAGCCAATCACAAGAGACGATAGGAATTTTGCCCAGGGTTCCAAAAGGCTAGAAACGGCCCTTTTTACAGAGCTGATGGCGTGTATGGGGATGTGTGTGGGAAAGCAAAGGTTGCCAGGTGAAGGCCCGCCAATCCGTGAGTGTGTGCGGGTTATGCATTGGCGTTGAGGAAAGATGTGCGTTATTTCGAGTGTGTGTGTGTGTCCCAGCGTGAGTACGAGGAAAGCAGCGGAGCAAATGTGATTAAAAAGTAAAAGAAAGCTCTGTCTGTTGAACCGTCAACTTTTGTCTTTTTCTTCCAACCAGGAACCAGTGAGATCTGCTGAAGATTTTGTCATATTGCCAGCAACTTTTAATTTAGCGAATGTTGCACAGTTCCTCTCTCTGCTCAGTGTTGGTGATCTTAAAAATATCGCCATATAACAGGTAGCAGTTTCTGGCTACCAGTTCAGTGTCAATCTGGTATTGTGATTTGTGGTGAGAGGAGGGAGCAGATTGAGAAGAGCCTGGAGAGGTGGAGGTATGCGCTGGAGAGAAGGGGAATGGAAGTCAGTAGGTGTAAGACAGAGTACATGTGTGTGAATGAGAGGGAGGGCAGTGAAGTGGTGCAGTTGCAGGGAGAAGAGGTGGAGAAGGTGGAGGAGTTCAGGTACCTGGGGTCAACAGTGCAAAGTAATGGAGGGTGTGTTAGAGAAGTGAAGAAAAGAGTGCAGGCAGGGTGGAGTGGGTGGAGAAGAGTGATAGGAGTGATTTGTGATAAAAGAGTATCTGTAAAAATGAAAGGGAAAGAAGTGAGGTGAGACCTGTGATGTTGTATGGATTAAAGACAGAGGCATTGAGTAAAAGACAGGAGGTGGCGCTGGAGGTAGCAGAGCTGAAGATGTTGAGATTTTCTATGGGAGTCACGACGATGGACAGGATTAATAATGAGTTTATTAGAGGGACAGCGCATGTAGGACGTTTTTGAGACCAGGTGAGGAAAGCGAGATTGAGATGGTTTGGACATGTGCAGAGAAGGGACATGGGGTATATATCGGTGGGAGAATGCTAAGGATTAAGCCACCTGAAAGGAGGAAAAGAGGAAGACCATGGAGGAGGTTTATGGATGTGGTGAAGGAAGACATGCAGGTTTGAAGAGGCAGATGTAGAGGACGGAGTGGTATGGAGACGAATGAGCTGCACGTGACCACACTCCATACGTGCACTGCCTAAACTGAGACTATCTGGTCTTTTTTTGTTTTGTTAGCGGCACTGAAACGGTTCTCAGGAAGTGTGTCCACACATGCACTTACTTATTTCATTAAATCACAACATTTGCCGTCATCTAATCGCACAAGCAGACACTGTGATTGCGATACGATTAATCGTGCAGCACAAGTTTAGAAGCCTATTAGCTGGTTTATCTAGTTACTACAACGCAGATGTCTTATTTTATAAATGATTACATAATCGAATTCAACCCAAAGAAATTTGTGTCAAATCTATTGTGATCATTTCCAATGTTAAAAGTGCTCGACAGATCATTAGGCTACATCAATAAAGTCCCTCATAACAAACATTTTGATGAGAATTTTATACCAGAGATATACTTATATAAATATATAATTTATTTCTAACAAATATTTGTGCCAGTTTTTTTCCACCTGGTCTTCAAATGTTTGTGCTTTTATCACAAAAATAATTTACAACATAAGTGGTATTATATTCGCATTTATTTTCTGTTAAGGTAATTGATGGAGAAAATGTTTTATTATTATTTTTTTTCGTCGTCTGTCACATGTCTGAGAAGTTCATTACAATGAAATGCTTTTCACATTTATAATTGTTTGGAAATCTAGGGTCAGAGCACAGAGTTGTTTTGTTCTTTGGAGCAGAGAGGGATAAAGGTCCAGTGGCTACGGATAACCTTGTAGGCAGTAGCTCCGAGGCTTTTAGCACTGCTATAAAAGTATTGTTTTCTTCGATATTGAGCTTTCATACACTACACACAGTGTGCGATTCATACTGCTTCTTATTAATCGTTTTTTTTTTTTTTTTTTTGTTATCTAGCAGACCTTTGGTTTTGGTTGCTAATTGTTGGAAAAAAGAAAAAAAAATTTTTTTTTTTTTTTTTTTTTTTAAAGAAGTCGTCTGTCACATGTCTGAGAAGTTCATTACAATGAAATGCTTTTCACATTTTATAATTGTTTGGAAATCTAGGGTCAGAGCACAGAGTTGTTATGTTGTTCTTTGGAGCAGAGAGGGATAAAGGTCCAGTGGCTACGGATAACCTTGTAGGCAGTAGCTCCGAGGCTTTTAGCACTGCTATAAAAGTATTGTTTTCTTCGATATTGAGCTTTCATACACTACACACAGTGTGCGATTCATACTGCTTCTTATTAATCGTTTTTTTTTTTTTTTTTGTTATCTAGCAGACCTTTGGTTTTGGTTGCTGGGATACCGGTGTTTGTACAGTAATAACATCATTATTCAAGCTGTCCTAGATAAATGTTTATTTAGCTTTGCAACACAGGTGTCTTTGAGATATCAGATGATGGCAGGGCTTTAAAGAGTTGACGCTTGAGTGAGCAAAAAAACGCTTTAATTTAAATTCTTATTTGACATAAAATGCTGAAAAAGCAGGTTTTAATGGCGTCCCAGACACTCAGATACAGGATTCCTATTTCTCTGTCTACATGAAACGACTATTAGTGTTTAGCATTTTAAGCCTTTAAAGAAATTGTGTTAGTATGTTTCGTGTAAATTCTGCAAATATTTCTTTCCTCCTGCAGAATGACTAACGCATGCCACAAGAAGTGTGTTCCTCCTCACTACAAGGAAGCAGAACTGTCCAAAGGCGAGGCAGTGTGTTTGGATCGCTGTGTGGCCAAGTACCTTGACTTGCACGAGAGACTGGGTCGAAAACTGACTGAGCTCTCCGTACAGGACGAGGAGATGATGAGGAAAGCAGCCACTGGCACAGGCTAGAGCTACAAGGACTCTCAAAGAGCAACACAGTGCGGCCTGGGCTGGACCGGAAAGAGGACAGGAAATGCACCGACTTATTACAGACATCAGAATGAAGCGGTGCTCGAGTACAGTAATGTGTGTGTGAGAAGACACTTCAGCCGTCTTCAGTTAAATCTCTCTCTGTCTCTCTCTCCAGAGTGTGAAGTTGTGATTGGAAAAATAAAATGACCCAGATTTGATTTGCCCGCAGGTTGCTTTTCAAATTGCAGAATTATTGTTGGATTCGGTAATCAATAGTGTAACAAGATAACGTTGTTTCTCCATTTGTGTTTTGTCTTAAAACCAGGACCAGGTTGCGCATGATGAACTTTACATTTGTTCGGGTTCTTCAGTTGATATTCACCTGTGGGGATCTTTTTTTTTTTTGTTTGTTTTTTTTGTCTTTTTATATTTTGTTAACACTTTGTACTGACCCTGTACAAAACACATGCAATTACGTTTTATTGTTTATGTTGGAAGAAGACTTACATTTGCTGCATAATTAAATTAAATATCTTATGCATCTTTCTGTGTCTATTACATTTTTATTTTGAAATAAAAACATTTTAATCGTGTAATTTTACATTTAATCTTCTTTTTAAATTTTATTTGATAATTGATTTCTTAGAATTTTTATAGGACATGCATAATTAAATTAAATATCTTATGCATCTTTCTGTGTCTTACATTTTTATTTTGAAATAAAAACATTTTAATCGTGTAATTTTACATTTAATCTTCTTTTTAAATTTTATTTGATAATTGATTTCTTAGAATTTTTATAGGACATAAATACCTGAAGTGTAAAACATTTAATATTCCTATCACAATAGGTTTTAAAGTTTACACACAGAATTTTGCATGTCAGAAGAGATGGAATTGTAGTTTGCATTATTGCCCTGTAATAATTTATTTTTTTTTTTATTTTTTTTCATAAAGTGAGTAAAATCTTAGGATTTTGCAGCTCATCATTTGTTGAGCAAAGACACAAATGATACTACTGTAGCAATTAACAGGTCATACTGAGATTTTATAACAGCTGGTTATAAAAGACAAGAGGCTTGTTGGGTCTGGAGCACAATTGTCTTTAAAATACCATAAATATCTTACATATAGGCAAAAAAATCCACTTTTTAATAAGATTAATAAGGTTAACACATGCAACGTCATTGTGTTTGATGAAATTCATTGAAATAAATGTATTTGCACCAAGTACTTCAACTGTGTGTACATACACTCATCAGGCATACTATCATGACCACCTGCCTAATATTGTGTTGGTCCTCATTTTGGTGCCAAAACAGTCCAGAACCATCAAGAACAAACAGATTTAGCTGCTTCTGCAATTTGAGCTACAGAACCTCGTCCGTTGGATCGGACCACAAGGGATAGCCTTCACTCCCCACACACATCAGTGATCCTACTGTTCCTTCAGGAGCACTTTTCATAGAAACTGACTACTGCAGACCAGGAACATTGTACAACAGCTGCAGTTTTGGAGATGTTCTGACCCAGTTGTCTCTCCATCACAATTTGGCCCTTAAACAAATATTGCACAAACTCGTACGCTTGCCCATTTTTCCTGCTTCAAACACATCGACTTTAAGGACAAAATGTTTACTTGCTGCTTAATAACATCTCACCCACTAACAGGTGCCATGAGGATGAGATCATGTGAGACAATATGAGATCACCTCTCTGTGAGCATAAAAATTTATAAAAAATTATAAAAGAACATAAAAAAAGATGTCTAATGGTTTTTTTTTTTTTTTTGCCAATACTAAATTCAGACTGGATCATATGAGACTTTAACCCCCAAAACAATCTCACGTTTCTATTGGACCGCATCTACATCCGGGTCGTTGTTAGTAAATAAGGGCGCTGTACCTTTAAGAGTTCTTGAGCCATAAAGGGAAGTGAAAGAGAGCAACTTTCTCGTTTCTCCTTCTCTGATTTAATTCGGGTTTAGTGTTTGCAGATAAAAAGGGGATGTACCTACAATGACCAGGGTTAGTTTAGACTTGAAAGTAGGTACAGTTAATACATGAGTATTATCGCTCTCATTGTCTCTCTGTTACAGGAGTCACAAGATCACAGTATAGGTGAGTTGTTGTGCAATATTTGTTTAATAATGAAACAGGTGATTATATTTTACTTTACTGTAAATAATCATCCACAGTTAGTAGTAGTGGGAGCAATTTTTGATAAGTGGTTATTGCTAATATCTACTTATTAGTTCATCTTCAAATACAACTGCAGGTTTAATAACACTGGGAGAATTAGTGTGTAATAATGATCTATAATAGCAGTTTTGTACTCAGAGTCAGTAGTTTGCATATTGATTGGCCGTAAACACGTTGTGGATATTTACCTAATAATAGAATAAACGTACAATGAGATCATACATGAGTCTTGCAAATGTTTAGAAACACCTAATAAAATGTAATGTCTAATCTGAAAAGTAGTAGAAAGTGTTATTTTCAGCTTTGCTCTTTTAACATTTACATTGTTCACATCCTAAACATCGTGATGACACAACATCTGCTTCTGCTTAAGTCATTTTTATTGTCCAGATGTTGACAGTAACCGTGTTGTTGATGTCTTTTTGTTATATAAAAATCAACTTATTGAAATGTGTTTTATGTATTTTGGCCGCCAGATGGCAGCAGTGATGGCAGATGACAACGTTTACAGAGAGGCAGACTTACAAGAAGCTGACCATGAGAATGAAGTACAGCTCCCAGGACCAGATGGGAACATTCAGGGTCAGGTAGGGCCTTGTGTCATCTTCGGTCACTGTTGCAATGGATCCAGAGTGCTGGGAACACTGCGGGCAATTCTGGAATACACTGGGTGTATCATGGGGCATGATAAACACACACATGCCTATGTTTTAGGGTGGTGTGTGATAACGGGATGAGAACCTGTAGGAGTTCTGTCGAACAGATGTGATTTATTTTTGTTGAAATAATGCACACCAGTCGTGCCAGTCATTCTACATTAACAGTTCATCATTTTGTCTTTAATACGTCCAGTATTCTTTTAAAGCTCCATGCTGTTTCATCTACATTGAGCAGCACCATTGTTGTATTAACTGTGTATTAGATATTAATTCTACCCTTTGCTAAAACTAATTTGAACCATTTGTTTTGAACTGTTCAAGCAACAAGTGCCTTAAAAGTCAGAAAATATAAGATATCCCATATGTGCAAGTATTCAAGGTAAGGTAATAGAAGAGGATTGATGTTTGTCAAGTCAAGCAAAGATTACTGATGCAGGTTCACCAAAATATTTATTTCATCTTATGAGCCTTGTGCCAATATTTTGTTCTCTGTTTCAGGTAGAAGAATTTCTAGGTCCTCATCCAGATTATGATGAGGAAGAGGAAGAAAGAAAGTATTACAGGAGGAAGAGGCTGGGTGTGGTGAAGAATGTGCTTGGGGCCAGTTTTGGAGGCATGGTCGTCTACAGCGTTTATTTGGGTTCGTTTCTCCTTCCTACTGCAGATCACAGCGATGTTGAATGCTCCATTCTGATTGGTCAGAAGGTGTTGATTAGTTTTCTGTACTGTCATTATTTAAACTATAGAGGGTTTTACTGAGAAATGCCACAATTGATGATATTGTGATGTTTACTTAAGCATTATGTACCTTTATTGCAACTTTATAACACTTTCTGGAATCTGTGTTTTTTATTTTATTATTATTATTATTATCAGCTATTGACATTTAGAGAGTGAAATAGGAGCTTGTGAGGGAATGCATAGTGTTTATAAGTGCTATAACATACGTCATAACATGTACTTTGTCGGGCAGTGGTTCCATAACATTAAATGTACCTACAGTGCCTGTCAAGGGTCAAGTTTGGAAAAAACACCTTGTTTTTGAAAAATGCATTCATGCACCCTTGGCATGAATAAACACTTTACACAGTCTGGACAGTTAGTTTCTCCCAATATTCAACTGAAATACTATGCCACTTGGAAAAACTTGCTAATGGTGTTCTTTACTAGTTGGAGATTTATTTCTGACCTTGTGATCCAGTTCACCCCAGAGGATTTAGGTACGCCGACTAGACAGACCATTCCATGAACGTTAAACTCCAGCCGCATGTTTGCTCTCTTATTGATGATGAAGTTGCTTCCAATTAGCCCAAAGTCCAGACAGAATTGCATGGAGTTGAAGCATGGAATGTATCCATGTTGGTTCGGTTCCGTTCACCCCAAATTAAGTCTCCAACCTTCCCCGCTCCAAAACAACCATTAAGCTTCCACCTCCATGTTTGACTGTGTGTGCGAGGCAGTCTACTGTTACCTTCTATCCATTTCTCCTTCTTACAGAAATTCTTCTTATAGTCATTCACAGAATAATTCCTTTGTGTTTGGAACATACGTGTTTTAAAAAACCCGGAAATACTCCTGATTTCTGTTACATTATATATTATAATTTCAGAATTATACCATTAACTATACATTACCCTCATGACTCACTTTTATAACTTTATTAATTAATTTCTTTGTTCAGGCTAGTATTATTTAATACAAATTTATTAGTACTATTGATTAATATTGATACTTGGTTTACAAATCGCAAGTGATTAAACAAGAAGTGACAGAAATATTAACACAGTATATGTAACGCATATGTTTTAACATCCAGTTTTAGCGTGAACCTTGAAAGTATTTAATTTAAAGGGTCGATTACTGATTTTTTAAAATTATTCTCACACAATGAGAGCTTTGTTTAAATCAGCTCACTGGACAAACTTTGACACACCTGGCACTAAAGAATAAACTTAGACCACAGACATCTTTACGGTCTGGACAAAGAAACTGCAAACTTCAGGCAAAAACGACTGACAATTCCTTCAATGTAATGTGATTTGATTTGCATTGTGTTTCACAGGTCTGCTGCAGATGCAGCTGATTCTGCACTATGATGAAACCTACAGAGAAGTGAAATATGGCAGTCTGAGCCTGCAGGATATTGACAGCAGGGTGTTGATGGGCATCAACGTCACTCCCATCGTAGGCTTGCTCTACACACCTGTACTCATCCGGTAAGATGAACTTTTTTATTTTTTTTCTGTCTGTCACTCGGTCAGTCATTCCGGCTGTCTCGCCTTCTGGCATTCTGTCTTTTAATGTGTTTTACATGTCTCATCTTCCTGGTGCTGCTGGAGCTGTGATAAATTGATTATCGCCTTTGACTTGCTGAATATTCAGTGCGTGTATATTTAGCTGTTTTTCGTAGACTGTAAAAAAATAGATCAGAGTTTCTGTTTGGAACATTTCGTGTAATTAGCAACTCAAAAACAGATGGGTTTTGCATACAAGTGTAGCACATTTAGAAGTACAGGTAGTGACATCAGTTTAATTTAGCCTTTTCTATTTATTTGTTTAGGTTTTTTTCCCCCTCATAATACTTTCTGCATTCTGTATTAGGAAGGCTTTCACACACTCTCTCTCTCTCTCTCTCTCTCTCTCTCTCTCTCTCTCTCTCTCTCTCTTTCTTTCAGATTTCTGGGAACCAAATGGATGATGTTCCTTGCCTCAGGAATCTACGCACTCTTCGTCTCAACCAATTACTGGGAGCGGTACTACACCCTGGTACCATCAGCTGTCGCAATTGGTGTTGCCATAGTCCCTCTTTGGGCATCTTTGGGAAATTACATCACAAGGTGAAGCAGCTGGAGGTTTATTATTGACTGAATTGTATTACTGAGTCGATAAATTATTCAAGTAAGTGTCGGGAACAAAACAAAAGAATGGATGAGCTTTTATTGATTTTTTTTCTAAAGAGAATGGAAGAGAAGTTTATTTTCTCTCTCTCTATATATATATATATATATCTAGTGTATGGAATATTACCAAGAGCAAGAATTTGGACATATTTCCCTGATAAAAACGGAACTAAAACCGCTAAACTCATTAACTCATTTGTTGTGATAATCATAGTGCTTGTTGTTGAGTTCCATAAATACATATTTAGAATATGCAAGAATGGAGCAATACAGTGAAACGAATATCATTGCCATTATTTATGCTTGGCCAAAGGTTTGGCTTTATTTATGGGGCTTCAGGAGGACATTAATGCACTTCCATGTTTGCTTTAAGAAACTAAATAAGATTTCTGTTTGGAAAAATACTTTTGAGAACCGAGTTTAGAAAAAGCATTAAATGAAGAATTTAATTAGGCTCTGTTCTTATACTTTTACCTAAATAACTGATGTTCAAGTAAATGTATTTTTTCAGAATGTGGCAAATTTATTGCTGATGCTAATCACATAAATACTACAGCTCTGGATGATACAGTAAATAAAGTTGGCTCATTTAAAAGTGAACTGATCTACTGTGAGCAGCCTGATAAATAATAAATAAAGCAGAAGTAATAGGACAGTTATTTTGCTTAGTATAGGAAAGACTAAGATACTTATATAATTGCTGTTTGTGTTATGTGTGTATGTGATGTGCTATAGGATGGCCCAGCAATACTATGAATATGTGAACTATAAAGAGGAGCATGTGCAGGAGCAGAAGCGAGTGCCAAAGGGAGCTTGCCATCATTATGTCATCATCTTTCAGTCGATTTTCTACATCTTCTTCCATGTGAGTGCAGATTTTAGGATTTTCTGCCAGTCGTTATGAGTCATGATCTTCACACAAGCTTGCAGGTGCTTTAACTTTATTTGTGTGTGTGTGTGTGTGTGTGTGTGTGTGCCTCCTTTCTGCAGCTGAGTTTCATGTTTGCGGAATTCCCCATGGTCTTCTTCCTTAACAGTTTTCTCAATGACTACAATCACACACTTTTCAATGTCAAGCACTGTGGTAAATATAACTCTTAATCTTTAATAAAATCTGCTAGTTACCCTCTACAATATAGGTTGTTTTGTGCCAATTTGGCAGCACACTTTACCAACAATCATAATGTAAAACCACAGAAATACAACAGAGCAGATATTATTTGGGTGGTGTATTTTTCTCAGCACACTGTAAGGTGTGTGTGTAGTGCTTGGCCCTGTGGTCCAGGTGCAGCATCAGTGCTGGATTTTAGAAACATAGAAGTGTCAATGCTGTGTTAGGGATTGGTCCAGCAAATATTTGCTTCTGTAATTAAAATAAGTGGTACTAATAAAGAACTGGGAGACAGTTGAACATAAAATTATGCATGAAAAAGGCTCTCTATAAACACACCTACAGCGTAAAGTGTTCAGTAAGAATACGATCATTACTCTATGTCTTTGTTTCTTTCTCTCGTTTTGTTCAGGAGCGGACAGCAGCGGGGTGATCGATGGTTTTAATAAGACGGTGCTGCTCAAATTGCCTCGCTCTACAAACCTTATTATAGTAGAGAGTGTTCTAATGGCAGCCGCCTTCATTGCAATGATCATAGTAAGACCATCTGAGACTCTCACATGCACATCGCAAGTTTAATTTCACACGGTCATGGATACGTAGTATAAATAAGGTAGCCTAAAAAGTTTAATATATTAGGTATTACTTTTAGAATAATTTTACAAATGCATTACAACTTTTTAGACACACAAGATGAAAATAGATTTTAAGACCTGTTAAAACCGGCTTGTGGTCAACAGAGAAAATAATTTGCATTTATTTCCGACTTCAAATTTTGTACTTGAAATAAGTAAATGATGAGGCTATTTTGTCATATAGAATTTAATATTTTTCGACTTATCTGCAGGTGGAAACAACATTTACAAAATGTACTATATGGACAAAAGTACTGGGACACTTGACCTTTTCAGCCATGTGTGGCTTTTAATTAAACTGTTACTACAAAGTTGGAGTCACACAATTGTATAGGGTGTCATCGATTTTCCCTTCACTACTTCACCTCTTTCCACGCATGTTAATGCTTCTGTGCACTAATCAGACTCCATTAAGATATGGTTGACATGGTGTGGAGTGGAAGATATTGAGTGGCCTACTACTCAGTCCTCAGCTCTATGGAACACCTTTAGAATAAATTAAAACACTGATTGCATCCCAGGAATCCTCACACTACATCAAAACCTGACTTTTCTAATGCCCCTGTGGTTGAATGAGTTCAAAATCTCCACAAGCACACTAAAACCTAGTAGAACATCTCCCTAACAGAGTAGAGGCTTTAGAAAAGCAGTTTAGGACTAAAGATGAAAAGGGATGTTCAAAAAGCAAATGCAGATCTTACGATGAGGTGTCCACAAGCCTTTGTCCATATAGTGAATATTGTACAGCAAAACATTACGTTCATGTGAATGGTAGTGTTTTTTGAGAGTGGTGAGTGGCATCCAGAGGTTACAAAAGGTGAACATTTCAAAAAACCTGGTTGCCATAAGAAACTCTGCTCCCCAAAAGAGGGCTATAGTGTCTGCATGTAGCAATTAGAAACTGATTCTTGCAAGACCATGACCTTTATATAGTGTGTATTTATGCTCAATCCTGTCCTGTCAAGGCTGTTTTTACTGTGGCCAGGCTGAGGGCAGACATGTTTTCCCCTTGCAGAAATTTTGACAAGTTTTAGTAGTAAAATTACAATTACTGCATTCAATTGTTTTACATTTTGGACTTAATTAAAAAAGTTAAGCACATTATTCAGATATAGATAATAATGCATACTAGACAATAACTACATATAATTTACTACTATAATTTACTACAACAAATTCTTTTTAGTTTGAAGGTTTAGTGTGTAGGCAAAATAAGTTGCAAGTTAAAGATATGGCTCCTGAGAGGAGCCTTTTTTTTTTTCACAACAGAAAAATGTCTTAAGAGATTGTAAATCTTTAAGAAATTGTAAGAAACCTGCCACTGAGAGCCAGTGGAATTAAATTAGCTGTATGTTTTTGGGTTAGAGGGACCGCATACAGGCTCTTATCTGTCATTACCTTGACCCTAGCCTATTCTGTGTGGTCGTGTATGTCAAAGAGGACAGGCAGCGTTTTCTTCTGAGTTTGTTACACTGCCCTATTAGACAGCAGGAGCAGTAGTTTGGAAATATGTGGAGGTTGACTTAAAAAAGAAGAGAGCTGCCTGGTGGGTGGCAGCTGGCAGGTGACCAAGTGAGAAAGAAGAAAATGAAAAAAAAAATGATGTAATGATCTGCATATGAACAACCTTCGGCAAATTGAACAGAACGGATCATCTTTAAACACGTTCCACTTTTAAATTAATTGTTCTAAAGCATCAAAAGGTGCCGATTGTTGTCTCATCACTTGTAACTTGACAACGAATGCCTGTCTCTTAGTTTCTGGTTGTGTGTGGTGCTGCGTATCGGCCCACAGAAGAGATTGACCTGCGCAGCATCGGCTGGGGCAACATCTTCCAGCTGCCCTTCAAACACCTGCGTGACTACCGCCTGCGCCTGCTCTGCCCTTTCTTCGTCTACTCCGGCTTTGAGGTGCTCTTTGCCATCAAAGGACTCATCCTGGTGAGCAATACAAAACAAATGATCGCGGGTGTCTGCCCACCAGATATGGCACGCTGCGAGAGATGGAGAAATCAACGAATTTGTTTAATCACTGAACGTTTCGATTTCATTTATGCTATTCTCACATCGCTGTTATATTTGTGTGTATGCTATAACGTGGCATATCCACCTACCAAAATGTGTAGTAATTGAATAACTGTATATAGCTGCTATAAGCGAGTACAGAAACTCGTCCCTAGTGTAATGTAAGAACGCACTTGACTGCATACTCTAATGGTTTTCAAATAAATACAAAAATTGAACCCTATTTCAATTTTATGATTTAACTCAAGAATTACAAATTATTTCTGTATCTAATTTAAAAAAATCTAATCAACAGAAATAGTTTTAAAGTAAGTACTGCTATGATCAGCTTTGGACAAATGTTTTTTATAAATAATTATACTAAATTCTGAATGTTTTCTCTTTCAGTCATATGGCGTGTGTGCGGTGGGGATTGAGAAACTGTGGCTGCTGGTGATGATCTACGGCCTGTCGTCCTCTGTGTGTTCATCTTTGTCACTAATACTCCTCCAGCCGCGTTTTCCTCGGGCCGTCATGCTGCTTGGGGGAGCAGCGGTTCATCTGATCCTTCTTGTGGCTCTCATGTGCTGGTCCTCGAAACCAAGAACCCCTGAACAGCTGCCCCAGCTCCTAGTGCTGGTTGCTCTCTGGGGCCTGGGTTCTGCTCTCAACAAGACGGGATTAAGCAGTGAGTAGCACACATCCATACAGGCAAAGTCTTTGTGTCCAGTGTTTGCTTGTTTGTTTTTTTTGTTCTGGATATGCATATAAATGAAGAATGATCTCACTCAGAATCTTGACATTAATTTATTGCTATGGAAATGATTTGTGTGCAAGATGTTTATTATTTGCTAGCTTCAAACTACAAAAACAAATGTGTGACAATACATGTAAGTGATGATCATTCTGGGGTTAGTGAAATTTCATCAATGACTTTTTCCTCCTCTGTGTGTATTTGTGTGTTGTGTGTAGCTCTGCTTGGTATGCTGTATGAGGATAAGGAGCGCTTAGACTTTGTCTATACCATTTATCACTGGTGGCAGGCCATCGCCATTTTCATCGTGTACCTCTGGTCTGCTTTGCCTATGAGGGTAAAGATTTGTTTATGTGTGTTTGGGGGGGTGGGGGTGCTTAATATTTATCATATATATTACGCAAATTGTGAAATGAACTACAAATATTTGAGCATTAAACTACAACTGCTCCTTTAGTGCTTAATATAAACACTGTGAGATGATCAATTCATCAATATGCCACTACAACATGCAGTACAACAGTAAAACATATGAAGCTAAAGCGCATGATTCAAAGCACCACAGGCGCAAACACTGATATCTAATATTAGATTATTTAATCATACTTTGAGTGATTAAAAAAGCCAAGAATAGTCATCAAATATGATAAAATATTGAGTCGAGAGTAAACTCCACTCATCTCGATATAAACATGTTGATACACTCATGCTTCTATGTAATCCTATTGCAAAGATCTGTAGACATTTGATTAATTGACAGCATGCTTTCCTTTAGGTGTAAATACATCGCAAATTGAGTGTTAAATGTTACTATTGATTACAGTAATAAATTATTTCTTTACCTTTTTCCTCCTCTTTATCTTTATCTCTTTCTATACCAATCTGGACGTTAATCTTTAGGCCAAACTCGCCATCCTATTGGTTACTCTGCTGGTAGCAGGCTTCTGTTATTTCCAGATGGAGCGTCGCCTAGAAAAGAAAATTCCCTTCCGGTTGCCACGGATTCCCCGTCCACGGCATAAGGCGAGCCACACTCACAAATAAAAACAACATACACACCTGTTATTTAACACTGAGCTATTTGAGTCATAATGTATACATACAGTTGTAACGTCTTTAATGCTGTTTCGCGTTAAAAACATTAAATAGGTCATTTATGCTCAGAAGAAAAGGTACAAATGATACCTTTCAGATCATGAAGTAAAAGACATAGTCCTTATTATTACGACATGTATATAATTGAGATAAAAAAAAAACGTTTAAAGGACATGAGCAGTAGTTTTATTAGGGGCAGTGTCGCAGGTTTTATTACTGCTAATTCCTCTGATGTTGAAGTGAAGATTGGTAATAGTTTGGAGTTCAATATACTTCATTACTTGTTACCAGTGTCACATGTTTGCTGGTTTCAGTTCCTTACACTGACTTTAGACACATCCTTTCTATGTAGGTTAAAGGCTATCGTTACCTCGAGGAGGAAAACTCTGATGAGTCCGATTTGGAAAAGAGCGACATAGAGGGGGAAATGGAAGATGAGAGGGAGATTGAAGAGGAAGGAGATGAGGATGTTGGATCGCTGGGCTCTCATTCACCAGGGCCTGAGAGGAACAGGGCTCATGGTCGCAGAAGGAGGCGTGATGATGCTGCCTATGAGCAGGCAGGCGAGAGGGAGGAGTACGCCCAGGCCATGTGATATAATGCTGCGGTCTGACTGAACATGAAACAAATCTCCACTCTTTACCCGTTAGGGAAACAATGAAGGAATAAATGTTGCAAGACTTTCAATTGCAGGTGATGTAGGTTTGAGAAGGGATTATGAAAGTTGTTTTAGTAGGTACTTTTATAAAAGGAAAAACAGAACATTTCTCAAGTAATTCAGTTCAAAAAAGTGAAGTGAAAATAAAAAAGGAAATGGCCACAACACAGTAAGACCAGGTGCTCTTTCATTGTAGTAACAGGTCAATGTCATATGCTTGTACTTTTTGCCTCCTGCTTTTCACTCATTTCCTTTTCAAGGTTTTCTTACTGCTTTTTGTCAAGCAGGCTTGTCATTTTTTTTTTTTTTTTTACAAGGACACTGTGATTTCCTCATCTGCTCTGAAAACTTCTTTTGGTTTTTTGTTTTGTTTGATTTTATACATGTCCAGGGAACAGTTTAGACACCTCAGACTGAATACTTTCAGTCTTAGAGCTTTAAGACTTAAAAAAAAAAATGATAATAAATGTGTATATACAATTTCAAGTAAATAGTAAAAAAGTTTAATCTCATGTACAAATGTAATTTTATTATGAAAAAAAAACCAACCCTTGAAAACAGAAGAAGCAGCCAACAAGAAAAATCTTGGTGAAACAACTTTCATTTGAAATTTCACCTAGAATATGGTTAGAAATAACAAATATGGATAAGTTTATGACTAAATGATCTGAAAGAAAAGCAGATCACTGCAAATTTCTGTATTATTTCATAATGTTATTATTTTTCAAAAATTATTCGACAAAAATAGTAGAAAACATTGCTTTTTACATGCAGTTGTATCTAAAACTTTGGTACTTTACTATATATACAATATATATTTAAATAAAAAAAATAAAAAAATTATTGTTTTTATTGTTTTTTATTTTAGGTGATGACACAGTTACTCCCGTATCCATTTCCACACAAATGTACTTACTCACTGTCCTACGTACTGATAATGTGTTTAGCTTTGGACAAGAAAGCAAATGTGAGGTGAATATACATTTGTTAGTCACTGACAGGCCTCTCCTCCAGCGGCGCTTGCCATATCCATCTGTCAAGTATGGCAGTTATACGTCACGACGTATAAGTGCTTGTGAACTGGCCCAACTGTTCATATTTTTATAAGTATGTGCACCACCTCCTTAAACAGACTCTGAGAGCCCACTCCTAGGATGATGTTTGTATGGCTCTGCTTTTGGCATGCTATATTGGCGGGTTTGCTTTGTATTTGCTGAAAATGTTGGGCTTGCCTCTGGTATGTTATTGTCTGTGTTTTATTGCAGTCAGTTAACTTGTTTAAAAAACCAAAAGAGGGGAAAAAAAAAACAATTCAGTGTCCTTATCATTTGCTTAATTTGAAACACCATAATAACTTTAAAACATTTATTAGAAAATGTTGTCTTTATGCATGAACATATATATTTGTCCCTGCCAATGTTGGTTAGAGAAATAAAAACTATGTAAACTAAAAGTATAAATTTAAATTTTGAACAGATATAAATCTGTTCAAATAAACATAAATCTGTGCAATTAATTTGCGATTAATCACCTGTTTACATAAGACGATTAATCTCAATTTAAAAAATCATCCATTTAGAGCCCCTATATATATATATATATATATATATATATATATAGGCTCTAAATCGATAAGATTTTTTATTTTTTATGTCTAGGAATCATGTTTTAACTGATGTTAATGAGCAAAACAAAAACTTAATTTAATGGATATTATTCAACTATTTAAAAAGCTGTAGCACACAATGACTGCAGTGTGTCATTACAGCATTTAAATCGTGACTTTTTTCCATCCACGGAAGCCAAAAATGTTTTTCTAAGATAAATTTAGATTCTACACTTTCGAAACATGAAGTGAAAAGAGGAAGAAGATACTACCATATAAAGCCATTATTTATATACCGGGTACATATTGCACATTATTACACAGACATTCATGTGTGCATGAATATCTGTGTGATGGATGATAGATATGTCAATGGGATTAACAGATTCTTGTCTAAGAAGCACACTAGTGTTATACAGTAGGCGGCATTTCAAACCAAATGATCACTGATTAAACTTTCAAGCATAACATTGTTAACTGACATCACATCATCCTAAAACACATTCAAACAACGATAGTAACAACTACAATTAAATACATTTGTTAAAGTACCGGCTATACACTTTTTAAAACCACATCCCTGTGCAGTTCACTATGAAGTGAATGTAAGTACTAAACCTGGCTGTTATGCCTCATTGCATCATTCACTGATTTGGTTCTGCTCTTAGCACACAATGCCACTGTTGTGACAGGTGTAATTCAAGTGCATGTACCTGTTCACTCCTATCTGTCCTCTCTCAACTCTTTCTCCCTGGTGACAGCCTCAGTTTCATGACAAAACTTTCACTTCACTTGAACTGAAATTAGATCGAAAAAGAAGCAAGAGATAAAAATACAAGAAAGGACAGCCTAGGAATGAAGTAATGTGCTCTATGAAAGTTGCAGATGCGCAGAAAATCCGACAGGGAGACAGAGAGTATCTGAAAAGGAAACAGTAGGAGGACATTTTGACACTAATGATGATTGGGGATTGGGGAATTTGTGATCGTTTGAGCCCAAAATAATTTTCTCTAAAACTTAAATAGTGTTCTTTATTTAATCTTTCAAATATAACTGCCTGCCACTTTTGATTTCTTGAACTCAGAAAACGTTGACATAAATAGCAACCTTCTATATAGAAACAGGCTATATTTATTATCCAAATTCTCCTACTGTATTGTAAAAGTGTGTGGGACCTAGCATGCTGTAACCTACAGACATGGCATAACATGGCTAAATATGAATATATAGGCTCTATTGTTATTTTTTAAATTGTTAAACTGTTATCATCATCATCATTATCATATATAATCATGACTGATGCATGCCTGCTAAATCTTTTTGCTTTGTGAGATTAATAAAAGGTCACATGCAGCAGGTCTGATTGTAGCACCTTGTTTCCTTGGTCACAGTGTAAGCATGTTTCTTTATTAAGCTATACTGAATATGAGAATATAAACAAATTAAACGTAATTTTACGATATGTGTGCCATTGTTTTTTCCGATGTTAACAGAATTTCTTTGCTAATTTAATACATCCATTGTTTTCTATTTTTCTGTCTGTGTTAAAGTAAGAGACTGCCATATTATAATAATTAAAGATATACTTTCTGCTTTTACCCTCATAATCACTGTTTACACAAGAAATTTAGTTTTAAAAAGGCCTGTATCACATATAACACAGAGCAATTGGTATATAAAAAAATAAAATTTGGAATTTGTTTACTTGTCACTCGAGTCACTTTACTTAGTCACTACATTTTAGTATCTCATGTACTAATACAGATACTTTGATTTTGTGAAATGTAGATTCTTTTTTTAAATACTAAATTTTTTTTTCTCATATTAATTATCAATGTATATATTAATTAATATATTCATATTTTAATGAGTAAACTGTACTATTTAAGTAGTACAATTATATAATAAGACTGTATTAAATCAATTGTTTGTATATGTGTGTGTGTGTGTGTGTGTGTGTGTGTGTGTGTGTGTGTGTGTGTGTGTGTGTGTGTGTGTGAGTGTGTGTGTTTGGTCAGGAGGGTTTGTGTCTGTGTGTATGTCTGTTTCTGTGCACTGTCAGCGAGTTGGACTTTTTGGAGCACAATGAATGCAGGCATGTACAGTCACTGCCTGTGTAGCAAGCACCACGGGGGACAGATTCTCACTGTCAGATTGATTTTATTTTATACATTAAACCACCTAATAATGTGGGTGATGTAAGTGAGAAAGTTTATCTTTTCTTGTTAAATCTTAAAGAAAAGCCACTGTAGCACAAATGTAATGCTGGCTATAATAGAAAGGTGTCAGAATACAGTGCATGACAGCAACAGCTAGGATTATATATTTTTTGCCATGTTTATAAATCCATTCCAGTTAAATTATTATAGCAAATGAACCGAATCAGCTTTATTAAAAATCTAGATGTAGCGTTGGATCCCTGATGAGCAAACCTTAGGGGCAAGGAAGCAGTTCTTGAAAGAATATGAGGATTATAGTAGATGAAAAACCCTTGTCTAAAATGGAAAAATGTACTTTAGTGTTGCCTACAGGATGCATATGTTTTAATATAGAATTTTTATGAATGAGGTATCTTCATGATTTTATGTTTGCCATTTTTAAATACATAATGACTTTCACATAAGCCATAAAGATGAGCAGATGCCAGTCACAGGTTCTGTGTAGTTTTGGGGGTAAAGTATCTCATCCCCGTTTCTGTCTCTTTCTGTCTCTCTCACACTGTCTCTCTGTGTCCATGTCTGTTTGATGATGGGGTAATTTCTATTCTGTGTGCAGGGTGGTGAGCTCAGCAGGTTTGTTTGTTTGGGTCTAATCCCTTTGCGTTGGGTGCTGGCTTATAAAAGAGCTACGCACTTGTTTTCGACACACACTGACTGGCTGTGTGAGACAGACGCTAACTACTCACTTACATTCAGGTAAGAAGACAGAGAGACATGGTTGATCCTCCCACAAAATACTCATAATACTAAGACTAAGAATTACATATCATTATTTAGTAGCTAAGAATGATTTGGTTACTGCAATAAACCTATTAGTAAAATAATTGGCTAAAAATGAGCTCACCTGTAGGGGGCCCATAGAGAACCCTAATAACCAACAGTAACAAAGAGCAAATTGTTCATAATGACATGATTTTCTCTGAATGTGAATCAGAAGTGGAAGTGATATTTTGCTGAAAATTGGGACATGCAGTAAAGACCTGACACTTAAGACTGATGACATAGCATTTACTCTGGTATTGACGCAGCATGTGTTAGAAGAGTAGGAGGCGAATAACATAATAACATGCTGTGAGTGCATATCACAGTTGCTAATATCTTACGCACAGTTGTAGTGGAATGAAGTAATGAAGGATAAAACATTTCCGGAACCTCATTACATTTATGAATGACTAGAGTCATGGGCAATAAACAAGGCAATATAAACAAACTAGTTAGCCAATCTTTAGCCAGGTAAAATTATTTTTCTTATGAAACACTTAGAATTTCTTATATTTTATCTATTTCAGATCAAATATAGTATTATAGATACTGAAAAATGTGTTGGGGTTCCTTTATGTTTTAAAACTATGATTTTAGTTATTCAGTAAGACAACAAAACTAAATTATTAAGGTTGTTATATAATGAAGATTGAGGTGTGATTCACTGGAGTTTTAGAGGTTGGTAGGAGCAGCAAAATCCACAATACTGTTCATACTTTAATGCTTAATTATATCCTCAATTACTTTCGAATTATTTTTTTTTGTTTTATGAGCTTGAAGAATTTGACTTATTGTGCAACATTGATCTTGCAGTTCATTTTATTAAAAATTGGGTAACGTTATTATAAAGAACACATGTTGAATGTTTTTTTTTTATAGTTTGATATAATTTTATAGTCACTTTTAGGTTTGTTGTGTAAATATGACTAATAAGGACGTTATTACGTGGATTGAATCCTTTTATTTACCTATTAGCATTTTATGATGCTCATTAAACAAGTAGATTTTACATAGCATTAAGTGACAATCTATTACTGTGAGCGTTTCATATGTAAAATCCGAATGAGTGGTTAATACTACAATATGTGTTTTTTATTCTATATCACATGTTTTAAATATTGATAATTAGTAGTCAAAAGCATTTAGCTAAATAAAATACCATTTGTCATATATCTCTAATTAAAAATTTCAGTAGAACATTTTTTTATTATTTATTATTATTGAGACATTTAATATAAGTGCCTTCAGAAGTTTTAAAGAATGTCTCTTGAAACTACCAGCACTTACAGGTATAACGTTGCGAACTTTTACATTTATAAAATATATCAGATAATTTAATCAGATGATTAATTCATGAAAAAATACAATCTTAATTACTTTCTAATATGCGTTTTCATAAGTACATGTGCTTCATTACTAATTTTTTTTCATGTTATTATTTAATCACAGTTATTATGTCTTCTGGTGAAGAGAAGCCCAAACCTGCCGCTCAACCTGACGGCAAGTCAGGCACCAAGTCAGATGTTGGCATGGGCACCTACAAGGTAAAACATACACACTTTACACTTTACTAGTCTCAGGAGAATTTTTGCTTTTTTTGACTAAATCATCTTATAATGCAGAAAATGTATCTTAATCTTTATCTTGCTATACTGCACCTAAATCTATAGATATAAAACTATAAAACTATAACTATGCCTTACCACTTTTTTTATAAAGAGCAAAACATTTTATTCAAAGCTAAAATATTTACTTTAGGCTTATTTTAGAAATATAATTCTAATAAATCTAAGAAATAAGTTCAAGTGCTTTGAGTCTGTGTCATTATCCTTAACTTCTTATTTAACTTCTATTTTTTATTATTTGTGTGGGTTACTTAATTAGACTGCAATTAAACACAAAACAATCGCATGGTTCTAAGCATGACCAATTCGCTCTTAAAAAGATACTTAATAAAATTCCAGTTGCCATAGAAATATGCAGGTGATGAATAGATAAATGATGTCTTTCCTGGTTTAATTCTTATTTTTTCCCCAATGCTTTTTTTTATATACAGTCACACTTAATATTGGTGGCTTTATGACCAAATGAATCCTTGAAAACAGTTAGTCTTATTGGAGCGATGTTTAAAGATGGATGTTAATACTTAATAAATGCAAAACTGGCGTTTTTAGAAATAAAAAAACAGTGATCTTCAGGCTTTTTTTCCAACTCCCCATCCTCATCACTGTCTCTTAAGGGGGTGGTTTTATAGTGGTGTCCCAAAAAAGCTGACTTTTTATTTTTAACTTTATTGCAAATATATTTTTATACTCTACGCATGTTCTGTGCGGATCAACAACAAGCTATCTCTTTAATTTTGTAAGCTCGAGAAACATATATGATGCATATTATAATTTTTGCAAAGTCTAGGTGATAACAATTTTTTTTATATCTATTATTTAAGATCTTTTAATGCTATTATTTATGATAAAAGTTATCAGAACTTTATTATTAACTTATTATTAGCTCTACTTGCTAAGCCTTTGCACAAGTTTCTCGTCTTACTTTCTCTCTTTCTGAATCTTGTAGATGTACGTGTTTGACCGTGAAAACTTCCAGGGTCGAATGATTGAAATCAGTAATGAGTGTATGAACGTGTGTGCGATGGGCATGGACAAAGTGCGTTCCCTTCGCGTTGAATGTGGACCGTGAGTAATAAACAGTTACAGGCTGTTATTTCAGTCATAACAGTAACAGTTTTAGTGACATCCTCATGCCAGGTTACTCACCCTGACACTTACTCCCCCCCCATTCTTCCTCTCTTTCCTTCTCTTTCTGTCTCTCTTTGCTCTGTCTATAGTTTTGTTGGTTTTGAGCAGATGAACTTCTGTGGTGAAATGTACATCTTGGAGAAAGGCGAGTATCCTCGCTGGGACTGCTGGAGCAACTGTCAGAGGAATGACTATCTGCTCTCCTTCAGACCTGTCCGCATGGTACACATTCTCCTCTCCATAAACCCTAAAACTGGCATTCCTTCTGAAGATATAGTATTCATTCATCGTTATACGAAGGTCACATTTGTTTTTTAAATCAAGTTCATTATCGCAAATATATATTTAAATTTGCCCGTTAGTATTTTAAAGGGTATAGACAAGGCACATATTTTCAGTATTTCAGCTATGTAAGGATTCCTGAACACACATAGTTAGAAAAAAAAAGGTGACAACATCAGTGAAAGTGTGCGTCATTAAAAACACATTCATTACTGGATCACAGAATCATCAGTGTGAATTTATATGTTAATCACAGTTTCTTATTGTTTTCCTCTTGTTGACTAACTGCATCAAGATATTTTTTACCAGGCCTTTTCTAAAACATTATGCACTACTAGATGATGTTCTCTGTGCTGAAGGCGCCTCATTTATGTCAACAATACCACAAAGACAGAATAACAAGTGCAGAAGTGAGGGCCAGAGCTCAGGATGATACTGACACCACCTTTGTGTATTTATTAGGATTGTTATCTTCATAATACTCAAGCATCAGGCAAAGATCAAAATACAGGGTAAGAAGAACAGCACAGGGTAATCAAATAATAATAAAACAAATATATCGGGCAAACTTTTCCGACTGAGGTCAGTGTGTGGAGGAAGCTCTAAGTTGTAAAAATCTGTAAAATATAAAGGGTTTTTTATATAGTGTATGTATCAGATATTAATAATGCAGTATTACTGCATTTAGGCAAATTTCAGAGAAGCAATGGTTTCTTATTGTTTTATCCCATTGAGTGTTTCTCTGTCAAATCCAATCAAAAATTAAACCAATTTTTTAATATTATTATAATAATAGTTTATTATTATAAACTATTTATAGCAGTGCATCTAAGTAAACAACAAATGTAATAAGAGACAGAACTATTTATGAAGTAGAGTTAGTCAAGTCAAGTTTATTTGTATAGCGCTTTTCACAACAGACATTGTCTCAAAGCAGCTTTACAGAAATCAACAGTTAAGGTGAATGGTGTGTGTACATGCCTGATGAGCAGCCATGGCGACTGTGGCAAGGAAAAACTCCCTTAGATGTCATGAGGAAGAAACGTTGAGAGGAACCAGATTCAAAAGGGAAACCCATCCTCATTTGGGTGACATCAATAGTTGGATAAAAAATGTTTAATACAAGTTAGCAAAATTGTTTGTTCAAACTGTAACAATTCATAGAAAAGCTTAAGAAGGTGAAGAGATTTTGAGTCATCATCCAAACAAAATTTAATTAAGTTCTGAATATATCACCCTTGCTTATTGGAATTTGTGTATCTCTTTTAAGTTTCAAGGATAGGAAGTTGCAACCATATAAGGAAATAGGCTGATCTGATGGAGCAGCGTGTGAAGATTTAGGGTAGTTGTGATGTCAGGGCAAATCTAATAAAAAAATTAAAAAAATTTAGAAACTGAAAATAACTTTTGTTTGCCACAGAACCCAGAGAAGCACAAGATTTGCCTATATGAGATTGGCGACTATAAAGGGCGAAAGATGGAGATAATCAATGACGACGTGCCCAGCCTGTACTCCTACGGTTTCACTGACCGAGTTGGCAGCATCATGGTCAGCTGTGGCACGTAAGTACTGGGCAACTTGCTTACGTGTGTGTTACCAGAAGCCAAGTTTAAAATTAGGATATCAGAATGCTTCCAAATGCTTTCCATTTTCATGAGCTTTAAAATCAATTTGTGAAAATGCATAGCATGAGAAAAACCTTGCTCAAAAAGGGGTCACTCTTGTCTGAACCTTTGTTTAAAACCACTGCACAGTCTCTATTCATTACCATCTCTCCTACGTGTTCTACCTTTGCACCCGCCGGCACACTTCCTTACACCCACAGATCTCCTATTCCTTCCTACCTGCCTCTCATCGAATTTCCTCTCCTCTGCTTTTTTTCCTCAGCTGGGTGGGCTACCAGTACCCAGGCTACCGTGGCAGCCAATACCTGTTGGAGAAGGGTGACTACAGACACTTTAATGAGTATGGTGCTCGCTGCCCCCAGATGCAGTCTATGAGACGTGTGCGTGACATGCAGTGGCACCCGGACGGCAGCTACACCGTGGCCAGCAAGTGAGGGTTTGAGAGGATGGGAAAGAGAGGGAGAGGTTGGGAGAGAAAGAGAGGGTGTGGAGCTGAGGGGAGAGGGGGAGGAGCAAAGGACAAGAAGCAGAGAAGGATCATGCCATCCATATAAAGAAAAGTGGAAGAGAACATTGGATTATGAGTGTATGTAACAATACAAATCATGGTTACTGACCAAAGATAGTGTTAGTGTGTATGCATAGGATGGCACACGTTTTTCTCTCCTATCTCCCATTTACTCTTTTCTCCTCCTCTCTCTCCTGTTCTCTCTCCCTCTCCCTCATCGTCCTCTTTCTCATTCTCAAATCAATTCTATTATTTGTGGAAAACAACATCACCTTTTTCTCCAAAAGAGGATGGGATTAGGGGAGATGACTGACATGGATAGGCATGAGTAGGGTGACAACTGTGATGATTGGGATCCAGGATCATATAAAAACCTCTCATCCTAAATAAAAAGGAAACGTGACACAAGTGTGCTCTGTGTTATTCATAGCTTCTGCTTTTTGAATACATTTCTATGAGCTGTTTTTTCTGATATAAAATTGGTAAATACAATTATGTTTAAAAAATTTTTAGATTAGCAAACTGCCTTTAACCATTATCATTGTATCTCTAAATTAGTATAGGTCTTAATCTTAGAAGTGCAGTTTGTAAATGTTTTGTTCTCTGCTGCCTGTGAGGAGATTTTAAACATTAACAAGCTTTTTTTCCGTTAACCCACTTCCTCTGATGATACCACGGTATGCCTTTTAACCTGAACCAATGTTCCTGCGCCATTAAAATTATATGATTATTCTATGTTCGTGAAATTCTCAAGTACTGCACACATTTAAATTGTTTACATTCACTGAAAAATCTGTGACAAGATCATTTTATTACTTCTATATTGAACAATGAATTGATTTGGAGAAGGTGTTAAAACTTGTGCTCCAATGATGAAATCCAGAGTTTATGAATATGAAAATATCACATGCAGTCATTCTCTACTTCCAACCTTGTAAACCACAGCCTGTAACATAACAGTAACATTTTAGGTATTCAGTATTTTTAGCACTATCTCCCACCACTAACCTTTAATCAAGGATTGCCAAAAAATTTAATTTATTCCCGGGTATCCTAACAATCAGGGCTTTCAAGGCCTTTTGTATCCATTTGGAAATGCGGTGGCCAACAGGGGACATGGATAATCATACCTCAGTGTATACAATGTGATTACAGAAATATCCACATTGAAACAAAATCAAGGACTTAGCTTAACAAAGTCATATGGTGGACATCCATGGTTTAAGGTTTTTTTTATTTCTCAGATCAAATTACATACACAATGATTAGTGAAATGTTTTTTAGTTATTCAACCCACAGTGGAACAACAAATCAAATAGAAAAAAATAAATACATATTCATAAACATATACTAAAATATAATAAGTCAAGGATATGTTTAAAAATCTTTCCTATGTAGTATATTATATATACTATAACCTATACAGTGTCCAAATAGTGCTAAGGGGTGTGTGTGTGGGGGTGTGTGTGTGTGTATTTGACCTTGGAATATGGAGGTTTTCTCAAGTGTCCTCAGTAGCTGGATTGCCTGAAGGTAGAAACTCTTATTGAGTCACTCTCTGTTGGTCCTCAGCATCCGGTAGTTCTTTCCTGATGGACGACCTATGCTATGTGTCAAGAAAAAATGTTTAAGAGAGAGAACCAAGCAATGGTGTTCATGCACATGCATTTATACTCCGGATGACTCATAGAGAGCTACATCTTGATAGACATTTCTGAAAGTTCGTTACAGCCATGATTCTCAAAGTGGGGTCTTAGGAATGCCAAGGAGTCCATGAAACATAGTTGCATGCCTTCAAACACTGTCATCTGGAATCCAATGATTTTAGTAAAAGATCATTTAAATGGATCGAATGTTCAAAAATCTTCACTAAATAACCTACATTTTACTGTACACATTTAATTCAGAGGCTAAATAGTTTGTGAGCAAAATAATTATATACTAAGTTGGTCTATGATTGTTATTTTTTTTCACATTTTAATGTTTCTATTTCCCAACAAACACACAAACAAGTCAAATAAACCACAGTGACCTTTAACAGAATAAAGCTTGTATAAGATACATGAAGAAACATGGTGGCAACCTGCCCAGTTTATTATGCTTCTGTGCTAATGAATGTGACTTTTTGTCCAGCTAGCTCCATGTCTGGCTACCCATTTGCACTTTTTAATGTCCAAATCCACACCTGAATGCCCAAACCTGCGATCATTTTTTCGAATGTCAGTCCAAATATGGACAGAACAGGAGAGCATTTCACCATGAGCTTTGTCCATGAACATAAGCACACGGTTTCCAATTACAAATACAAATATGTCTAATTTATTATTATTTCTTCCTATTAGCGTTTTATAATTTTATCATGGTGTAGAAATACAATATACGCACTTATTTTTGTCATTAGGTTATCGATACTAGCTAGCTGATCACCATTCATACTACAAACCAGTTCTGCCGAGTATATGTGGGTTCTCCGTGGATCTCGGCTACTGTTGACCTGTTGCCATGAGAAGATTTTTTTTTATTTTGTGGGTGGGTGGTTGGACTTTTGCTCATATTATATTCATTATATCTACAAGAAAGCTCTAGCATCCATGCAGTGTGGTTCATTGTTCTATGTTCCATGACATATATAGCTTTAGCTAAGCATGTTATGGATTTATTTAGTGAATGGGTCTATTTACTCTATTGATTACATATCTGATAATAATGACACCACTTAAGGACCTTAGAATTAGCTATATTGGATACCTGCATGTCCTGATACTACTTGCCTCATGTCATGCTTGTTCTGTTGTTTGTTGGGACGATGTTAAATTGCCACTAGGGTGCATTTTTAAGACAACACCATCAGAATGTAAACTCTATTGTTCCATAGCCTAAATGTAAATGGTGATTGTGTTCAAGATCACAGTTGCACAAAGTAGCATTGTTTTAATGTAGCCTTAGGTTCTTAGTATGTACAGACAGTAATCAGGCATAACATTATGACATAACCTTATGACATTAGTGGGTGGGATATATTAGACAGCAAGTGAACATTTTGTCCTCAAAGTTGATGTGTTAGAAGTAGGAAAAATGGGCAAAACGTAAGGATTTGAGCGAGTTTGAAACGGAACAAATTGATGGCTAGATGACTGGGTCGGAATATCTCTAAAACTGTTCCCAGTCTGCAGTGGTCAGTATTTATCGAAAGTGGTCTAAGAAAGGAAAAGTGGTGAACTGGCAACAAGGTCATTGATGCATGTGGGGAGTGAAGGCTCAAATTGCTGAAGAAGATAATGCTGTTAAATGGGTCAGGACTGTTTTTTGGAGCAAAAGGGGGACCAAAGCAATATTAGGAGGTGGTCATAATATTATGCCTGATCGGTGGCAAAAAGTTATGCCTGGTCAGCGTATGTTTAAAACAAATCTACTCAATAATGAAATGCACTGTGTGAAAAGTAGAAAGTATTTTTTCAGACTTTGAGGAAAATACTTTTGTGGTCTATGATCACCAGATTTCAATTATGCATTTACACATTTTTAACACAAACGAGAAAACAAAAATAAATATGGGATCATTACACAAATTACAAATAGGTTGTGTTTATATCAGGTAAGCAATCTTGTTGTGTTATATATTGCAAAATAGGTGGAATTTAGATTGTTGCTAGTATTGAAAACCATTCTAGTGTTATCTACCGTTGGTCAAAGTGTAAAATTGGCTTACTTTCAATGAACAATATTTTTAAACAATAGATTACAAAGAATACATTTACACATGGTGAACAGGATTTCCATAACATACACAATTTAGTTAATACCCCTATAATACCCTTTCTGCATGTGAGTGGAGCTGCTTGTTTCATACAAATCATGTGGAGCTGTTGGACTGACATCATGTTATTTTATAAGTCACTACTTTGTTTGTGGATTTTATTGTTATGGTAGACTTCTGACATTTAATGCCTTCAGATAGTAGAAGTTAGAGGTCGTATTGACTGATGAATATACTGTATATATTACAATGAAATAACCATGAATAATCGTTCATCAAGAGACATCACACAGATACACTCATATTCATGACTCATATAATGCAAATGCTTTTATTGTGTGCTTTGCTGAGTGTGTGTGTGTGTGTGTGTGTGTGTGTGTGTGTGTGTGTGTGTGTGTGTGTTTCTGTGGCTTGGCATATTTTTATATATTGGTAGAGAGCTCTAAAATAAAAGGAATATTAGGTGTCCTTTTGCTAAGTAAGGTAATGATGATAGATTCAAGTGTATCATTAATTCCCTTTAACAGTAGGTCCTCACAAGGATGTGAAGCAAACATGTGTGTGCATTACACAACAGCTTCAAGCATCTCAGTCTCTCAGTCGAAACTTATCTCATCTCTTTATACCATCTTACTGTCATCCTTCCCACACCAGGTCACTGCTTCTAGGCACACACATGCAGTCACTCAGACAGACTCACACATGCGCATCTATATCTCTGGTTTGATGTCACGTTTGACGTCAGAGTCCAGTCTGAAGTCAGATTCCCATTACCTTGTTAGAGGCTGCTGTGTTTCAGACACACAAACTCCAGCTGTGCTTGTAGGGAAATATCAGTAGGCAGGCATGGCGTAGAAGCTTGAGTGTGTGATCAGTCTCTTTTGGCTTATATTTTCTCGATTCGTGGGCTCTGAGTATTAACAAGGTGGAAATAGGTTTGATTTCAGACGAATTGGTAGATAGATGAAGGAGAGAAAGTTATCTGTAGGCTCGGCAGGAAATCAATATGAAGTAATTGAATGTTCTTGCCCTAACGTACTTCTACCTCTAGATGGAGTGAAGAGCTGAGGCGGATTTTTTGTACAAATATGGGCACAAGTAACACCTCAAACTCTCCTCATCATTTATTATTCAATTACCTCACATTGATTTCCTGAAGCACACAACTTCAAAGCAGCAGTAAAGCAAACACAGAAAGCAAACCGAAAGCACATCAACAAAAAAGCACTAAACTGGGATTTTAAGGTAGCTACAGTTGCTGTTATGGTGTCTTACACATGGGAGAAACATAATTGCAGAAACACCAGATGCAAAATTGAATACAAAATTCCAATTCTGTATGAAATACAAACTAATTTCCCATATCTTCATTTCAGATTGTGTGTGCATCCACAGTTCTCTAAGACTTTTATAGCAAATCCCATTGCAATATGCCTTTTGAATCTTTCACACAATTCTCCTTCTCTTTCTCTGTCTCACACACAAACTAACAGAGCATGTCTTATAGAGCTCTCTTTGCGTCATAGTCGCGTTGCAAATAAGCTGGGGGTGATGCACTTCTTTTTCTGGAACGCTACAAAACATCTTTCACTGGTGTGTGATGTAACCTATTTACCTCCCCTCAACAAACTAGTGGGAGTGAACAGGGAGGAGAGAGAGGGAGAGCATCAGAAAGGGAGTGAAAAGAGAGAGAGAGAGAGAGAGAGAGAGAGAGAGAGAGAGAGAAAGAGAGAGAGATGACTAGTCACACACGTGCTGGCTGCCAGTTTTCAGGAACCGGGTGCTAGTGATTGCTTTTTCTCTGGTTTTGTTACTCAGGCTTGTACACTGAGAAGTCACTTCATTCACACCTGTATACAGCTTCCTTCTTTTTTTTATCTGTTTCTTTGCCATAACTTGTCCAACATCAAAAAACATAACTGACTCCAAGTTATGTTTTTTCCTGCACTTTCTCCCTCTTCTCTCTCCCACTCTAGCTCACACTCTCCTCCCTCTATTCTTTCTTCTATCTCTTGGTGTCAGTGTTGCGTTTGTATCTGCGTCATCTGTGAGCCCATGTCTCAGTCACTGGACTGGGTTAAAAATAAAGAGCAAGCAACAGCGTGTATGCGTGTGTGTCCACAAAGAATGTGTGTATAGACGTATATAGCTACATTACAGCCTGGACTAACACTACATGTGTTCATGTAACACGTTTTAGAGTGAAGCATCTGTATCAGTCCGGCAGCAGTGGGTTTGCAACACTAGAGAAAGCATGTGGTACATTCTAGACTTTGAATATTGCTTCACAGATCATACAAATTAAACAGAACATCAGCAGGCAGGAAATATGTACATAACTAAAAACTTTTCAATGTACCGAAGCTTATTTTTGGGTTCTTTCAGCAGTTTAGTTAGACTGTGTGTTTGTAATACCTGTTGAATATACATTTAATAGACATGGCTGAACATTAGCATGGTCCATTATTCAAAAATGTATTCTGTTTTCAAACAGAATCAAGAATCCAGAAGATTAATTATTGATTTTACTGAAAGAAATTCTTTAGGTGCGAATATGTTCGCAGCATGGTTCTGCATGACTTAAAGCAAAGCACATATAAATATCACACACTGTGCACTCTAACCACTTGCCCACACACCAAGTGTACAGAGGATACGCTTTCTTTATGACTACAGCGCTCACACACATACACACACACACACACACACACACACACACACACACACACAAGGGAAATTTGGAGTGAACATCAGAAGAAGGGGAAGGTTATGTGTTTCAACAATATGAGAAGTACCACAATTGATGGTAGGGAGAAAAAAAAAAGAAAAGAACCGGAAAGAAAGACATATACAGAAGCACATGGCAGTGAGAGGGATGGGCTGAGGAGGGAAAAACATTGCAGAAGAGAGAGATGCAGGCAATGAAGAGTGAGACACAGACTCAATTGTGCAGATTCCTCTGGGATAGGAGAGGCAGTGTGAGAGCATAGCTGACGTCAAATATTGCCAGCCAGTGTGGTAACTTCTCAAGGTAACAAAGGAATTCAAGGTAGATTGGATCAGATTGAGAAAAACAAGTGACCAGGGTTGCGTATTTAGTAGATGTGAGTCAAAAAGTTTAAATAGGAACTAAATTCCTATTATTTTTTATAGAAAATACAAACTTTTAATAAAGCCATACACTTTAAATGAACCCTTCTTTAATAACAGGTTATTTAGATTTAAAGATGGCAAAAACAAAAAAAACAACAAAAAAAAAAAAATTATCTCAGGAACCAAATATATTTAAAGAATAACATTTGCTGCTTTTTTTATAGTAGAAATTTAAATTCTTATTTTTCAGTGGGTGTTGATTAATGTATGTTCTGGCTGCACAGTAAATTGTTGGTTTATACTAATGCATTCATAGTGACATGTTATTGTTTCTATAGTAACAGCCCATTTACAGTGAACATGTATGGTGGATTCACCAGATAATCTAAGACAAATTCAGTTAAATTCATCATCAATTAGTCCCTATACATTTACCCCTAATGAGCAAACTAATGGTGACAGTGACAGGGAAAAACTCTCTGAGATGGTGTGAGGAAGAAACCTTGAGCAGAACCAGGTTGAGGTTATCAACTTTCCACTGATGAAAACATGAATACAAACTCTATAGGGATTGGAGCCCAAGTCGTTATAGCATACTGTTCATATTAATAAATGTCCAAAATCTATCTTAATGGTTCTAAAGTTTATTCTTCCTTTAATCACTAAATCTAAATGGTTTTTAAAACATTGTTGATATTTAACAAAATAAACCATATAATCATTGATGTGGTGAGGTTTTATGTAAGCAAATTGTTAAATGCATATTAAGATACTGGTATATAGAAGCAGTTTCCAGTTTTAGCATTTTAAACAGTTACAATTCTTTATCTTTTTAAGGACGCAAAACATCAGTACAAAGAACTTTGCATTTTCTGGTTTCCTGATAATGTGACAAGCTGTGTTTTCATTAGGGACTTCATTAGAGACAAGGAAAATGTGTTCAGTGAGGAAATGATGGTGTAACTGAAATTGACATTAACTCTAACCTTAAATAGATCAAAAAATTATTATTAAACCTTATTGATAAAACCATGTAATACTTAGTTAATAAAAAAATATATTATTTGAAAACATTTAAAAATAAATACATTCAATACATATGTACCCAATGGAATTGTGTTATGATATTAGAGGAGTTGAACACTTTGGGATGAGCATTTATTGTAATTTATGTGCACCAGGCTTCCTATCACTGCATGGATCCAAGTGCTTTTCTACTTGTATAGTTTGACTGCATCTAGTTTATAATTAATGTCATGAAAGCCTGCTAATATGCACATACAGCACAGTCGGTGCTAGCTTGTTTTTGTAAAGTTTTATTGCTTTACATAATTGTATTATATAAAGACTTTTTTTGTATTGACAAGACCCAGCATGATAGATAGATAGATAGATAGATAGATAGATAGATAGATAGATAGATAGATAGATAGATAGATAGATAGATTTATCCCAATTAAAATTTACAATACAGTAAACACAGTAAATAAAGTGTTTGCAACAAATAGGTTATGAGTCATGTATTTAAAAGTTATTAAAACACTTTTACATTATTCAGATCACTAATGTATTTAAAAACAAAAATTAAAACCTAATCCACCTACGTTCCAACTTAAAAGAAATACATTTACGGACCTGACATGACTCCTGTATGGTTATCTGCAAGGTGAAATCATATATTTTATAAGTCTAAGCATATTCCCTTCACATTCTGCCAGCAGTCAATAAAATATCTGCCTCAAGGAGAAACTTCTGTCTCTGTGCCACTCCAGGCTTTATAAGTAGGACTTGTTTACAAGTCCATCAGTAAAGTTGGTCAATACAGAAAGTTATTTTTGCTTTTGGGATTCAGATGTTCTATCTTTCTATCTAAGGACTCTTAGGATTTTATCAGTTTTATAGTTTTTATTTTGGCTAATGCGTCAAAACAAACCTAACTTGCTGTCAATGCTAGCTACAACTGAGCAGAAGGTCAGAAGAAAAAGTAATGAAAAGAAGTGTCTTGCTCAAAACCACAACCCTAGGAGATTGGTGGTGCTGGGATATGAAAACATGAGTTTCTGCACTGAACTAGCTCGACTAGATCTATTGATTCAACCTTTCTATTGATTTTTCCCTTGAATGAACTCATAATTAAAGGTGTCATTTGAATCAGCACAAGCTAATTGAGCTAATAGCACCTGCTCAATGGTTTAGGTATTGAGTGATGCGGGTGCCAGAAAAATTCCTTTAATTTTTGTGTATTTAGAACACAACACTTTAGAAAGTTTAAATGTGACCTCACTATAACAGCAGCTCTGACAGCATTACTGACTTCAAGACAAATCACACGCTTATATGAATGCACTTATTCTAATTTATTAGTGTTTTCTCAAGCTTGTATGGAGGACTTTTACATAATATAAAATATACTACAAAAGTTACATTTATCTTACACCTCTGGGGTTGGAGGGTAATTTTCCACCTCTTTCCTGTTTGTTTAGTGTTTATCACTATGTTTACTGCTTTAGGACATTTTCTGGACAGTGAGGGTTTTTTCCCATCTTTGAAGAGTTTCAGTCAGGTTTTAGGCCATATCATAGCACAGAATCTGCCCTAGTTAAAATCACTAATGACCTGTTTTTATCTTCATCTCGCTGTTGGTTTTACTAGATCTTAGTGCTGCATTCGAAAATATAGACCATGATCTACTCGTAGATCGCTTACAGAATTACATCAGCATTCAGGGACAGACATTAAGCTGGTTTAAATTCTACCTGTCTGATCGTTACCATTTTGTAGACTTAAATGGAGAGCTATCCAGGCTAATGCTAGTAAACTATGGCGTGCCACAAAGTTCAGTTCTAGGACCCCTGCTTTTCACAATATACATTATTCCCTTTGGAAATTTTATAAGTAGGCATGGAATTAACTTCCATTGTTATGCTGATGATACCAAGCTATATATCTCAACAAAACCAGGCGATACAGCTCCATTAAGTCACATAACTGAGTGTGTTAAAGAAATGAGAGATTGGATGACCCATAACTTTCCACTACTAAATTCTGGTAAGATGGAGACTTTGCTCATCGACCCAAAAACCAGTATACAGAAGCTCCAGCATCTCAACCTGCATTTAGACGGATGTTCTGTAACCATTAGTTCAATGGTAAAAGACCTGGGAGTTATTTTAGACAGCAACTTGTCTTTTAATAATGATATCAACCAAGTTACAAAAGCAGCCTTCTTTCACCTTATTTCTATGTTAAGAAACATGTTATGTATATCCGATGCAAAGAAGCTCGTCCATGCGTTCATGACCTCCAGAATGGACTATTTAATGCATTACTAGGTGGATGTCCTGTATTATTAATAAACAAGGTTCAGTTAGTTCAGAATGCGGCAGCAAGAGTTCTTACAAGGTCAAGAAACTATAACTATATAACCCCAATCTTATCATCTCTGCACTGGCATCCTGTTAAGTTTCGAATAAACTTCAAAATACTACTTCTTACTTATAAAGCACTAAATGGTTTGGCTTCCATGTATCTCTCCAGTCTTTTAACACGCTACAATCCGCCACGCTCCCTGAGATCTCAAAACTCTGGGCTTCTAGTAGTTCCTAGAATAGCAAAGTCCATTAAGGCGGTAGATCATTCTCACATTTAGCTCCTAAACTCTGGAATAGTCTTCCTGACAGTGTTCGGGGCTCAGACACACTCTCCCAGTTTAAGTGCAGATTAAAAACATATCTTTTTAGCAAAGCCTACACATAACATACGTCTCACATCATATCCTTGTGCTCCAGAACATCTGATCACATGCACATTATCAACTTGTGCTGTTAATATCATGAACAGCAGCTACGCTAATTCCTCTCCACTGCTTCTCCTTCTCTCCACATCCTGAGGCATCCTGAGGTTGGCCAGCTCCAGTCATGTCCCACCTCATGAAGATTATGGACCTTTGAAGAAGTAGATGCCAAACTCGCAAACATCCCGAACCAGTGACAATTAGATCCCACTACATGTGTGGTTTTGACATCGGACCTCTTGGAATGTTTAAAGGCTCAGGCATGGAGAAGCTGATCTATAATGATCTTAAATGTTGAGCTCATAAAACTAGGAGCTACTAACCATATAGACTGTATAAGACTGTAGAAAGAACATCACTTATAATCTTATACTCCAGTGCTCATGTTAGTTCTCACTCTACAGTGTTCTGTATTGTTGAAAGATTTATGATCAAACTCTTGATGTCACCCAAATGAGGATGGGTTCCCCTTTTGAGTCTGGTTCCTCTCAAGGTTTCACATCTAAGGGAGTTTTTCCTTGCCACAGGCTTGCTCATCAGGGATAAATTTACACCATTCACCTTAACTGTTGATTTCTGTAAAGCTGCTTTGAGACAATGTCTGTTGTGAAAAACGTAATAGAAATAAACTTGACTTGACTTGACTTCTGTTCAGATAGCTGGCTGAGATGTGTTTGTTTTATTAAATCTAAAAAAAGACAAAAAGAAGATGCCGATGAAGGTTATAGATGTAGGAGATATAAATAATTGTGTTTATAGTTGCTATATTGTAATTACAGAAAAACACATTTGATTTGTAGATGTTACACATTAATTGTAACTATAAATAAAATAATGTAAAAGGTTCATGTTGTTCAATAATTAATAAGAAAATGTAAAAGGAATAAAAGATGTCATGGACTTTTCCTCATGCTGACTCTTTGATTCTTTTCCAACGGCATGCCGTGTTGTGTTTAATATTTATGTAATATTATTATTATTTTAAGCATGTACAATGCAGGTATTCTTTCATCGCTAAAGATTTTGCAATATTGGTGAAATTAACCAAGTGAAAAAGGTTTGGGCCAAAAAAGAAATACTCAGTATCTACTGTATATCTTTAATCATCTTCAATGTTGAAATAACACCTACACTGCACATATGAGGCTAGTGTAGAACAGCATGTGTAGATTTCACACTCATGATTTTAGTGTGAAGCACCTGAATGAAGCCTTGAGAATATGCTGTGTATCTCCGAGCGTCTCTGTTTCTCTGAATCTCTGCTCAATTCAGCCATCTAAAAGAAATTGGATAAAAAGCTTTATTCAGTTATCAGTTAATTTTTTGCAATTATGGTGAGTAATAAAGATGCAAACTACTAATATTTAGTGCAGAAAATTACAGAAATTGCAGTAACACTACTTTATAGGTTGACGTAATTGATGGGAAAGAGCTTTCTGTGGAGAATGAGTCCCTGAATGTGTTTCAGTTCCAGTAGCAGTCAACAATTGTTTTTTTCACTGTGGTGTACTTGAAATGGCCCTTCAGTACATTTGCCTTAATTAGTTGCATTTAAAGGGCTGCACTGAAGCTTCATCAAACAAACACTGCGTCTCCTTTCAAGCTGTGTATGGAGAATCGGAAATGACGGCAGGGGCTGACAAAGATGGAGAGCATGACTTGTGTTTAGGAAGGGTGGATGAGTGTAAGAGTGAGAAAGTGTGTTAGAGAGAGTAGGCAGGAGAGAAAGACGGCGAGAACAATAATAAAAGCATTCAATAGATTCTGTCAATGCGCATAAGAGCAGCCTGAAAGCTTGTCGCTCAGGCACTGTTAGAGGCGTGACCGAACGTCTCTTTCTAATAAAGCTGCTTGTGCGTTATTGGGGATGATGCAGCAATAAAAACTCCAAATACACGTCTGACATCAGCATGTTTCCTCTGCAGTGTT
Organism: Silurus asotus; assembly: GCA_024362625.1. Classification (NCBI taxonomy): domain Eukaryota; kingdom Metazoa; phylum Chordata; class Actinopteri; order Siluriformes; family Siluridae; genus Silurus; species Silurus asotus. The sequence goes on from MU551704.1 coordinate 3,737,839, forward strand.
ACTATTATACTCATTTTAGGAACTTGGGAGCTCTGTTGAAACAAACTTTCGAAAAAATATTAGTATTAGCCTTTCTTTTAAATTTTCACTTACTTTTTTGAAAGACACACAAAAAACTCCTTCTTTGTTCCTCTTAGAATAAGCCAGATGGATTTTCTTTTTATTGTAGAGGAATGTTTGGTTTAATTCTAAGTTCTTGAAGCATATTGAATTTTTAGTCAATGTGCAATTACTCTAAAATGCTTTCAGTTCTGCATTCATGCCTTTTTTGTTCAAACACAATACTAACAACTTCTGATCCTAAGTGTATTTATTTTGAATTGAACCAATACTCTGCAGGAAGATAAAGGTTTGAGGGATAATGCCTTTGATGAACAATTTGTTGATCAAGCTGCTTTAAATCGTGGTGCACATTGTCTCATGTGCTCATCTGAACTAGTTGAGACCAAATTCCTGACATGCTAAGACCAATACAGTAAAAGTGTTGCTTGGAGAGCAAACTGAATCAACAGGTGCTATGCGGTCTGCAATGACTTCAATTAAAATGTTGCAATTGCTAAAACAGTGCTGTGAAATATAGTTGAGATACAGTACATCATTTGCTTCTTATATTCAATGTAACACAAGGTCAACATCTATCGCTCTCTCAAAGAGTTACAGTAATGTTTTGCTGATGAGCTTCCTTAAAATGTAAGAGTGAATGACTAAATTCTGCTGCTGTGTTTATCAAGATGTTCTAGTTAACATTAACATTTCATGATTAATGTTCCTTTTCTTGGCATATGAGAAAAATTGTTGGATTTATGTCTGAAATTGTTACCCAGAGGCCCAATTACTTAATATCCAAAACATATTTCTTAGGAAAAAAAATAGGAAATTTTCTCATGAAAGCCTGTAGCTTAAATATCTAATTAATCTGATGGTTCATCAAATCTGCAGAAGCATGAAAGAATTAAAGAAGCAGAAAAATAAATGGATATGACATGCCTTTTACATAAAAGAAGAATGACTATGCCACCCTGGCCCCCCCCCCCTTTTTTTTTTTTATAATGTAGGTTTGTCCCAGTGTTTTTTTGTATTCAGTGTAATTAACACAGGATGTTTAAACTACCACATGCAGTGAATTTAATAGTCACAGGTTGGCCATTTCCAGTGAAAGACTTCGAAAATACATGCAAGACACATATCATTAGTTTCTAGCACACTCCACAGCGCACTAATAAATGGAGGTTATAAGTGATGTAGCCTTGAAAGAGTGTATGCTGAGATTTGATTGCTTTCAAAGCAATAAACAAGACAGAGGCCACAGAGACAGCAAACTGCTGTAATAAGCAAAAGGCTTATACATCTGCTTATTACTTTAAACACAAAATACCTAGTGAGTTAAACAAAAAATTATGGCACATAAGAAACCATTTAAATTTATTAAACTCAGTGTTTAGATTTAGGATTTTTAACAATAGATTTTAAAACCAAATAGCTTTGCAGAAATGCAGATCTTTGATAAGAAAGACAGAGGCGACAGTGGTAAGGAAAACCTTTAGAGGAAGCAGACTCTAAAGGGGACTTGCGCTCTTCAAGGATCGGATAGATAAGAAGAATGGATTTTTGGAATTTAGGACAGATGCATAATCTAGATTATAACATAAAATGATTGTTATCAAGTGTAAATCTTGGGAAGTGATTTTTGAGAAGGGTGTAAGATGGGAGAGTCCATAGAAGCAGAAGATGAGTCACAAGCACTGTAAAAAAAACAAGCTGAAGAAGCATAAGGATGAATTGCGCTGGTTGGAAGTAGAAGTGTGTCACCAGAAACATCAGTACAGGTGCAGCTTGACAGAGAGAAAGATCAGATTATTAGGTCTGCTTTTATCCTCCGCTGTTTGAAAACAGTGTACACTGTAGGAGAGCTGGAGCAGGGACTCTGTGGGTATATCTGTGACAGCAAAACTAAAAGTGAGAAGCAGCAAGTAAAACATGAATGAGGGCACAGTGGAACATAAATCATCCTGTCATTCCACTATTAAAAAGCCTGAGTGATTGCATATAACAAGGGAAACAGCCACATTACAACATCCCAGTTTACCATTCTTAATGGTAAATAACTTCCAGTTCTTGAAACTTTACATAACAGAAATGCTCTCTAAAAAATGCCTGGCAAAAACCTGTACTCAGTCGAATCCATGAACACTCTTACGATGCGGTAATGGTCCATCCGGAAAACATGCTGAATAATACATATCCTGGAGCTGATAAATTGTGATGAAACGTAGGGAAGAATAGGACAAGAGGTGGGAAGGTTGATGCATCATTACTGGTACATGGCACACCTCTGAGGACAGAAATGAGAGAGACCAGAAAGAGTGGGTGGGGGGAAATGAGAATGAAGACAGAGAGGGTGGAGAGTGAGGGAGGCAGAGATTGAAAAGAGATGCAGTTTAGAGTGAGAGTGCATGAAAACTAGGGGTATGAACATGAAGAAACCACAGCAGGGATTTGCATTTAATTATGTGTTCATATCATTAGAGGCACAGAGCGTCAGTGGGACGCCTCGTCATATCCATCCTCCCTACCAAAACGAGGAGCGGAAAAAGAGGGGTGGGGACGTAAAGCCTTTTATCACTGAGGTGGACTTTTTTTGTATACACACGCACAACCAGGGTCCTTTCTTAGTCATCTAAACTTTGATGCTCTATCTGGATTTTGATGCCTTTATTATAAGCATGAACTTGTTTCCACAGTTTATGCAGTCCTGGCCAGTTACACAAGAATAAGACAGAAATCCTGCTTTGTGGCTCAATCTGGACAAAACAAATGTCTTCAGCAAACTGTCTGGTGAAACTCAGCATGCCAAAGCCAGAAGTCAAAACCTTGAGATGATACTTCCATCACTCAATCTGCTGTTATTCACTCGAGAAGTGTCAGAGCATAAAACAATAGAAATATGCTAAAACAATAAAGGGATTTCAGTTCTTTATCTACTACTGGGTAAAAATGCATGCATCTTCAATAACAGCATTTGTACTTAATCAGGCCATGGTGGATCCAAAGCCCATTAAACATTAGATGTGAGGTTGGTATACAGCTTGAATGGGACCGCAGGCATCACAGGGCTTAATGTACACACTAATTTACACACAGAAGCATGACCCTGAAGTAAACCTACACATAAAGGAGACATAGAAATTGTTCACATACAGTAACCCAAGCTCAGGGTTGATTTAGGAACCCTGGAGCTGTGAATAACAAATCATATTCTTTGCAATACCAAGAAACCTCAGCTATTTCATGAATATGCACATTAGAAATGCTCTTACCCTCTTAACTATGTGAAACCCAGGTGTTGCATTGACTGGATTTGCATATTGAAGCATGATACATACTTATATTTTTATTTACTTGTTTGTCACATATTCATTTGGAAGATTTTTTAGCTCCCATTCTTTCACACATTATTCCTGGGATATGCTCTAAAACAAGTCTCTTATTAAGAATGACTAAATGAAGGGATAATATTTTGCAATTAATTAATATATATATATGCACACTACTCAGGCATAAATTTATGATTTAACATTATGACAGGTGAAGTGAATAACAATTATTATCTCTTCACCCATGGCACCTGTTAGTGGGTGGGATATATTAGGCAGCAAGTAAACATTTTGTCCTCAAAGTTAATGTGTTAGAAGCAGGAAAAATTGTTTGAGTTTGACAAGAGCCAAATTGTGATGGATAGATGACTAAGTCAGAGAATCTGCAAAACTGCAGCTCTTGTGGGATGATCCCGGTCTGCAATGGTCAGTATGCATGAAAAGAGTTCCAGGGAAGGGACAGTGGTCCGATCCAATCGACGAGTTCCTGTAGCTCAAACTGCTGAAGAGGTAAATGCTGTTAATGCTCGACAGGTCATGACTGTTTTGGCAGCTAAAAGGGGGACCAACACAATATTAGGCAGGTGGTCATAATGTTATCCCTGATTAATAACCATAAAGTTATGCCTGTTCAGTGTATATTTTATAACAATACAGCATGTAAAATATTCACAAATGCTGTTTTAGTGTGATTAGTTCTGGCTAATCATTTAAGCACCCTATTATTATTTTCCCTGTTCCTATATGTCTATAGAACAGATAAACCAGGCATAAGGGCACACCGGAACATAACACCTCCTGCCCCTCCACCATTTCCTCATACATTGATTCATATTCGAATGGAAATGCTCTGTTTAGGGTTTTGACTTTCTAAAGATGATGAAATTCTTGCCGTTTATTTTGCACGTTAGATTATACAGGCTAAAGATTATTTAAAAGGACATTTTATTCCAAATGCTTTAATGAAATATAAAAAAAACATTAATGTTATTTCTGTAGCAGCTTTTCAGAAATCCTGGCCCAGTAACATCTTATCTTCAGAAAAAAACGATCCTGTAATAATATGTGTGAAAACACATGCTAGATTCCTCCTACAGCTGTAAATTGCCTTGTCCCAGCCTCCATGTTCATAACGTCATCGCTTGTTATCTAGCTTATTTGTATTCCTTATGGTGACGCATGGAGAAGTCAGCCCAGTTGCAGTGTTACTCTTGGAGGTGTTGAAAGCACAGTGGAGGACTGGAGATCATCCTGGTTGTCCCAAAACACTAGAAACTACACCTCCATCAAAAATGGATAAATGAATGTCCAGCTGTGGATTTTTACTTAAATTCATATGTTTTTAAACAGAATGTTATGTTTTGATGATGTCAGTGCTAGTGGTTGGGTGTTAGGGCTTTGTCATATCATATTGTCCATAATCTACCTAGTACAATTCTACCCGTGATAATAATTTGTCATCCCATAATACAAGATATGATGACATGTTTCTGTGTTGGGCTGAATCATTATTTGCAACAGACTTGTTAGGTTTGCAATATTTAAACATTAAATGCACATTACCAAATGAAATGTATTTATCGCAACACTTCCATTAGTTTTTGCTGGTGTTAGATCCTGTAGTAGTGTTTGCAATTTCACTAGAATTGTCATTGAGTTCTATTTCTAGCCTCCTTAATTGGTATACTTTAATATTTGATGGTTGTCAGAATACATTTAGACATTTTTGGATCAATGTTTGTGTTTCCCAGGCTTTCAAGACTGTATTCTGATGTGATTTTGGTCGAATATGCGCTCATTTATACCTTTACAGCTAAAAAGACTGTAAAATATCATGGTATAGTTTTAAGTTCCTCTCCCCCGTCCCTACTTTGTGAAATAACAATCCTGCACTGACTTTTACTTTCTTAATGAATCATTTATTCTTCCTCATGCACACATATTACTTGCATTTATTGATTTTATGACGGTGACTAATTGATTTTCCTGCCTTATTCATCTCCTTAGCCAACATTACAATGAGTTGAGCTTTCAGATAAACTAATTTCTTATTCATTTGTGTGCACATGTTTTAGTTGGTGGGTCTTTAGCATCGTTTTTTTTAATAAATCATTCAGGCTAAATCTGAAGAACAGAAAAGACATGCTGAAAAAACTTCTGCAAAGCCTTGGTTGAATTATTTATGGAGTTTGGCTTTCATCACACTAATAAGAAAAATGTAGACTGAGTTGTTTTATTTTCTATGCCGTTCAAGAGAAGATGAAAGTATTTAAATACTGTTTCTCTAATTAATTATTTAAAAGTCCTTTTAAAGTCTAATTCTCTGCATCCCCGAGACCCCACACTTCACAGTTCTAAACAAGGTTTTTTAATTCTTTCATTGCAAAATTGATAACCATATAACCTTATTAACTTCACGTCAAATTTCTATGTCTGTGAATTATTTTTGCTGTACAATTGTTTGATAAATTAAATAAATATTTCATGGCATCAGCACTACTGAGACTCCTCTACTGCTTTTACTTGAGGTTTAAAAACGATAATGATATAGTGTGTTCCACTAAATCCCCTTGAATATGCAAGAATATATAAATATATACAATAAAATATACAATATGAATATATTACAAATATTGTTAACTTTCGACTTAAAAGTTTAGAAACAAAAAAACTTTAAACCCAAACAATAATTGACTGCAAATTTCGGGCAAAAGATTTTCAAGACAGTTCTGCCACTGATCGTGTCTTGTTAGCTATCGATTCCTTCATTATTATTCACGAATTTATATTCTTCAGATTTAGTCAGCTTTGAACTTTTCATTTTTCCATCACTCAAGCTCTTTTTTCTCTCCTCCTCTCCAAACAGAGTTCTGTATAATTGGTGTCAGTCATGCTATGCCTTCGGCCTGGTGATGATACATGCAAAGAGTCACGCTTACATGCACACACACACGAACACGCATATACGAGTACACAAAAACACACATGTACACACACTTACACAAAACTCCCAGCTGGTTGCTTGTTGTAGGTGGAGCGGGGAAAGCCTGTTTGCCCAGTCATGCAGTGTTGGTGTGGAGGTGGAACGGGAGAGAGGGATGCGGTATCCAAAACTTGAAAGCGAGTGTAGGCGGTGTTGAATAACATGGACATCCTCAGGCTCTTCATGTTTTCTCTGTCTATCTGTCTGCTGTCTGTCTGTCTGTCAGTCACTTTGGCTGTCTGCCTAACACTGATGTCATTTTCTTTCGTTGGAACTTGCACTAAAGGTAAATAACCTACAGTTTGAAATACATTTTGGTTTTTGAAGGTACCAAGAAGTATAAGAGTGTCCTTTATGTAATCTTCCAACATGGACACTTTTTCAGTGTTCATACGTATACACAGTCTGTGAAATCAACTTTTTACTTTACCTACTTAACCAAAGAGCACCTTATGAAGATGGACCATGGCACATTTAAGTGACATATTAAATGGAGTGACATTTTATATATTATAGATATATACAAAACAAATATTTAATACATGGATTCATTCAAATGAATTACGGATAATTGACCCTTAAAGGACCATTAATTGTGACCCCACTTGAAGAACCATAGCTATAAAGTGGACTTCTCTTTCACTCTACCAAACGAGTCGTATGCACACTTCTCTCTGGTCCTATCCTCCTCTTCTCGTTCTAGTCATCATTGACGGGCTCGGTGCCCGGGCTCTCTCCGTTCCCCGCCTCTCCCATTGTCTCGTGCGCGCGCGACACGTTGCGCGTAACGCGTGTCTGTGAACCAATCTGCTCAAAGCTTGACTTCCCCCGAGCCTTATCGGTTGCGCGCGCTCTCGAAGGATGGATACGCTCATTTGCATCCTCCACTCCTCGGTCCCTTGCGCGCACCCGCGTTCCTATCCAAAGGGTTGCCAGATTGGGTTGACTTATTTTTTCCTCTATCCATTCACAGTTTAAAAAACACATTACAAACTTAATATAAGCCAATGTATTATTCATAATCACACAGAAATATTATCCATATAAAATATTATAACAAATGTGTACACAGCTCCAAACATTGCCAAATGCTTTAGAAAGAGTTGGCAGTATCCAACAACAATATCTATCATTCCAATACAATTAGGGCGGTCCAACTGAACAATCTGGCAACACAGCCCCCCCCCCTTCTTCCGTTCTTCCACCCCCTCGCTCGAGCCTGACCCAGGTGATGACGTAGGAGAGATTCCGTGGTGCCCACCGACGTAGGCGCCGCGCCGCCGGGCGACTATAAACGGTGGCTGGTGCAAGCATTCGGCACTCGCTCTCATCAGTCGCTCCGACTCAGGAACCAGAGCATCAGCGGAGATAGCAAGGAACCGATCGCCTCCTTAAGGCTAACTCGCTTTCGGCTTTGGTTCGGAATGGAAACTTCTGCCTTTACGCGGAGCCGACGAAGCTCCATGGCGCACGACTTTAAAAGTAAGTACCTTCTGCAATCTTCTTGTTTCATGGGCTAAAGTGTGAGGTTGTAGCGCTAAAACTTAGTTTCACTGTTCCAAGTAATTATTTAAATACTGTAGAAAAGAAAAACGTGTAATTTCGAATGTTACCCATAATAAAGATACAACTTTACAAGATGCGTAAAGACATGTTTTGGAAGCATGGTGAAGAAAAATTGACTTTCCTTTTTGTACTTTGCATACGCATATAGTCTAAAAGTTACTGTTATTCATAAGTTAATGTTGATAAGTTAATATTGTGCCTGATTTATTGTAAAACAGAAATGCATCAGAACCTAAAACATGCTTTTGGTACTTATAATCCGTCATTTAATAACAGTTTAAGTAACACTTTTTTACCTTATCGCCTGTTTTCTTAGGTGGTCTCTCGCTCTGGCTGGTGGTCTGGTTGGTTGTGGTTAAGCCTGCACCTGTGCAGAGCTGCCCGCACCTGTGCGTGTGTTACCCTTCTCCCATGACCGTAAGCTGCCAGGCGCAGAACTTCACTTTTGTGCCGTCCGGTGTCCCCTACGAGTCACAGCGCGTCTTTCTGCAAAACAATCGCATCACAGAGCTGAGAGTGGGCTCCTTTGGCTTTGGGACTCAGGTATGTAGACTGCAAGAGTGTGAGAACGTGTGTATAAGTGCTTCTTGTGTAAAGCATTAGGTGTAAATGTATTACCTTCAACTAACTCAGTTTTCACCCTTTTTGTTCTCTATCACTTCCTCTCTTTCTACTGTCTATCTCTATTTTCTCTTATCGAATCCATTAACCTTCATCCTTTTTTTTCACAACTTTTACCCATTTTTTTGTTTTTCTGCTCATCCTACTTTGTTTTTTCTTTGCCTGCACTCCTTTATCACCATCCTTATTTCCTTCACCCTCTCCCCCATCCTTCTTGCAATACTCTCTCCTACCCTCCAGGTACTTTGGCTCTTCTCGAACAACATCACCTGGATTGAGGCTGGTGCTTTCAGTGAGCTACGTGATCTGGAGGAGCTGGATTTGGGTGATAACCCTCATCTGCGTCGCCTGGAGGGTGGAGCTTTCCGTGGTCTGGAGAAGCTGCAGAGCCTCCACATGCATCGCTGTCGTCTGGCTGCCCTCCCCCATGACATCTTTTACAAGCTTTACAGCTTGCAGTACTTGTATCTGCAAGAGAACCAGCTCCACTTCCTCCAGGATGACCTGTTTGCCGATCTTATCAACCTCAGCCAGCTCTACCTGCATGGCAACCGTATCCGTACACTGTCTGAGAATGTGTTCCATGGCCTGGTCAACCTGGACCGCCTGCTGCTGCATGACAATCGCATCCGACAGGTCAACCGCCGCGCTTTTCGTGACCTGGGCCGCCTTACTATGCTCTTCCTTTTCAACAACTCATTGGCTGAGCTGCCTGGCCAAGCGATGCGTGATGTGGAGTCCATCGAGTTCCTGCGGCTCAACAACAACCCCTGGACCTGTGGCTGTGAAGCACGTCCTCTCTGGGAGTTCTTCAGGTCCAACCGGGTCTCCAGTTCTGAGCTGCTCTGTGCTTCTCCTGCTCCCCGCCGTGGCCTGGACCTTCGCTTCCTGCGTGAGATGGACTTTGCCCTGTGCCCCCTCCCAGACCCTGGTTCCTTAGCTGGAACCACCACCACTACCTTCAGCACCAAGACCCGCTGGTGGTTCTCCAAACACAAGCCTGTCAGCTCCACCAAGGGCATTTTTGAGAAGAGCTCAGAAACCGTGAAAGCCCATCCCTATTCTGGTGGCAAACCCTCAATCACATCCTCATCCACAAAGTATGAGCTGGGCGAGGAAGAGGCACTGCTTCCTAAGTTGGAAAAGGAAGAGTATTGGGCCAACTATGGCAACGAGGATGCAGGTATCACCTCGCTGCGCTGCTTCGAATTGGAATGCCCTGACTTTGACAGCCTTCCCCCATTCTCTTCTTCATATTCGTCTTTACCTTCTACTCTTCTGCTAGTTTCAATGTCCATCTTGACTGTATCTATCCACCTCCTCTTTGGCTGAATTTTTGTATTGTTTTAAGGGATCTTGATCCCCCATTTCTTCTTCCCCATTCTGGAGGAATGAAGACCCCATTTACTTAACCTTACTCTCACATACCCAGTTCCTGTTTAACTTCTACCGTAACTGTATCTCTGTTCTGTTCAGATTGAGCCTCTAGACAACTAGAGGGCACTACACTGATTTAGGATACAGTAGGGGAAGCAGGGAATTCAGGGCAGGTACTGCAGTGCAGGCCATTAACACAATGGAAGGGAATGATTGCTACTACCAGAGGGCTAGTTTAGTCAACAGGTACACTGTCCTCCTTCCTTGTGGAATTTTCATACATATATATACATATATATATGTATATATATCACAGTCTGTATGGACTGGGGATATATGATTCCATAGTAGGTTTATGTACAACATTTGTATACTTCTGCCTTTTTTGGCTGCTATTAGTGCTATTTTGGCTATTGTAAATGCTGCTTGTGATGGTCCAATGACTATAACTGTCTTTATAACTGCAGCTAATACTGTTACTCAAAGTGTTACAGTTTCAGTGCTACAATTGGCACTGCTTATAGTAATGTTAGGTAGACATGTTTTCTAACACTATACTGGTTTTATCAGTTCTTCAGATTACATTACAATTTTAACGGACTGTCCAATTTTATTCATTAGAACATTAGAACAGATGTCAGAGGATATCATAAGATACAAGGCAAGCCAAGTGATGGAGTATGAAAGTGCAAGAGGTGTTAAAAGTGATAAGGAAAAGGTCTGTGAAAATAATTGAGACTGATGAATGAAAGAGATGTCTGAAATACAGAAAGAAACAAGCTGAAAGAGCAAGAGACAGGGAGCCATGCAGGGAAAGAAAAAGAGAGAGAAAGAACAAGACAACATTCCTAAGAAAGGGAAATGCAAGAACCATGACTTTTGTCTACTTATTTGTCTTCTTATAGCAATTAAGTCATCAGTAACATCCTGTAAATACATCATTTTCATCAGCAGGAAAGCTGTACATAGAGCAAAACAAACTGTTTACTGATTTGTCTGTTTATATTTACTGATCTCTGATCTCAGAATGTCAGGAATACCGTTTTTTGTTGTTGTCAGCGATTAGTAAGATCAACCTGTCAGCAAGAATCAGTGTGAATTAATTTGTTTCATGTCTTTTATGTGAAAGTTTGTCATGGACATTTTTTCACTTTTTTTTTCCTTTTTTCAAATATAAACAAATTTGTCTATTAATTTGCTCATTGTGAGACTCTCCTTTTAAACTCTTACAGCTTCAATGATCATATGATCTTTTCCCTAAAAACAAAATGAACATTATGTGAGAACCTTATACCTCATACCTCATACCTCAACCTCATACACAAACAACAACCAACCTAAATATAAACCCAAAAATTGGACCACTGTGGGAGCCAAGGGTTTTCAAACACTGGATCAAAAAAACATCTGAAAAAATGCAATGATCTGAAAGATTTTATGCATCTTGAAATTAGTGAGCATGGACACAAATAATACTGGACAAACAGTGTGAAAGGAGTTGACTAATGTCTTAAAATTTGGCACATTGTCCAACACCAGAAACGATAGCGATAGTGAACATCATTTAAATGATATCAGGGGATGGTTACATATACATTACAGCACAATTCTTTTTTTGCACATCATATGCTTGGAATGCATGATATGATGCTCCTGGAGCACAAAGGGTTAAATGACTTGCTCAAGGGCCCAAGAGTGGCATCTTGGCAATACAGGGAATTGAACCCAACCTCCCGATTTTCCAATCAGTAACCCAGCACTTTAACCACTGAGCTTCTACCTCCCAGATAGGAAGGGTTTTAGATAATCAGATAAAAAAGCATAGTAATTGTTTTTATTCTTTCTGTCTCTGTCTTTAAACATATGTAAGAGTGGGGATACATTTTTTCTTTTCAGCCAGCTCTTCTTCTAAACGTTTTTGCATTTTACCTTTCTCCAGCTGTGCTGTCAAATCCTTACGGTCTTTATTTCTCACTCTCTCGTTGACTGCCTGAAGAGGTGTCATGATTTGACAACGAGAGAAAGACAATAGGAGGTATAGGTATAGATAGCTTTTTTTTTATCTTTATTATGGTGCAGAAATAGAAGTTAAGGTAAAAAAGGTAATAAAAAAATGACAAATGAAAATGAGAGAGAATGAATTTGTTTGTGTCTGTTAGAGAAAGAGAGGGAGAGGGAGAGAGAGAGAGAGAGAGAGAGAGAGAGAGAGAGAGAGAGAGAGAATGTAGGAGAATAAAGCAGGGGTGAATGGGTGGATGTGGGTGGCAGAGTGAGATAGAGAAATGCTCAGTGGAAAACAAAGTGATGCACTGAGATGGAATAAAAACTTAATGTCCTGCAGCATCTCTGGCTGAGGATGGCAAATCAAATGTTGACTCAAAAAAGTACGATGGAAGAGGGAAGCTGATATCATGAGCCTCAGCTAGAATTTGATTTTTAGAGAAATATTATTTTATTTTAATGGGTTCCTTGAGCAATATTTTCTTTGAGTCGTGTCTGTAATTGTATTTTTCCAACAGGTTTGAATGTTGCCATGACAAAGTTAGTCTGTGCATTTTTTTTCATTAGTTTTCTATATGTAACATGTTCTAAATATGATGCAACCAACAGCTATAAGGGCAAGGTCAAACTGCAAAGAGGTGCTCTCCAGGGACCTGGGGTTTTTTTTCTTCCCCAGGGCTCTCACAGATGACCAAAGCTTAGTTATACCTTTTAACCTGAAGTATGTGTGTGCTACTGTGTGTGTGAATCAATCAATGTGTGTCAACAAATAAGTGCTGTCATTTCAGCAGAAAGAGAAATAAATGACTATTTGTGCTTTTAAACTTAATTTCGTGTGGGAGTCTCTATTTGTTCTCTGGATGCCATCCAGCACCCAAAAGCACTTGAGTGCAATACAAATGTTCACAATCAGTTTCATACACACACATACACTAATAAAGAGATAAAATATTATTTGAAAAGAGTTCAACAAGTGATATGCACTCAGAGATAATAAAGAGATGCTGATGCTGTCATCAAGTCTGCCTCTGTCTGTCTGTCTGTCTGTCTGTCTCTCTCTCTCTCTCTCTCTCTCTCTCTCTCTCTCTCTCTCTCTCACTCTCTCTCTCTCTCTGTCTGCGTAAGCTATCCGAGATAGAGCAGTTAATTTACAAGGCCAAATTTCAGTCTCCCAGCATGTGCCAAGCAAACAGTGCCCCCTCACCAACCCACTCACCATCTGTGGAGCCTACTGGCCAGTAGCCATGCCAGTCAACAGTAAGACACAATGGATTGGCTGAAGAAGGAGGAGCATGTTGACGATTGATTAATATTAGTGACGATTGCTGGTGACTCACTCAAGTGAATGAAGTGAACAAAAAAAGGAAAAAGTCAGATAGATGGGCGAGAGGGGTGAAGACGATCTTTTTTAGAGAGCGGAAGTTGGGATTTGTCAGAGTAAGCTGCGAGCTGGAAGTTCACCCACACGTGAAACATACGTACATGAACTGTGATGTTGCTTCAACACCGTGAAATTCACGTCACGTCACGTGCAGCTATTAATCTCACACACACACATACAATCCGAGCAAATTTGCAGGGGAACTTCTCACTGCATTTTTTGAGTAACTGTGTGCATGTCTCTGTGTGTGTTTTGCACCGATGCACAGATACAATCACTAATGCACAAAAAATCAACATGCAGACTGAACATGCAGCAAATTTGGCGTTGATTAGTTCTTGCTGTGTTTGACATTAGCATAAATTTTCTCATACTTTATCAAGCTTTCTCTGACATCTCTCTCTCTCTCTCTCTCTCTCTCTCTCTCTCTCTCTCTCTCTCTCTCCATTTCTCTATCATCTCTCTGGCCCGCTAACACATTCTCACATTTTCACACCCTCCCTCCTTTTCACGATTTACGTCAGTATCACCATCTCCTCTATCTGGTTCTGTTGGCTCACACCTTTTCTATCTATCTATCTATCTATCTATCTATCTATCTATCTATCTATCTATCTATCTATCTATCTATCTATCTTAGAATGCAATCTATAGGCACTTTGTTAAAGATAAATGGTTTTTTTCTTACATGTCTTTTTTGTCTATCTCAGTCTGTGCTTTGTCTGTCTGTCTGTCTGTCTGTCTGTCTGTCTGTCGATGTCTGTCTTTGTCCTCTATGTCTTCATTTAAAGTTAATAATTTTTTCTGAGGCTGTATGTCAAGCAATTTGAACTCTTTCTCATTATTTGTGTATTTTATTGTGTATCCTGCATTTTTCTGTCTAATGGCAGGAAAAAAAACTGGAAGATAAAGAGAGTCTTCTGAGTGGGTGTTTTTTTAAAGGTCCAACATTTTTTTCCACTCTTTCACTCCACTGCACACACAGCCTGATTCGACTTCTCTAAATCTAATACACGCACCAAAATACCCATACAACATTTTACTCTGCTACACTGTTCAGAGAAGAAGATAGAAAGAAAATGTGCAATGAAATGTAAAAAAAGGCCAATAAGTGCAGAAAAATGGACAGAATTCAAGGAAAAGAAGGAGGAAAGGAGAAGTAAGAGAAGTGAGAAGTCACTTTGAGTCACATTCTTGGATAGCTTAATTGCAAAAAAAAAAGAAAAAAACCTTTGGAAGCCTTATGATGTGACAATGCTCACTTCGTTAGCCACACATACACACACACACACACACGCACATGCACACACACACACACACACACACACACACACACATTGAACTTGTCCTGCAGAGAGGCAGACGGTTTTAAATGGGGTGCGTCATCACTCGTCATTGGAGGCATGAAGCTCAAGTGGAGGAGTCACGTGTCTCTGCTGCATGAACACAAACACACACACACACACACACACACTCACACACACACACACACACACACACACACACACACACACATACAGACATATTCGGTCTGAATGAGACAAAAACCTCGGCTCTTTAACACCTCCTGAGGTGTTTTTTCTGTTATTATGTTCATGATTTCATAGCATCTGTGATGTAAAAAAAAAAAGGTCAATAGAGACTTATTATTATCGTTATTGTTATTATTATTATTATTATTATTATTATTATTATTATTTTATTTATTATTATTATTATTAATATTATAATTATTGTTATTATTATTATTATTATTAAATGTAAATTAGTTTTGTGTGGCTCTCTTCAATTGTATATCTGCTCATGAAAATATGTTCATGCAGGAAAATAATAAATATTAAATATATAAATATATAATAAATAATAAATATATAAGTGTTTAGAAAAAACACTGCATTAAACTTGTACATTTGGATGGTATACTTAACTTTTGTACTTTTAATATTTACTATGTGGATATACTGGATATACTGCATTAAAAAAAATATGAGATACATATATCTAGGTTTTTTAAGCTCAAAGCCTATGTGCTAATGTTTATTACATGCACATGTCACACGTATTTGTACTAAAGTTTTTCGGTACAGAGCTTTCGGTCCGGTAAACGCATATAATTTTTACTTGCGGAACATAATTACAATCTGAGTTCCCTCAGGGACGTATAAAATGCCGGCCCGCAAGTTGTTTAGTCTCCACTTCGCACTTTAGGCACATTTTTTACAATTATTTTTTTTACTTGAAAATATACACAACAATGCCAGGGGTATAAAAAAGAAAATACAGTTAAAGCAGTGTCACTGTGGCTACTTACCCTGCACAGAAAATAAGATTTGTTTTGCACATGCTTAAAAACAATAAAGAATCAATAGCGCTAGCTGGAGGGATTCAAGAGTCAAGATTTTTATTATTTCATTTCACTTCAAGTTTTATCCTGCATATAACTGAGGAATAAAAACATCTTTCTGGTTTAAACTTCCTGGTTAGCAGCTAACGCTAGCACGATGGATTCTTTGGTGTTTTATATCCAGCTTCAAGAATTTCACAAAAAAGGAGAAAATTAGAAGAATTCCACATAACGAGGGAGTGAATTTATGAAGAATGGAAGGAATGTAGATATTTGTTAAAGTATGCTGAAATAGGCAGAACTGTTATGTAGATCATATCTTTCAGAAAATATATATTAAATGTAAAACACACAAACACACAAACACACACACACAACAACAACAACAACAAATCTAAAATATGTAAACTATTTTATATATTTTATTTCATTAAAATGTTTTATTAATATTATTTGTGATAATTTAAATGATTTCTCAATTTAATCAATATAATAAAAAGTGTATTGCATTAATTAGATTTATTCTATTTTTATAAAATATTATAAAATATGATTTTTATATATTCTTTTACCATGTAGGCATTTTATTAAAAATGTAAACCGCTCAAATGTTTATGATCGCAAATGTTAATGGTACGTACTGAACCGTGAATTTTTTATACCGTTAAACTCCTGTTCAGCTATACAAATGCCTCAAAGCGAAGTATTTAAGGTATTTCTTCAAAGACATTACAGACTATTTATTTTAAATTCATATTTTAAACATTTCATGAACTAATGCCTCCTATTTAAAACTAATGACTTTTTAATACTAAAAACAAATGCTTTTTTTTCATGTTATTAAGTACATTTAATTACATTAATCACTTTTTTGTTCAGTGTAATGTTTCTAGTCGCTGGTGCAATGGTGCACTGGTGCAGAGTTCTGCTACATTTTTATTCCATGCCCCTGTGAGGTTCCTCTGGGGTTTCCGGTTTCTTCCCACCTACTTAAAATATGCCATTTGGTGGATTTGCTAAAACAATTTGTACATAGATGTGAATGTGAAGGTGCATTGTGCCATCCAGGGTGCATCCTATAGGTTTGGATGATTCTCAAACATGAATTGAAAAAAAAAACGAAGTTGCTGTAAGTAAGTGAGTGAGTGAGTGAGTGAGTGAGTGAGTGAGTGAGTGAGTGAGAAAAATGCTAAACATGTTCATTATACAGCTGATTGCAACATTTAAACACTCAATTTAATAATTTATTTAAAGGGTAAGAGCTGGTTAGGGGTGTGTTGAATTCAGATTCTAGCCTGGAAATATCAGGAGAACAGAGGTTAGCCGGCTTTCACAAAAACAGAAAAGTAAATGCAGGATAAAATGTGCACAGCTCCTCTAAGCATCGTTACTGTACTGTAGAAAATACATTTTCTTTTATGATAAGGTGATTAGTATATGATCACTTGTGAAATATTTCTGAAATTACCTCTCATCTTTTTATGACTAACAGTCGCAAGATAACAGATGCAACATGTGAAATGTCAGGACAACTTGAGTAGACTTTCACATACGGCAATGCAGATTGCACAAAGAAAAGAAGGTGAAACACAAAGACACAGGTTATTGTCTTCAGTGTGCTGTTTAGATTGTGCTTAAAGTGTTTAGTCACAGCTGGAAGCTTGCTGCCATCATCCATAATTAAAGGCTTTAAAGCTTTTTTCGTATAAGATTGGAATAGGCAAATCAGTATAAAGACTTAATTTAAAAGAAAATCCTAGGGGGTTTAATGTTAATTTATAAGGGCATAAGATTACAATGGTGTTCAGTGGTGTGAGTTTAATAATGAATTAACATATTTTACTGTTCATCAACAAAACTTACTTCAGCTATAAGTGATTTCAGAATGCTGGGCTATTATAGATTTCAGATTTCTATCAAACAGGCAGGGTTTAAAATCTGAAATGGACTGTTAAAATTCTGTTTTCAGGTAGGAAAAGTTCTGTATTCGTTGTCAGTGGAAATAAACACAGTTTCCTTGCTATTAATATCAGCAGCTCTAATGGCTCAGGTACATTTTGATGGTAATGAGGGTGCACAGACTTGCCTGAAGATATTGTGTGGTATTTTTAAATTTTTAGGTCATGGCTCAGTGGGCATTTTAAAGCAGTAATCCAGTTTAATTCCTCTTCTTGTTTTTATTAGGAAGTTTAACTTATAAAGGCAAGAAAGCCCTTTAAATTATTTTTCTTTATTCCAAAACCGTAACATTTTATTTTTTGAAAAAGTATACACTTCTTAGAAGAAAATACATTATTTGTTACTGGAATGGAATTTATCAATGCTTAAAAACGTTGGAATATAAATAACAAGAAAATGCCTTGAAAGCAGTCAGAAGTCAGAGGTTTACGCTTTCCTGTCATTTTTTATTTAAACAAAAAAATAATATTAGAAAGCAACATTATGTGAAAGCTTGAGGGGAAAGATCAAATCTGATGAAGATCTACCTTATGATTCCCCTTATTAACAGTGGAGTTTTACCAGTAGAACTACATGTCACTGGATGTGTTTCTGAACCATTCTATCCAAACGTTCAAACGTTCAAAACAAACAAAATCGTAGGACATCAGCAGTATCTGAAAAACTCAAATCATCCAATCAACCATAACAGAAGATGATATACTGCAAGTAATCTAATCTTGCAATCCCACTACCTGCCCTCTGGATCCAATCCCTTCAACTACGCTTCAGACCATCTTACAACACCTCCTGCCCTTCATCTCCACAATCATCAATGCAACATCTAGTCATGTGCCAACTACCTACAAGCAAGCAAGGGTTATTTCCATCTTGAGGAAACCTGCTCTGGATTTAGCAGAAATCAACAACTACAGATCAGTATCACTTTTCTCCTTTTCTTCTAAACAACTGTCTGTCTATCTTTTACAGAACAACCACCATGATCCAAACCAGTCCACATTCAACAAAGATTGCCCATTTGGCTTTTATTGAGAAACTGCATGCTGCTCAATCAGTCAAGCTGTCATCTGTACTCATCCTCCTTGATCTTTCAGCAGCATTCGACACAGTCGACCAAAAGACTCTTTTATCTACTCTCAAGAGCCTCGGGATTCGTGGAACAGCATGGGAGTGGTTTTTTTCCTAGCCGGAAGGTTGCTCATACCAGGTAACATGGAGGGTGTCCACAGCTCTTCTACGCAGGCTCTTCACTGGTGTCCCACAAGGCTCGGTACTTGATCCCCTCTTTTTCTCCCTCTATACTCATCTATTAGTGAAGTCATATCCTTACATGGGTTTTCTCACCACTGCTAAGCTAATGACACTAAACTCATATTTTCTTTCCATCGCTCAGATACCACAGCTTTCGCTTGGATCTCGGTTTGCATGATGGACATATCTTCATGGATGAGTGCTCATCAATTGAAACCCAACCCCAGCAAAACAGAAATGCTGGTCATCTCCAGGTCAATATATCAGAATAACTCGTCATGACTCTCTGCTCTTCCCTTCAGCCACTGCTCGCAACCTCGGGGTAACTATGAACAATGCACTGTCCTTCTCCTCACATGCTTGTTCAGTCTTTTGTAATTTCGAGACTGGACTACTGCAACTTCCTGCTGAAAAGTCTTCCCCTGAACGCTATTCCTCCATTGCAAATGATCCAAAATGCAGCTGCATGACTTGTGTTCAATCTTCCTCAGTTCTTTCACACCACCCCACTGCTGCGCAAAGTGAATGGTGACTGTAGTGTTTCCTAAATTTAAAATGGTTCTACAGTATATCATTCAATTACAGAGTGTACAGATATATTCTATCAATTACGCATCTACAAATATTATTATTATTTATTTACAAATATTATTATTTATAAAAGATATCACAGTATTGTGTAAAGAACAATGAATATGTTTTACCTGGCCAATTTTACAAATGATTAAACCTAATTATATTTACAGATGTTCTCTGTATTTTATGGATATTCTGACAGAGTTGATCGTCGGAGAAATGCTTTCATGCTCTGTAATTGCACTCTGGATTTCCCATGGTTTCCTGGCATTGTTTTGCTATATCACCAGATTGCAGATTCCTTGTTACTAAGCTGTGAAAACTGCTGTTCTGACACAAACATGAAACCATTATGTAATTCAATAAAGTACACATGGTGAAGTGTAGCAAAAGACAGTGGAAAAATGAATACAGTTACAGTTTGGATTTTATAACAGTTATTCGCAGAATGCCAGTTTACCTTACGCATTATGAGTTTAGCAGCTCATAATAAGGAGACAGTATTTATCATAAGTACGTACACATATTTGCCATCATAAATGCCTGATTTGTCAATGATGACTCTGAGGTGTCAATATGTTGTTGAGTTACGTGTATAAGCCATATTTAGCAAGATATGTGACTGTGTTACTTTGAAATGTAAGATCAAATGAAAGGCGCTAAGAGTACTGATGTAATTCAGACACCCTCAAATACAACAATCATGCGTCATATTAGTCTACACTGTCCAATCAGGTTTTAATTTTTTTTTTTTTTTTTAGATATCTGCATCTTTGCTTTCCTCTCTCTATATATAGTTTTGCTCTCTGCATCTCGATTCTTTCTTCCTTTAAAACAATATGCAAAATAACACCTCTTTCCCTATAAAAGGTAGACTGGTGTTTCTGTGTGATAATTAGCATTGTTTTATATTCAGATCATGTAGAAGAAATTATACTGTGTAAACATGAGAACTGATTTCATTAGCTGCATATGTTACTGAAAAATATGACAATGTTACCTTGTCAAAGAACTTGCAAGAGTTAGTAGTTTACCTCCTACATTCTACATCCTTCAGTGCATTTAGTCGATGTAAAGATTATGTTAAAAATCTACACCTAATATCCCATAAAGTGAAGGTTATGCACAATAGGTTTAAAATAATTATTTACCTTACCAATTATTTATTTTAGTAAACATAGCCCAAGTGTGATCAAGTGTGATCAAGTGCTACTTTTGGCAGATGGCTTTATCTAGAGTGACTTACAATAATGTAATGTATTCACAGAGCAGATGAGGGTTAAAGGCTTTGCTCTGGGGCAGTGGCAGCTTGGTGGTGCAGGGAATTGACAGACTAAGCAATTCCAATCAATAGTCCAACATCTTAACGAGTGAGCAACTACTTCCTCGATGATATGTGACCTCCATGTCAATACCCCTGTTACTGGAAGGCACTTGAGATTGTTAAGAGCTTTCCTGATAAATTAGAGGCACCATGAAGACACAGATATAAAACAAGTCTGACTCATAGCTCTGGGAAAATATCAATCACAGTTCTTTAAAATCCATTATTAAAAGTCGAAAGAACATTGAACAAACACAAAGATTAGAAAAGCTCTTCTCTGGTCTAATGGGACCAAAACAAAACTTAAGGTCTTGGCACAAAGTATTACATTTGGCAGAAAATAAAAACTGCTCATCTCCCTGGGACCCACCATATACTGAATTTCAGTGGTGCTATTCATCAACACAAACTAGGGAACTGGTCAGGATTGGGAAAAAGCTAAAGAAGCAAAATACTAAGCTAGAAAAGGGAAACCCTTTTTGAGCCTGCAAGACATATGACCTGGTGCAGAAGTTCACTTTCCAGCATGCAATAACTTTCAGCATTACCAACACAATGGATTGGCAAAAAAATTTAGCATTTTTTTAGCAGTCAAAGCCCAGACCTCAATTGTGGCAAGACCTGAAAACTGCTGTTTACTAACAACTCTGTTCTCATTCAGTGTGATTTTGCCAAGAAAAACAGACAAAATATTAGAATCCTATGTACAAAGCCAGTAGTGTCACAGAAGAGTTAATTGTTCTGACTTGAAAGAAAAAACTTAGCAGTTTTAAAATTTTTTCATTACCTTATTAAAATGATTTTACACCATAAATATTGCGTAAATCTAATGATAGAAAATCGTGAATAAAGTACATTTAAAGTCTGTTCTTTATCACCATCTGGCACGCTGTTGCCACTATTGAAGACAACGGCAGACTGCAGTATGTCATCCATTTTGCTGAGAAGGTGATTGGCTGCAGTCTGCCACCTCTACAGGAGCTGTATACTTCCAGCAGGCAGTTAAGATTGTGGCTGACTCCTCTCACCATGGACACAAACCTTTTGTGTCATTCCCTTCTGGCAGGAGATTGCAGTCCATCAGGAACAAAAAAAGTTCCATTCCATTCGCAACTAACCTCATGAACAATACCAATGGCCCAATGTCATATCTAATGTGCCTACATGAATATGAACATTACAATAATGTAAACCCCACATTTTATAAGTACGACATTAACTCGAACTACTATATTGCAGCCATGCATTTTATTTTGAAAATATTATAATTTGCATTCAATTTTCAACTCAATTTTACATACCTGCACAAATTGAACAAATTCTTAATTTTAATGTATT
>MU551704.1:3759941-3854181 GCA_024362625.1 Silurus asotus
CTCCAGCACACCAGGACAGACCCATGATACTGATTTGAATTCCATGTTGTAACAAAATAATACAACATGGAATTAATACTATGCAAGTACAAAACTGCTTGTATTTTCTTTCTGTGCTGTCTGTGCTTTTAAAGCATTAAAAGTAAGCCATGCCCCTTTTAAAGGTCAAAACTAATTTTGATCGTAATATTTTAATACATTAAAGTTATATCCAAGCGTACACTTTGTGCATCTGTAACTATTTGTAGTCATAGACAAGAAAACTTTTGACAGCACTGTTGATAAACGAGTTATCGATTCAGAGCAGCTCACAATGGATTTCTATAATTTCAGGACTGTGCATTAACTATTGAGAAAACTGTCAAATATAATTATGCTGTCATATTCTTTCTGCTTTCCAGCATGCAGCACACCTGACCCATGTAATCAACTTTTTATTATCTTTGGAGCTGACGTAAAACTGAAGGGCAGATTGCATTCGGGAAACTTATGTAGCACCATGCAACACTGGTCACTTAGTACGTCATCAACTGATATGTTTGAAGGGAGGATGAGAGGAAAAAGCTGGTACCATGATTATGACTTTATTCATTATTATTTTGCATAAGAAATATTCATCAGTGGGTGGCATTATAGCAATTTTTCCCATGACAGGCCTGGCTGTGGGTCTATGTATGCTTGTAATCTGGGATAAGGGTGCTTGTGCTCAGGGTGGCATATCATCTGCCTGACGTGTGTGTGTGTGTGTGTGTTTGTGTGTGTGTGTTTGTGTGTGTGTGTGTGTGTGTGTGTGTGTGTGTGTGTGTGTGTGTGTGTGTGTGAGAGAGAGAGAGAGAGAGAGAGAAAGAGAGAGAGAGAGAGAGAGAGAGAGAACGCTAAAGAGAGCAGAGAGCATGGGGGTGGCTTTGAAGTCTGTCAGGTGATAAAGTCAGAAGAAATTTGTGTTTCAGCTGTTGCGTGTGTTGTTGTACTTCATCATCAGTGTAGAGGCATGCTCCCCCTCATGTATAAATCTGGGACTGACTATTAATAACGTCTTGTCAGACAGTGGGGGAGAAACATGAATGGGTGAAACGTCACACAGACACTCTTTCTCACTTTTTTCCTGCCAAGTCTTCCTTTCACATGTCATCCCCATTCATGAAACATTAATTTGCATGACAACATTTTTATATAAATAAATCATCTGTCCAACCACTTCCCCCAATGTTTTATTTTAATTTTATTTTAATATTTATAGGTTTATTTGTAGCATATGTGCGGTTATTTATAATTGATTATCTGCTTAATGATTACTTACAGTCTGCTTGAAACGTTTTAAAGCAATTATTAAAAATAAAATGACGATGACGCTAATTATAGAGCAATAAGGAAATGTCATTAACAACAAATCATTACTGTTACTAACACATAAATTACTTCCTAGTGCTTAAAGCGTAAAACATCTTTTTTTTATATAAATATTATTTTGAAACTCTAATAGCCACTGTTCACATCACTATACTCAATAAGCACCTATTGGATCTTCTCATTTTGTAACATTCAGCCACTTTTGTTAGGTTATATTTATCTTTTGGAATCTTTATCGGATATGTCAGTGATACATCCTTTCATTCCTCACCTTATCTGTTTTTAGTATTTCCGTACAGCAGCATCTGTACGTCACATATGGATGGTTGGAGTCTTATCACTCTTTTTTTTTTTTTTTTTTTTTTTTTTTTTGCTAAATACTTTCTAAACACTCTCACCCATCTTGTCTTTTCTTTCCCCTCAAAACCCCGCCTCTACCTCTGCCCTAATTCTCTTGTCAGTTTATTTTTGCAGCATATCTTTGTTTGTGGGTGAGGTGGGATCTTGGCTATTCAGAAATAGAATGGGGCAGATGCGTAATTGGGTCCCAGGATACTCATGGAGCTCTAGGCATAGCTCTCAAGATGGCGGTCTGGACGATGAGTCATCCGTTGGCTCATTTCATTCATCTGCTATACAGGCTGTTTGCTCTTCAGACACTTAGCTCTCCAGCCCATTCATTTTTTAGTATCTATAGCAGGATGGTTGGGATCAGTCTAAGACCATGTACTATTTCATCAAAGAACCTGAAAAATGAGGACAGTTTTTACTATACTGCTCTATGCTTAGACTAGACTAGACTAGATCATATTTCTAGTCAAAATCATAATAATAGCTTGGATAACATTCTCATTCTCATAAAGTGTTTCCAGTTTTGCCTTGCATTTAAAGTTCTGGACATGTAAACACAATTATAAATGCATAGTAAATGTATTATATTGTGTTGACTCTTAACAGAAAACCAAGGACTGGGACAACGCCCATTTCAAACAGTTTTCGATAAAAGTTTTTCGCCAAGTTTTGTCGCCCCCATGTGGTTATTCAATGACTGCTGTTGTATTTCATTTTCTTCCTAATTCTGTCGTTTCTGGTCAGCGGTTTCAAACTTTGAGGGAGAAAATTTTCAATACTGGGTCTATATAGAGAGGGTCAAACACTGTCAATATTTAATGAACAACAGAACAGACAGTATAGGGGACAATAAAGGGGACAATAAAGCTTTAAAAACAGCAAGGGCCAAACTGCCAAACTGCAAAGCGCTCACACGTCAAGAGAATTCACGGCCACTTCCAGGACAGTGGAGACACCCAGCACATGTGGCAGGGAATCCAGGCGATTACAAACTACATGAAAACTTCACCTGCCTGTGAGCGTGACGCCTGCCTCCCAGATGTGCTGAACGTCTTCTATTGCTAGTTGGAGGTGGAGAAGAACGTGGCAGCAAGCAAGACCACTTCTCCTCTCAATGACCAGGTGCTCTGTCTAACCACGGCTGAAGTAAGGAAAATTTAAGACAATGACAATCATCCCTGGGCTAAAAAAGTCTCCTGCCTCAATGACTATTGTCTTGTCGCACTCAAACCCATCGTCATTAAGTGCTTCAAGAGACTCGTCATGAGGTCAATTAAAACCCAGCTACAACCCACACTAGAACCAATGCAGATTGCATATCGTCCAAACTATTCCACAGACAATGCCATCACCATGACCCTCAATATGAACAATAAGGACACATATGTATGAATGCTGTTCATAAATTTTCAGTTCAGCATCAACACAATCATCCACCAGCACAATCAGCACCTGATTGAGAGGTTGAGCCTACTGGGCCTGAACACCTCCCTCTGCAGCTGGATCCTGGAATTTTGACTGGGAGACCTCAGCAAGACTGGATTAGGAAAAGCATCTCCAGCACCACACTGAGCACTAGGGCCCCTTAAGGCTATGTGCTTAGCCCACTGCTGTTTACTCAGCTTACTCAGGACTGTGTTGCAATGCACAGCTTGAACCACATCAAGTTCACCAATGACACAAACTGTGATGGGTCGCATCAGCAAGCACGACGGGTCAACATACAGAAAGCAACAGATAAAACCCTGGTGTTGAGGCAACAACCTGTCTCTGAACATTGACAAAAATAAAGAGAAGGTTGTTGACTTTAGAAAAGCACAAAGCGGCCATTCTCCACTGATCATCGATGGATGCTCTGTGGAGATGGTCAAAAGCACCAATTTCCTTGGTGTTCATTTGGCGGAGAACTTCACCTGGTCACTCAACACCAGCTCCATCACCAAAAAAACCCAGCAGCATCTCTACTTTCTGAGAAGGCTGAGGAAAGTCCATCTCCCTCCCTCCATCCTAACCATGTACTACAGCGGGACCATTGAGAGCATCCCGAGCAGCTGCATCACTGCCTGGTTTGGGAACTGCACCATCTCGGATCGCAAGACCCTACTGAGGATTGTGAGGACAGCCGAGAAGATCATCGGAGTCTCTCTCCCCTCTATCACGAACATTTACACCACATGATGCATTCTCAAAGCTAATTACATTGTGGACGACCCCACAAACCCCTCACACACACTCTTCACCCTTATACTATTATTAACAACAGGGCAACATTTTTTTTCCCTCAAGCCATCAGGCTCGTCAACACACAGAACTGAACTGAAACTGAAACTCACACGCACACATTCACTCAACTGTGTGTTACTGAGCTGCTACAAATCTGAACTAAAACACACACTTATACTAATTTCAATTCACACACATCCATGTCTTTAGCATCACCCATTTTATTGTATTATTTTATTATAACTATATAACAGTTTAACACTAGGTTTACTGACTTTTTTATTTTCTGGTGCAAGTCCCGAGGTGTTATTCACCCCGTTGAGATTTTCACAGTTCTTCGGCTTGATTCTCCTCCTGCTTTTGTTGGGCAAACCACCCATTACCTGTGAGGCCTGGCACATTTGCATTTCTTTACTCAGAGTAGCTCAGATCCAGGGTAGCCAAACCTCTGTGTGTGAAATGGAAACCTTCAGAAATGCCTGCTGTATATATACAAAATATCCCACACATTGACTGAGCTGCAAATTTTTAATACACACATTCACATTATATGGAAAGACAAGTCTGTTTTATTTATAAAAAATTGTGTAAAAACAGAATGAAAAGTTGCTAATACAATAACATGAAAAAAATGAAAACTTGCTAACACTTCAGTCTCCAATGTATATTTGTACACAAATGTCATAAGCTGAGTGAAGTTATGGTCCATTCTATACATTGTGACTGTGTATGTAAGGGAGTGGCATTGCATGACTACAGCACAGTGCTGTGCATAAAAGCAGACCGACCCAGGCGGGAGAATCGTTTCTTCTTTCTTCTTCGCATTTTTGAGAACGCACATCAGGATGGCCTCCGTATCACAGCCACGCAGGAAGAACCTCTTAGCGCAACAGGCTTTGGCCTGGCTTTAGGAAAAGGACGAAGCAGACTCTGATGGAGGAGAGATTTCATTTGTCCAGCAGGCCACTGATACCTCCTCAGAAGAATCCTAAAAGAAAACAAAACAAGAACCCACCATGCCTCCATGGAAGATGCACCATGGTACTGGGAAGCCATATCTGAGCCAGACAGCAAACAACGCCACTGTGTGGGTAGAGGAGGATATTGGAATGGCCTGCACTCGTGCTTCACTGCGCAAGCTGGACCCACAGAGTCTGCTAATGTTTGTCATTGCCATAGTACATATGATATTTATATAATATGTTTATATTATATAAATCTTATATTTAAATAAGATCTCCGACATCTGGACACGCTTCAACAAGAACTGTGCTGAGAGTTTCACTTCAGGAGAACACACGACCATAGATGAGCAGCTGTTCCCTACCAAGGTTCGTTGTCCATTCACACAGTATATCGCAACTAAGCCAGACAAATTTGGGATCAAGTTCTGGATGGCCATGGATTTGGAGACCAAATATGTCTGCAATGCATCTGCTTACTTGGGAAAGGACCTCAGTCGTCAGAAGGTAGAGAGGCTGGCAGAGAACTTGGTCATGACTCTGATGGAGCCATTTTTGGATGATGGGAGAAATTTCACGACGGACAATTTCTTTACAATACTATACATCTGCACCATTTGGTCCAAAACGTCTACACCACACTGTAGATGTGTTGGACCAAATGGCGCAGATGTATTCCGTAAGAGCAGCAACACGCAGGTGGCCAGTAGCGTTTTTTTTACAATATACTGGACCTGGCGGCGGTGAATGCCTACATTTTGTACAAGGCATGTACATGGTGGACAGGCAAAAAGAAGATTGTTTCTGAGTCTTCTAGCTAAGAAACTTTGTTGGCCTGCCTTACAAATGCAAATGTGCCAGGCCTCACAGGTAATGGGTGTGTTTGCACAACAAAAGCAGGAAAGCAATGGAGCTGAGGACTGTGAAAATCTCAGCAAGGGTGCTAGTAGGTTTTAGGTCCAGGGAATTTATGCAACTTTGCACAGGGTTAGTAAACCCATGCTGTTTTTGCACATTTACCTGATTGCTGCTGTTGCTGTTTTGCACAAGTTTTTGTGTTTACACTCGTGTTTACAGTTCTCTTTTACACATTGTACTGTATAACACATTATACAGTAGGTTTTATGGCAGGTCTATTTTGTGTTTTGTGTATCTGTCTTACACTGTCTTGTGTGTTGTTATGTGGCAAGAACACTTACTTTAGTCCTTAGCTCTATATTGTTTTATGTAGCACCAGGGTTCTGAAGAAAAATTGTGCTACATAAAACAATATAGAGCTACCACGCCCAACATAGAGCTACATAACAGAACAGAGCCAAGGACTAAAGCTTATGATTAAAGGCTTCTTCACTCACAAACATGCAAAGCATTTGAGCAGCTTGTAGGTGGAGATGGGGCATAATTTCAGAGATGAAGCATAGAAACTGTGCAGTGCCAACAGAATCAAACAGCTATAATAGAAATATGATATTTCCTCGTAGGCTGGATATAATGGATCTGCGGACTGGAAGTGGCCCAGGGGCCTTGAGTTTGGCATGTCTGTTCTAGGTTAATCAAGTGCTTAGCATATTTCTTTTCAGTGTGGCTAGATATTTTTTTAACGATTTATACAACTTATTAAGTATTTGAAAACTAGACAATCTGAATTAGCAAGAAAAGAAAAGAAAAGAAAAGAAAAGAAAAGAAAAGAAAAAAAGAAAAGAAAAAAAATTGACTTTATTTGGTCAGAATGAAAGCCTTTTTTACAGATTAAAAACATCTCCAGTTTCCATTCCCATCAAATATTCATTGTCAAAAACTGCTAGATCCAAGATATCTGGTGGAAATACATACATACACAAATGTTCACACGATCATAAACACCTAAGGAATTAAAATTTGCGAGCATATTTTGGAAGGGGGCAGGAAATTGGAGAACCAGAAAAAAAAAGAGTAAAATTCCTGGAACTGTAAAGCGGCAGAGGCACAGCTGTGCCACTGTGGATATTTATTATCATATAATCTATCATTGATTTTATATGTGCATAGCAAATATAATAATTATACAATATAAACATACACTTTATGATAAAATATGGTAAACCATTCCCTTCAGTCATTTTTATCCGTGGTGAACTGACCTCTGGAGAGGACCCACAAAGATTGTAATAAACAAATAAATCTCTCCATTGGGAAAAGTTAGGAAAGGGATGATGCACAGAGTAATATTCATCCAGGGAACCCAAATTCCTTCCTATGTCCATCTCAGCCAGGCACTAAGGCACTGCGAAAGCTAGACTAGTGCTGCCACGTTGTGGCCAGTGAGGGAAATTGACTTTTATGTTCACATTTATATTGTGGTAAATTGGAATAATTCTGCCAGACTATCGGTGTTACGAAACAGGTCCAAGTTCCCTGATTAGATTCTGAGCTCAGGATACTGTCTATCTGGGGTCTTTGTGCATTTTCTCCTCATTGGTTCCTTCCAGCTTCCAAAAACATAGCAGTAGCATTTGTAGTGATTGGCTAAGAAAGCATGGTGCCCTGTGTTGGGCTGATCCTGGTCCTATCCAGGGTTTGTTCAACAAATAATCGCCTCACATCCGGTGTTCCCTTAATATGCTCCAGATCCACTACACCGGATGGATGGATGGATGAATGGATGGTTGGATGGATGGATGGATGGATGGATGTTACTTTACTGCAGGTGTTGTGTGCTTTGTGCTATAATTACTGATAGATAGATAGATAGATAGATAGATAGATAGATAGATAGATAGATAGATAGATAGATAGATAGATAGATAAATAGGTACCCCAAAGTAAACTGAAACAGTGTTCTTAATTAATACAGCACTTCAATAATGTGGTTCTGTTGGTAGCATTGCTATCTTACAGCTCCAACTCCTACACTCAGGATACTGTTTGTGTAAAGCAGGAGTCCCTAAACCTTTTTCTGTAAGAGCCACATAATTTTACCTTTCTTTAATGGGGGTCAGTCTGCAACAGAAGATTAATAACCTCTGGTAAAAAGGGAAATTTTGAAAGCCAACCTTTTTTTTTTCTTTTTATCAAATACAGATATACTGTAAGTAAAACATATATTTTAAATAGAAATTTCAAAATATGTCTGTGGCAATGTTTAAAGGGCCAGTCCACATGTGAGGCCTTAGTTTGGTGACCCCTGGTGTAAAGCTTTAACTAAAAGACAGGAGGTGAAGCTGGAGGTGGAAGAGTTGAAGATGTTGAGATTTTCTTTGGGAGTAATGAAGATGGACAGGATTAGAAACAAGTTTATTAGAGGGACTGTGCATGTGGGACATCGTGCAGACAAGGTGAGGGAAGCTAGATTGAGATGTTTGAACATGTGCAGAGGCCGGATATGGGAAATATCGGTGGGAGAATGCTGAGGATGGAACCGCCAGGATGGAGATAAAGAGAAAGACCAAATATGCGGTTTATTGATGTGGTGAAGGAAAACATGCAGGTAGTCGGTTTGAAAGAGGCAGATGTAGAGGACAGGGGGGTATGAAGATGAATGAATCTCTGTGGCGACCCCTAATGGAAGAAGCTAATGAGACTTGTCTATGCTTTCTTCTCTAATTGTTTAGATAACATACATGAATGACTGATTCCAATGCTGCTATAAAGAAAAAAGTGATCATGAGTAAGAGACACAAACACCATCCTGATGGCACATTTCCCTTATGAACTTTTAAATTACTTTACTCTTCAGACACCTTTCAAAGGACTTGCAATGGACAAACAATCCATATGGCACCTTACAGATCACCCTTGCACAGTATTCCTTGGTGTCCCTGGATCAACACTGACTCTGACCAGGACAAACTGGTTATTAAAGATATTTATATAAATTACGTTCTTTACTTTTCATAGATTCCAGCTGTAACGAAATCTACTGTATGTATCTAATGTACTGTATAAAAGTAAATAAGCTAAAATTCTCAAATTCATGGATAAGTAGTCAACATGACTGAGCAGTGTCAGACTGAGAGAAAATAAATAGACAATATGATCATTTGTGCAAAAGGTCAGGGCAACAGTGATTCCACAGATGCAGACACACCCTTTAAAAGCTGCCTTGTGTATTGCAGTATTATTTGTGATCTCCAACAAACCTTGATATATCCAATAGCATAATACACACTAAGATAAGAAATTAATGAAGTAAATATACAAGCTTAAAACACCACTCACAGACATTTTTGGCAGCTCAATGCTGATGCACCAAAGAAGCACTGAGCGGGTCTTCAGGTGAATGACAAACTATATAATAAAACTTTAGTGCAAAAACTTTTGGTGTGGCTAGCCAAAACACTGCACTTGATAAAAAATAGCAGCTGCAAAAACATCAATAATACAGACACTCCCAACTAAACCAAGGTAGGATTACAGAGAAGGCTTACAAAGAAAATACAATGACCGCCTAACAGTGGCATTTGCTTCCGATTAAAGGCCTGGCTTTGCAAACAATATAAAACTGAAAGAGAAACGAGAGGGTTTTTAATAGCTTTGTGCTATTAAAACAATATATAAAACAATAGACTTAGATTTACACTGCCAAAAGTAAAATATGATATCGTGTACATTTCCAGTGTTTCAGCATTTTAAGTTTAGCATACGTTTATGCTTTCTTTTTTTACTAAAAATTATTTTAGAGTAAAATGTACAATGAACACATTATGTTTATTAAACCCAGCTGAGATGACTGGTGCATTGTGACATGGTGTATTAACATGGTAGACAAAATCATTAAAAGATAGCGATACTGTGGTCATAAAGGCATGCATGTGGTCACTATTAATACTTATATAGGTTGTTTCAATGAAACAAAGCCAAGTTGGTATTTGGGAGCCCAACTGGGCCAAGGAACATTCACAAACCATTACACTATCACCACCATCAAAAATTCCAGGTTGGGTCAATGGATTTATGCTGTTGTTGCCAGATTCTAAAATACATCTGTACTGTGATCACTGTAAGTCTCAGATTTTATTGACAATCCAAGTCTTCTGCTGTTGTAGCCTCACCTTGACATACTGTGAATTTGAAGAGGCTTTTTTTGCAGGCTATGGTTGCAGAGTGGTTATTTGACTTAGTCATCTTCCTGTCAGTTCATACCGGCTCTGACTTTTCTCATGAGCAAAGCCCATTCTAATGTTCTGCTTTTCCTAATTCAGTGGCAAGTAAGGGTGCAGTATGTACAATAACTTCACTGCTCAACTACATACGCATTTGTTGATTATCTATTCATTAGATTAACATAACGTAATGGCATTTCCAATTCATAGAAGTTGTGCATCAGAGGAGTCTTCATAGAGTATGATGTTTGTGGATGATATTGTTATTTGTGGTGAGAGTATTTGTGAAGGTGGAGGAGTTTAAGTACCTCACAAGGTGAGGAAGGCTAGATTGAGATAGTTTAGACATATGCAGAGGAGAGACATACAGTAGGGTATATCGGTAGAAGAATGCTGAGGATGGAACCACCGGGCAGGAGGAAAAGAGAAAGGCCAAAGAGATGGGGTATGGATGGAGCATTTTAAATGTAGAGTACACATATTCATAGCGTTTACAAACTGTATATGTGTACTTTTTTTTTCATTATGATGAAGTGATGTGAATTGATTGTTTTCTCATCAGTCATTCATTTGGAAACCTAAATTGCCTACTCTTTTTCTCCATTAAATGTTGATCCTTTCAAAGTAGACTTTTTAAATAAACCTTCCTTACCGTTGTTGTCTTTTAATGTGTGTACACATTAGTGCTTTTAATGTGTTTAGACATCTGTCTGTCATCCTGCTCATAGCATTCATGTTTTCCTGTCTCAGCACAATGTTATTTGGTGTAAGCAATGTTATTTGGTCCAGGAGGTAGAGTGACAGATGTTGGTCAGCTTTGCAGGGATATTAGACTGGGCATGTGGGTGTGGGTGTGGGTGGGCGTATCTGCAGGCCTACAGGCTTTGCTGTCCCTCTAATCCTTGCTTTAGGCATGCACATACAAACACAAAATAGAAGGGAAAAAGAGAGAGCAACACCAACATCTCTCTCTCTCTCTCTCTCTCTCTCTCTCTCTCTCTATATATATATATATAGTATACACGTGTGTGTATACAATATGTTACCACATCTGAAAACATAGTAAACTCCATGGTAAATCTTTACTGCAGTGACAGTTTGCATTTAAATTGGTGCCCAATGTCTTTCAGTTAGAACACATTATGTGGGAACACATTATTTGGACAATTATTCTAAGCAAAATATTGCAAAATTCAATTAATAAGTGCACCATGTAGAAAATTATGTCCTGTTTTTCTTATTATTATTTATTATAATTAGCTCAGGGACTGTGCCAACCAAATGGCAGGTGTCCTCACAGACATCTTTAAAATCTCCCTGAGCCAGGCTGGTCTCTGTGAGCTTCAAAAACACTTCTCAGTGCCGAAGTAGTCTCTACCACCCAGAAACACTGACTCCCATCATAATGAAGTGCTTCGAGCGTCTAGTCAAAAGGCATATTTATTCCGCTCCGCCCACCTCACTGGACCCACTCCACTTTGCATACCGTTTCAACCGCTGCACAGACGACACTGTTTCCTACACCCTGCACTCTGTCCTCTCACATCTGGACACAAAGGACACATATGTCAGAATGCTGTTTGTTGATTTCAGCTCAGCATTCAAAACAATCATCTGCCAGCAACTAGTGAGGAAACCTTCTCTATTGGGAGTCAACACTCCTCTCTGCAACTGGATTTTAGACTTCCTGGCTAACAGACCACAATCAGTACTCCTCGGCAGCAGAACATCAGGCACTGAGCACCGGTGCCCCCACAAGGATGTGTGCTCAGCCCACTGCTATTCACGCTGCTCCAACCTCATTTTTGCTGATGACACAACAGTAGTGGGCCTCATCAGCAATGACAATGAAACACCATACAGAGAGGAGCTGGAACAACTGGTGAACTGGTATTACAATAACAACCTGCTCATTAGGGTCTCAAAGCAGAAAGAGTCAGACATTTCTGACGACCTCACCTGGACTACCAACACCAACTCCACTGTAAAGAAGGCCCAACAATGACTTCACTTCCTGAGTAGGCAAAAGAGAGCCAGCCTCCCATCACCACTCCTGACCACCTTTTACAGAGAAACTGTGGAGAGCGTTCTGGACAGCTGCATCAATGTGTGGTTCAAAAACTGCAAACCCTTAGAACACAAGACCCTACAGCACATAGTGAGTACAGCTGAGAGGAGCATATGGGTCTCCCTCTGCTTCCACATGCGCCGTATACGCAAAGCCTCTACCATTGTGAAGGATCCTTCTCATCTCTCCCACAATATATTTAAGCCCCTGGCATCAGGCAGGAGTTGAAAGCATAAGGACATGCACTACAAGATTCTGCAACAGCTTCATCCCCCGAACTGTCAGAGCCCTAAACATGTCATCTTGCACACATTAACTGTGCACCATGGATTGATGGGATGATCGAAACTGCTTTGAGAGCATGTTGGGGAGACTGCATAGTGAGGGAGAAATTAAGAAAACTTAGGATCATTTCTGGCAACATAAAAAAAAATTATTTGAATAAGTAGGACTGCTTAACAACTGTTTAATTTCCATCTGCTTTTATTATGATTGTATTCCACTGATAGTGACTAGTGGCTGAATGTGTAATAGTAAAGATGATTATTAAATGCCGTGTTGATGTACTTTAAAGTTTGGACTTTTGAACAATAAAAAAGTTGAATTACAAAAAAAACTGCAACATGGACATTAATGGTCACTCAATGGACATTAACACGCTCTCGCACTCAGCCACTTTAATGTGCATTATAATGCACATCGGACATTGTTGACATCTGCAGTCTGGGATTTGTATCTGTTTACAATAGACATCTGCTTTTTCTGCTCAAATATGCACACTGGATATTGCACACACATTGTCACCTCTGATTGTGCATTAATCTGTTCTTACACTACTTACATTTTAAACTCATATTTATGGCACTTTAACTCTGCTTTGTTTAAAGTTTATTCTTTATATATGTCTAATGTTTACTTTTGATGTTTACAGTCTATGACATTTGGTGCTTTTGTATACTGTGTTAGTGGAAGAATGACAATAAAGCTTGAGTTGAGTTATACCTCTGTATGTATGTATGTATGTGTGCAATGATCATAATTCTCATTTGGATGGATTTCCTCATAATTCTTCCCAAATTTGGGGGCTAAATCTACATCCAGCTTTCCAGTTGGAAATAATGCTCTTAGACCTAAGTATTATCTCCATTTTTGCCATTTAGTCAGTCTGTCAATCTGAAAATGTATCAGCTGTATGTTTATGTGCGTGTGTGTGTGTATGTGTGTGTGTGTGTGTGTGTTTGTGTGTTTGTGTATGTTTTTGTGTGCGTGTTTATTTAGGCTTGGTATTTTAAACAGACCAGCCCATAATTCCAATACTGTATTACAAGAGCAAAAAAAGAGCTATATTTGTAATATTGAAATCGTTAGTGTATGTTCATAAAATAAAAATGTGCTGTAGTGTTTGTGAATTTATTTCACATTTAATGAGGTATATCTGGCTGCAAAAAAAAGTTTGAGAACACCTCTGGGGCTACAGACATTGAAGTTCCAGCTTCATTGAATATTCATCGAAGCGGTTTCTTGATTGGTCAGTAGAGTCGGTCGCCACATTCTTAACCAATAGGCTTAGCGGGGCGGGGCTAATCACTCGTGGAAACTAAAAGCTGCAGTGAACGGAAAATGTTTCTATTGGTTTAGGGGAGAAAAAAAGTGGAGCTCGGCTGTGTGAACTGCAGCTTTTACGGCAGGACGCGTTGCATAATGTAGCCGTTGGACGGAAGACACTATTGATATCGACATTTCTTTGAGAAAACTGTCAGCAAAAAAAAAACAAGAAAGAAAAGTGCAGTACCACCATTACTCGATCAGCTGTAGAGTTAGCTAGTTTCCTAGCTAGCAGGCTAGCGGGACAGCCATTCAGGGAGGAATCCCAAAGAATCCGATTAAAGCCATTCTATCTGGATTGGATAATCCGATGTAATCCATAACCGTTTATAACATCATCCTGCGTCGTGTGAAGGGTGTGAGCGAGCTGACAGGTAAGATATTGGTGTGCGGTACGAGGACGAGTTAGCTCATGCTAATTAGTCCGGTTGATAACTAAGCCATAATAAAAGTCAACAAACCAGTAATGTGTATGTTATATGACTCACATAGCACAGATATTACAATTCAGTTGTTAAGATTGTGATATAGGTGTCTGTTAAGACAACACTGAGTACTTCTGAAACTTAAAACCCCTTGAGCATGGAGGATAGACTGTAACCCGGGATATAAACACCTTTTGAGTTGAATGTTTTGTTCTATATATGTAATCAACACGAAGAGAAAAAGTGAACAGGATCTTGTCCGTGAGCTAGCAACATTTCTTTCCCCCTTGTCTGTCTATCTGTCTGGGGTTGTCTTGCTAGCTGCTGGCGGTGTGTGTAGCGTTATTCTCCATCACCTCTCTGCAGAAATGGCAACGTTATTAACTTTTTGGTTTTCCATCATATTTATTATTAATAGGTTTATTATTGTAGGTACGTGTTGTGCTTTTTGTGTTTCACGTTAATTCAACACCACAGTGATTTTACAGGCTAAGCGGTTTTCGGTTTGCTAGCTGCACCGGCCTGTGAATCCCAAACGCGTCTCATTAACGCCCCTGATTCAGACCTTTTATATAGCATTATTCATTTATTTATTTATTCACGATAATCAGGGTATAGACGCTTTCGTTGACAAGCGTTCAGCGGGTCTGGTTTTTAATTTGTCCTCATGTTAAGACTACAGATAAATCCACACACCCTGACGGGCCCCGGTTTGCTCACCGGTGTTTGGCTGAGCTTGTGGCCGCCCTGCGCGCTCTCTGAAGCGGCTTGGCTTAGCTCGCGCGTCCGATTCGCTCCGGCGGCCCTGCTGCAGCGAAACACACCCAAAACACACACACACGCACACACACACACACATATATTAACGCTCATATTTTCACGGACAATTTATTAGAAACTTAACAGATTATTTTTTTTTTGTAACAATATGCTTTAATGTGTAGTAAGCCTTAAACATTGACTTATTTCCACGTATTTTGGAGGGTTGTCACGATATTATCTTCGATATAGATGGTAAGCATAGTATCGCAGTTCCATAAAAAAAAATAATTATCCCTTGATAAACAATATTTTACATTATACATACGTTTTTTGTACTTTTTTTGATTATTCCAACGTGCATAACCTGGCACTTGTTAACAAATGCTTTGTTTTAGGGCTTGCAGTTATCGATTATTTTAATAACCGTGTATTCTACCGATTATTCTATCGATTAATTGTGTAATCAGGTAAGAAGTACTTTTTCTTTATTATAGAGCAATACTAAATATACAAGGGGAAATAAGATGGGCCTCATAAAATGAACAAGTAATTTGTTTCCTTTTTGGAAAATTACAATTTTTATTGCTGAAATTGCATACAAGAATATATGTGAAAACTCAACCTATTTAATGCATTTAAATGCCATATTACATTCAAATGCAAATACAAATAAAGTGGTCCCCTGGAACTCGCGGGGGTTACATTCTAAGACCCCCTGCGAGTTCTGAAAATCCGTGAATTTTGGACGCAGCCCCTATGGTACCTTACTGAATTAACGTTACTTCTAAAGTTACTTCTAACGTTTCTGGACATTCGGTCCCACTGCGGGTTCCTGTGAATTTTAAGATAATCGCAATTTGCTGTCTTGCTGTCTGTCTGTCTTTTCACATCTCCCCCATAGCTGATTATTTGACAAGAGTTCTTCCAAGGGATCAGAGGCTTAGTTTGATACCGTGCGCTTCTGTTGATTGTAGTCTATTTAATTTTTAATCTGTAAAGCATTCTGGCACTACAGAGGCGGTGATGATGCCTGATAAAGTCAGGCATCAATAAAGTCGGATTTGTGAGGGGGAAAAAAGTTGGAATTAGGCAACCTTTTTTTTTATTAATGTGCCGGAAACAGGCTTTTATTGGTGTCTACCTGTTCTGAGTTTAGCGGCTGGTACGTCAGTAATAATGGTCTGTGGTGAAACACAGTTTACTAAACGAAAGATTTTTGTATTCAAATTACTCAAGTTTCTTAAGGAATTGTTTTGGCCCTACTTTGTTTCCATATTCAGTATCAGTCAAAAGTTTTGGACACACCTTCTCCTTTAGTTATTTTCCTATTTATGTTTATTATTTATTAAATTGTGCATTAATAGTGAAAATATTTAAACTAGGAAAGGCCATGTGATGACTTGTGTAGTAAACAAGTAAATGTTGAATAACCCAGAATGTTTATTTTCGATTGTTGAAAGTAGCACCATTTAGCTATGATTCACAAGGTAGTTAACCGAAATGGTTTTTACTTTAAAGGTGTGTCTTTTGGGGTTGTTGATTGATGCATTTCTTGCCTTCCTAATGTGCTTTACACTTAGTTGTTTTGTAAGGAGGAAAGTGTGAGTACAGTGTCAATAGCCCCATTGGTGCTAAAACAACTACCGGTACTGTACAAATACATATAATTGTGAGAAACCCCTCAGTAACTGGTGCTATATACACATGCAGTAATCTAGAGATAAATGCATACACACTCTACTGTGTGTGTGTGTTTGTGTGTGTTTGTGTGTGTTTGTGTGTGTTTGTGTGTGTGTGTGTGTGTATATATTGAAGTTGTTATGCCAGGTGATCTTAGTTAAAGAAGGAAACTTTGTTTAAGAGGTTGTTCCACATTATTAACCAAGTCACAGTTCTGATGCAATATGGGAAGGAAGAAAGAAGATAAAGATGAAAAGCATGATATAGTGCAATGACTTGCAAACAATTGATATACTCTATTGCAGAAACTGAACAGAGATCATCGACCTATCAAAAGATTTGTCACAACAAGGAAGAATGCGATCAGATAAAGGCTTACTAGGAAATATTTGTAAGAGAATTTAATAGTATCAAAAGGTCGACTATAAAAAAATTATTGAGCAGCAAACAGATATTTGAAGCTGCTGCTGTTTCTGGAGTCTCAATAAACTCTCGATGCAGGATCCTTCATAGGCTGGCAGTTGTGCATAAAGCTGTATTTCGGTTACCCCTAACCAAATCTCACCAAGAAAAGCGTTCGCACAGAAATACATGAAGACTAATTTTCAAATAGTTTTGTTTACTGACGAATAGCGTGCTACACTGGATGGTCCAGATGGATGGAGTTCTGGATGACTGGTGAATGGCCACCCTGTTCCAATAAGACTGCAGTGTCAGCAAGGAGGTGGTGGAGTGATAATTTGGTCTGGAATATTAGGAAGTGAGATGGCAACCTGTGGAGTATCCTCAATAGGAAGGTCTATGAGTGTGGGTGGCAGTATAGCTCCAAACAACAGCTCTGTTAGGCGATTCTGGCATCCTCGAATAAAATACAGGCAGAAACTATACAAGTTCAGTGGATGAGAGAGTTGTTGGTCATCTTAAAGAAGGGTGCATATAATAACATAACTTGAAATGTTAATAATTTTGTTTTAAATTGTATTTGTATAAAAAATGTCTTGTCCATGCACCATAATATGACAAGTTTTGAGTTCACTATACATTTAAATGGTTTAAAATGATTTAATTAATTTAATTAAATCATTTTAATTAAAAAAAGAATAATAATTGATTAATTATTTATTTGGAACAGCATATTTTGTGATATTTTTTTTTAATTCTTTAAAGCAGTTTACATTGTCAGTCCTTTACATGAACCGTAATACATCCACATTATAATATGATTAATAAAAGAATATATTTTTACTTTTAATCAAAAGAAAAAAAAGGGATTTGCATAATAATTTGGGGGGGTGTGTGTGTGTGTATATGTATGTGTAATGTGTGTGTGTGTGTGTGTGTGTGTGTGTGTGTGTGTGTGTGTGTGTGTGTATGAAATGTGTGTGTGTGTGTGTGTGTGTGTGTGTGTATGTAATACATTTTTATTAAAAATAACTAAATATTAATGTGCGATTAACATAGCGCACATTTGTGTTTGACCAATTTACAAAAAAAAAATAAATAAATATAAAAAAGAGGTGAAATTAAAACCGTCAAGCATTTATCAAACATTCGTCAAACATCCTTTTTTTACTTTGATAAAACATTTATTGACGACCCTAATAATAATAATTTTATCTCAAAACTATTAAATTCTATTTGAAAAAAAAAAAAGTATACGGTAAACTGCAATAAATTTGACTACATTTGCTGTTTACATTTCCAAATGAAACTGCAGTAGGAGACTGGGTTGAAAAGCATCTCAGGTGTGTTTCACATCACTGATTCATTTACATATTTACTGTGTTGCTCGGTGTACTCTTCTGCACAGCCATGTCATAGCATTGAAACAGAGACACAGAGATATGCTGATATGCTTTTGTGCCTTTTTTTTTTTGTCTTGTACTGAAATATGTTTGAACTTTTAAACCCACAGCTAATCTGCAGTCTTGATGCAGCGTGCCAGACGTTTTTAAACGTGTAAAATGTAAATGAGGTGATTTTTTTTAAATCTATATCTACTATATACTATATCAAAACTCTTAAGTATAATCAAATAATGCAGTTTAACTTGTCTGAGGGTGCTTTACATCGCTGATTAAAAAATTAAGTGGTCAGTTGGTAAAGAAGCTTTTTTTTTTTTTTTTCTTCTATAGCTTTATTTATCCGTTTTACTCAATAATTTATTAAAACTAATCTGTTAGATGTTGCATTGACATTTCCTCTTTTTCTTTGAAAGTGTGTACCTGACAGTACCAGTATTTAAGATGCATGAATGTAATTTGGATTAAATCTCCACTAAATTATGTACTTGTTATCTTCAGAATCTTCATTCAGATCATAATGTTACTCAGGATTGGGATTTTCTTGCAAAAGACAGCGCTTACATTTTACAGAATAAAATATAATGGGATTATACATTTCAGTATCATTCATTAGTCTCTAATGAGCAAGCCAATGGTGACCGTGGCAAGGAACAACTCCCCGAGTTGATATGAGGAAGAAACCTTGTGAAGAACTAGACTAAAAGGGAACCCATCCTCAGCTGGGTAGCACTTAATGTCACTTTTTTGTAAACTTATCTCACCTGGATAAATATTCTGTAAATAGAATCATTTGATAAATATAAAAGACGGACACATGATAATAATTTACTGTGATCAGTGTAATTTGCCTCTTTAACGTCGGTTATGTCAGGAATTCCCCCTGCCACGCCCCGAAGCACCCTGCTTCTTCTCCCGTGCCGGCGAGCTCATCGCAGTCATGCTGATCACACACACCTGACGCTCATTCACTCACTCATCCCATCTCCTATTTAAGCCCCTCACCTCCACACACTCGCGGTCCATTATTGTTTGTGTATGATCGTATGTGTTGGTTCATGTCGGTCTGTGTATTCGCGTATACGTATCCTGCTACGTACCCTTCTTCTCGGACTCCGCATTCTCTCAACGGCCCCCCAGATTACCCCGATCCTGCTGTTCTCCATGTTCACGCTGTCTGCACCACGTTTATCCATTGCTGCCCATCTGTGGATTCTCTACACGAACTGACTGCTTTCACAGAACTTCTTGAACCGCGCTCCCAGAGCGCAGCACTAGCTATTACTGCTTCGCTACAAGTATTGGTGGATTATCTCCTGCGTATTCTCAATAAACTTTGTTTGCGTTTACTTCGGCTTCCGCCTTCTTATCCGCATTACAGGTTATCTCGATCCGCATGACCAATCAAACAAATCGCGGCAACGCTGTTGTGTAAAAACACCCTCCAAAAACACATGCATTTACATTCTCATTTAATAACGCACATCATGTACTTAAAGAAAATTCAAGCACGTTAATATATTGCCACCATATCTCGATGCTTTTTGGCGTCCCCTAGGCCGGCGACATAACCGGGTTCCACTGTACATACAGTGTTTATGCAGTGTCTTAATAGGCTTTTTCTGTACTCTGTTTAGGAACTTGAATTAAAACATTACTGAATGTGTTTATGAAAGTGTGCAGTTGAAGTTAATCCAAGAGCTAAAACTTTTCACATTGTGTCTGATGCCTAGTGTATATAGAGCCTGGAAGCGGTAAAAATAGATGCAAAACCATTTAATAACGGATTTGAGAATATGCCAACAATCTACTACAAAATGACTTTATGCATGATAATTTAGTTGAATGGATATTGTAACAAAAATTTTATATTATAATGTGTACAAATTACTAGTTAATGTGCAGTCCCTTAAGTTTTTATATGACTGTCTATATTATATTTTCACATTGTTTTAGCCAGTTTTATTATTATTAAGTAGTGATCTTATTATTTTTGCGTATGATGATTCTAAAAGCCAGTTATAATAATTTCTGGTGTCATTCTATTAAAAAAGATTTATTAACATATCAGTTGTGGAACTTGGGTCTATTAATTAGAATCTTCTGGTGTTCATGTACAAAAAAAATCATTTTTGCGGAATGATTTTAACTCGTTGGCTTGATTTATAAACGTTTGTTTTGTTACTGGTTCATACTTCAGAAAACATTACTGGGATTGTCAGTTTGACATGACAGGGCAACTCTTCAGGCTTGTAAACTCTGATCCACGTTTACACATACAACACTGTCATGGCGAATTTGTAGGAGTATTTTACATGGAGAAACCACAGGGTGTGTCCTCAGTCAGATTTAGAAAGTACATTATGGACATGAAGTGACTTATGGGTTGCACATGGGTAATAAATACATGTATATACAATGCAACCTCTCAAGACCTAGCTAGTTTGTGACTTTTCATTTGGAACCGGACTAAAAGTAATTCTCGAAGAATCTGATCCTTCACAAGAAGCTGCGAGTGGCTCGAATGTTCAGAGTAACAATTCAATACAGAGTTTGTACTAATAAATTGCATAATGTTGGAAAAGTTATTAGTATTAGTTATGATCAGTGATTCACAATTTTAAAGTTTTACAGTATAGTACATGTATAATTCTTTTTGAAAAAGGAACCATCAAAAGGACAAAACCTCGCAATTTTTTTGTTACTCGCGAGGGGTCACAGAGCGTAACCCCTGCGAGTATCGAGGTTGCCCTGTATACCAAAACTTTTGGTTAAAAAAATTGATTATAGTGTTGATTTTTGACCAGGGCCTGAAATTTTAACTTTAACTTTCATTCTGTTTTATGATAACAGATACTAAAACCTAATACCTATACATTTGTGCACAAAAGCAAATACTTTATAAATCGATGTGATGTTTAATTTCTTATCAACGATTTGATCATCCTTAATTATTGACTTTAGTTTTATAGAAATACATTACAAAACAATTACATTTTCTGTTAGACTAAAATATTTAAAAGTTTAGCAGTTGGTCAATAGCAATTTACTAGTATGTGTATACATTGTTCACATATTTGCTTTTTGCATCTTTTAAATCTGGAGAACTGAAAGTGGTACCTACAAGATAGCACATCAGAGCCTAACTATCTTTGTCCCTCTGGTTTCCAGTGTTTAGTTATGTCATTCATAACGTCAAAAAGCCTGGCGAGCTCATTTTCTTCGTAAAATCGCCTCCTGTTTGCATGCCATTATCTGGCCCACAGCGTGCATTGAAAAGTATTTACTAATCTTGATGTACTTGGTTAAAACATTTTTTTTAAATAAATGTAATTCCCATTCAAACCTTAATGGGGATTTTTTTTTAATGGTCTGAATTAGTTATATAGGTTTTTATATAATATATATATATAAGTTAACCCCAAGAATAAATCCTTAACAGCTCTGAGCCTGATTAATATTTAGCAATTAAACCATTTATACTGTTCTATGATATGATGACTCATTACTAGCCTACTCCTCTTAAAAGACAGAAGAGCAGCAGTCACAGAGTCACTCAACACGTGCTGAACCACTGTAGTTCACTTTAACATCCACATACCTGAGCATGGATACATTCACCCAACACACCAAACAGTTAAAAATCGCGATACTGGATTGGCTTCGTATGTAATACATGTGGAGAGTTTTTGCTATGGACTTTGTAGTTAAGGGCTGGACAAAATCAGACATACTGTGAGAATTGTAATAAAACGAGCTGCAATAATTTTAGATTCATGCAAAAGGGCTGAAACCAATTTAATGTTAAAACTCCTGTTGGTAACATGGTAACAAGGTATTATGTGTTAGCAGCCGGAGCAGCCCCTTTAAGAAGGTAGCAGGTAGAGGTAAGACATGTGACCGAGGCATCATGACATGCATCAAGAGTGAGTCATAGACAGATGAGGCGGAAAGAATCCGGTAATTTTCCAAAATAATTCTGTTCAGAATCAGATAATA
This sequence comes from Silurus asotus, assembly GCA_024362625.1. Taxonomy (NCBI): domain Eukaryota; kingdom Metazoa; phylum Chordata; class Actinopteri; order Siluriformes; family Siluridae; genus Silurus; species Silurus asotus. Next base: position 3,782,250 of record MU551704.1, read on the forward strand.
AATAAATCGGAATTAATGTAAGTTATGTATTTTTCTGTGCGGCCCAATGGCTTAAATGACTGGCAGTATCAGTGGGATGTCTATGATAAATGTATTATACATCACCTTAGTGATTAAACAGGCTGCGATAAAATTAACACAGCAGGTGTATTAAGCAGCAGTTATATTCTTGCCACTTGTATTTTCTGCAAACTAAAAAATTTGTAATATAACAGTTTTTTTTTTATATTTTTTGTAGACGCTGCAAAAAAAATCTTTTAACAATTATTTATTTGAACTAATAAACAATTGCTTTAATTAAAAAAAAAATATTTAAATATGGCTTAAAAAAACCCTCATTTCTGTATTTTCCTGGTTCAAGATATAAAGTTCAAGATATACATTTTGTGGCTTTAAATTGAGAGCTTTCTAAAGTTTGCACTACAAAACTATTATGAACATTCATCATCATTATTCTTTGCAAGCTAGAATTAAACTATGTGGGCCTCATTAAACTAGGAAATTGCTGCACTATATTACAAAAAAACTAAAAATTGGATGTCTTTTGAGGTTATTACATCATCCACTCACTACATTTTACTGATGGAGATTTGAGCTTTCATTTTTAAGGCTCATGCATTTTACAGCTGTTAAAAGCTTTTCTGCGCTAAATTGCATGTTGATTTTACTTTTTGCTTTAATTCTGCATATTCTGTCACAGATTTTCATGTTTGAATATAAAAATCAATAGCTTTTTTATGATATTGGAAATTCTCTGTAATCTTTGCAGACCTGTTCAGATGCTCTGCAATTTAGGCAGGACATTGGAAGTTGAGACGACACCGCATTATGTCGTCATTAATAAATAGTACTGTCTAGTCATACGTCCCTCTCTATTAAAAACACAGTTGATACTAACAAATCAGAGACACTGTTCTTTTGAGCCTGGTAGTGTGTTTTAACATTGTCTGCTGTTAGAATAGTGGTACACTGGTACAGCAGATAGTCTTGTATCTTTACAGCTTCAGGGTTTCCCAATCGATCGTGGTCTTGGGTTGCTGTCCGTGTGGAATCTGTCCGTGTGGGTCTGCAGGGGTTTCCTCTGGGTTCTCTTGTTTCTTGCCACCTCCCAAAAACATTTCTAAAAGTGGATTGGCTAAAGCAATTGCCCCAAAAGTTAGTGAATGTGCTATTCTCACCTCACATGTAGTATTCAATATATGCTCTTCAACCAGATTCACTCTGACCTGGGAAAAGGTGTTACAGGAGAAGAGTGTGTGTTGACATAATGTTTATGAAAATATTTAGGCATTGATGATTTCATTTCCCTATGTTGAGATTGTACTTAAGTTTTGCGATTAACTGCTAGTAATGGCTAGAGTTACACTTAACTACACTTTTAATTATTTATAATTATTATTATTATTTTTTAAAAAGGTTGATTATGTAGATGTTAGTTATAGTATAGCAATGGTATATTAATACATTTGACGATCATATTTCAGTAAATCTATGTAACCCTGGACACACCTCTTCCATTTTCTGAAACAGCCTGCATTAACAGTAAATTAATGAATGACTAAAGCAGAATGTACAATAGACAACACAGGTCTCTCAGTATGTCTTTTATGACACAGAGTCTCGAAGTCTGAAAATATACTTTCAGTGAGGAAGGTGTGTCTTATGACTACATGACTCAGAGTCATCATTGTTAAAACGTGCATGAGAGACACAAAGGACATTAGAGAGCACAAGGTGGGTTCATGTTACAACCTTGCCTGCATCAGGATACCTTGTAATCTAACGGGCCTCTAGTACCCAAGAAATATAAAATGTTTTTTATTTAGGCACCAACTTACTGACGATTGGTGTAGACAGAAAAACTAAAATATTCCTGGCACCATGTCGGGAACTCTCATGTCGTTATTAAACAGAAATGAGATTTGCATATTATATTTAGCTAGAGATTGACAGATTAATCTGGCCGATTTTGGGCATTTTTATTTAATCGCGATCAGCCAATTGTGCTGCACATCACTGTATTGCTGCCGTAAATCCTAAATATCTGCATTGGCCAGAAAAAAACCCATATCGGCCAACCTCTATATTAAGATTTGGTATATTCTACTAAATAAGCTAGTGATTAGCGATAATGATGATAATGAATATTTTCTCCTGCATATGTAAAATTGGTCTGTAGTAAAGAAATAGTTTTTTTTCAAAAGAATATTTATTTTACTGGTTATATCAAAATTATAATGGTGGTTGCTTGAGACACATTATAGACTAAGATAGAACAACCAACCCAGTTTTTCTATCAGATTTCCTTTTGTTTGATTTTACATGATTAATGCTAGAGACTCTGTGGAGGTCCAATGATACCAAGCTTGTTTGGTCTTGTTTATAACGACTTTCTGAATTATTGCACTGTGGCACCCAACCCGAAAATGCAAAGCCAGCATGTTTTTAATGATTGCTGATTGATTTATTCAACATTCAAATATCATTTCTGGACTTTTTTTTTTTTTTTTTTGTTTGCTGTTTTTTGTTTACCCTGTGACTTTGTCCTAAAGACTGGCAGTGATCTTGAAAACCGAAACAAAACAAAACACAGATTCTACAGATAAAAAAAAACAAAGATGTGTTGAGATGTTTGAATGAGTGGCATGTAAACAGGTTAAAACACTTCTGTCACCAACTAAAAGACTGAATGATTGTTCTTGGGTTTCAGACAAACAGTGAGATATGACCTGTAAATGAGGAGAACATGACGGTTCACATCTGAAAGACACTTTCGTTTAAAATGTGATCTATTTCTAAATTTCATATAAAACCTGTCGTGTCTTATATATAAACTCTTGCCTATGGTCCATGTAATGTAGGTCAAAGAGCCTTTTAACACATATGGGGTGATTAATATATATTTGCCTGATATGCAAGGTAGGAGGGAAGAACATGGGCATTTTCATTTGAAAGAAGTGTGTCTCTGAATAGGGATTTTTGCTTTTGAATGCTATTCCAACTTACATAATATTCAAAAGTCTAACCGTCCAAATCCGATTATTCAAGCTCTTGGCTTCACTTAAATTTAACGATGAATGTAATATAAAAAAAAAAGCGCCATCATTGGTTGCCATAATAATTCGAATACGTTAGCTTATAGCAGAATGTCAGATGTTGGCCTTTGTCATGGCATGTAATTTGACTATATTTATCTAATACATCACATAGTTTTGGACTAGTATTAATCCAGAAATGGACTTGGTGCTTGGCCCTAAACACTTTTTAGAGCCTTTTGTAGTACTGCAAAAACACAGCAGTCCATTGTCCTCCACAGATCCCCCATCACTGTAAATAATAACTTTGTAATTGCTCTGACTCAAATATCGTTTGAATGATTCGTCAGTCTGTTGTCTTTTTCTTTTCCAGACATCAACACTTACAGCCAGTTGTTCGCTTCACGACAGCATTGAAAAAGGAGCATCTCTGAAACAAGAACAATGATGTGTTAACCTGTTGGACCTACTTCCTCTTTCACTGGATTACTCATACTCCCTGGTGCGTGTACATGTAACTGTAAGCATGGCTCAGGTTGCATGCTCGGGACGACAACCTTCGCAGGCTCTTATGTAATACACGCCGACATCGGCCTCTGAGCAAACAGCACACAAGAAAGTCCCAAAAGTCTCCCAGCGGAAAGCTGGTCTTTGTTTGCATTTTATACTCCATTTCTCTTTCACCTATGAGCATTTTGTGGTTGTCTGCAGCTTTGTAGTTTTTATTTTTCAGTCACTCCACTGATCTGAATGAGCATTCGGGAGTTTCTGGAGCACGCCCAGTTTCTGCTTTTCATGAGCTCTTTTTAAATTGAGGCACCACTGTGCCTCAGAGACTCTTTGTACTTTTTAAAAAATTTCTTATCGTAGATGCTTATGATATTGTCAGTAGATTTAGGCGGAAGCCCGGCTCGCTTTTTTTTGCCTAATTCCTGAAGATTGGTTGTGAGGATTTCAGCTAGACTGGTCCATCACTGCCTTTGGCCTTTTTGGCCTAGAAGCAGAATGCTTCGACTTGGTACAGAGAGACTCAAGTATCTCCAGCATAGCAAAGTGCAATATCCCACATGCTGAACAAAATCAAAAGAGACATTTCTGTTTTATGTGCTGGCAAAAAAGTGCAACAGCTGGAAGCGATTTCTGTGCCATTCTCACAACACTATCTCCATCTCTGTAAAAACTGGAGACACTAAATCTTTCACTTCAATGATGATTTGCTTTCTTACATAATTTTACCTCCTTTTTCTGTTTCGATTCGCTTTTTTACCCCGAGACTGCGATTTCAAAAGCTCTTAACAATACTCAGAAGCCCATCTACCTTATTTCATTGAAAAACTTTATGCATTTAACTACAAAATTCATGTCAAACATTTTGTCTTCTACCTCTACCTTTAAGTTGTAAAACCAAAAGTTTTAAATACCACCACTCATTTATAGTTATTAAAGTTCAGCCACAGGGAACACTCATTAACATTTTTCCTTTTTCATTTTTTGCTTTTACCAAAAAAACACCCAAAAAACAAACAGCCATATTTTCTTTTTTTTTATTGGATTTTTTTATTTTTATTTTTTTCTTCTTTTTTTTAAATAGTCAAAACTCAAAGCTGTTAAACTATTTTAGAAATGACCAAAATGGCTTTTTGGTTTTAAATAAAAAAGAAATTGCAACAAAGCAGAGAAAAAATAATTATTGCACTCAAAGCTATTTATAAAAGCTTTTTTTTTTATTTTTCTATGCTGGCCTAAAAGGGCCAGGAAACCATTGATGGCTGTGTTCAAGCCTGAGTGCTTTATAGTAAAGAAAGCCCGATTTGTGCACTTTTTATTTTAATTGTTTTTTATGTTTCATTGCTCATTTCACTTTACTCTTTCAGCTATAACTATGCAGACAATCTGTCATTTCTTTATCTTGAATCGAGGGGGAGAAGAACTGATACTCCTCCCATAGCCAATTCCTGTTTCCTACACACATACACACACACACACACACACACACACACTCCTTCCAGAGGGTGGTTTCTCGGTGACAGCTCCTCCTGGTGCGCCCTGGGTAATGCCGAGTAGTAGTAAGAGTGGGGGTTTGTCTGACCCCTCTTCCCCTCCCCACCCTACCATTCCATCCCGCCCCCTTCGGCCCAGTCGATATGTTCCGGTGTCTGCAGCAACAGCATTCCTTGTGGGAGCAACTACACTCTTCTTCTGCTTTACGTGAGTATAAGCACATGCATACACCACAGTTCAGATTTAAAAAAATAATAATAAATGCCTACCAATAGCGTAGCTTACAATCAGAGACACAAATTGTTATAGGCAGATTTACCCACAAGAATACCCACAATGCAAAGTCAGCTTCTGTGTGCGAGTTCTAGCATTTGATTGAATAGCCAGCATATAACTACAGTGGAACCCGGTTATGTCAATGTCCTAGGGGGTCACCAAAAAGCATCGAGGTAACCGACGATCGAGATAAACAAAAATCAAAATTGCGGCAGTACATTAACGTGCTTGACATTTCTTTATGTACATGATGTGCGTTAATAAATGAGAATGTGCATGCACATGTTTTTGAAGGGTTTTTTTACACAACAGTGTTGCTGCGATTTGTTTGATGAAGGCATGCTATAAAAATACATACAGTACATGTTTATCTGTCAGGAATCCACCTGCCACGCCCTCTTCGGCCCCCTTCAGCGTGTCAGGTGGATTCCTGACAGATAAACATATATTGTATTTATTTCTCTGAAGCTCCCGGCTTCAATCGCGCACATATGGTGCTCGTTTATCATCATCACCAACAGCTCCTATTTAAACTTCCACACTCTCACTGTCCATTATTGTTGGTATATGTTGGTTCACGGCGGTCGTTGTTATCGCGCATGCGTATCCCGGTACGTGTCTTCCCACCGGCACTCTCTCAACGGCTGCGCTTTTCTTCCCAAAGCCGCGCCGTGCCCTGTACAAACACTACGAACACTAACACCAAATAACAGCAGAGATTCACCAGTATACAATACAACACCTGTAGCAGCTGTAAGGCTTGATTTTCCTGACACTTCCGCGAGTTCTTCTGCGGCTGCACCGAGATAACCGTCGTTAAATGGCAAATCCCCCCCCCCCCTTGTGCTCCAAATTTTAGGGTTCGGCGACATAAAAAAACATCGACATAACCGATAAAAAATGAAGAATTTGGCGGTTCCACTTCAAAAACGTCGACTTAATAGGGTTGTCGAGGTAACCGAGGACGAGATAACCGGGTTCCACTGTATAAATATATAGGTTAACTTGAACCTAGCGCTTATAACCATCATTTGAATTAACCCCCCAATACTCACTTTGTTGACAGGTAACTAATGCATGGCTGATTTGACGTTTTTACACACTTTCTCATTTCTTTTCTTTATCTTTTGATGTCTCAGGTGCCCATGGCTTTCAGAGACTTTTTCAGTCGCCATACCAATATACAATGGCATCATCTTCCTTTTTGTATTAGCCAACTTCTGTATGGCCACCTTCATGGACCCTGGCATCTTCCCAAGAGGTATACAACAATCTCCTTATACAATTGTTTATCATTATTCAATAGCACATAATTAATCCAATTTCTTTCCACTTTGGTACACTAGTATCAAACTCAATAGTCCTTTATACCATGACTTCTGAATTATTGTGCTGTTGATTTATAGTGCTGTTGAATTTTTGATTCTGATTGGTCAGAAGGTGATTTTTTTTTTAACAGCAGCTATTTTAAACCTACATTTGCTTCCTTTGTAAATAGGAAACGATGCATATGCATCCATGATTGCAAAAAGACTTTTAATTGACATTAGGTAAAATGTTATTCGATTATTTTTATGAATAGCTGTTAACAGAGAGGGAGAGCTGTTTGGCGAATGTGTAATATTTTCGAACAGTGTAAATCTCTATGGCTTTGCTATTTCATTGGTTACACACGCACACATTAAAGTGCGTGTGTAATAAAACAAATTGAAGCCATTCAAGATGTTGGCATGTTCAAGATAAACTGATTTTACACTTGCAGTATTAAGTACATTGCAAGGTGTTGCTCAAACAGATTCATTTGTAATCTGAAGAGTGTCAGTAATTGGTTTCTCCTCTGCATAACAAGTTATCTAGTGTTAGCAAGCTATTTGTTGTTTATTTTAGGCAAATTTTTCAAGTTTGTTATTAGACATTAGAAGCCAATAGTACTGATACGATAGTTTAGTTATTTAGCCATGATGAATTGGATGCTGTGAAAACCAATTATTTCCCCTAACTGTCTATCTACGAATGTAATTTGTTTTATATTCATTCAATTCATCATACCATCTGTGTTGCAGCTGAGGAAGATGAAGACAAGGAGGATGATTTTCGAGCGCCACTCTATAAGACGGTGGAGATTCGGGGCATACAGGTGCGCATGAAGTGGTGTTCAACCTGCCGATTCTACAGACCACCTCGCTGCTCACATTGCTCAGTGTGTGACAACTGTGTGGAGGTATGAATACACCCAGGCACACAGAAATACAAGTAGTAGATCAATTACATCACCCCCCTGTTAGATTTAAGGTGAATGTTCTAAGCCATGAATGGTTTTGCTAGAATGGACCATTCCGTGTCCACCGGATTGGGTAAAATCACTCAGCTGCCACACTGTCAAAGTACAAATGTTAGAACTCTGTTCACTTTCAAGTTTATTTCTGTAGCACTTTTTACAATGAACATTGTTTTTAAGCAGCTTTACAGAATGTATGAAGTATAGAACAAAATTAATATCAGTGAATTATGTGTATTTATCCCTGATGAGCAGCCCCAGACTGTTGCAAGGAAAAACTCCCTTAGATGGTATGAGGAAGAAACCTTGAGAGGCTCTGGACTCAAAAGGGGAAACCGTCCTCATTTGGGTGATATCTAAAGTGTGATTATAAGTCATAAAATCAGTACAAAACACTAAAGAGTGAAAACTAACATGTGATTGAGTAATTTCCTTTCAACAGTCTTACATAGTCAGTTGATGTTGTGGAATCAGGAGCTACTTATAAAATAGCGTAAGAGTTGAGATAATTATAGATCCAACATCAACTCCTCCATGCCACAGCCTTTAAATGTTTAATAAACGAGAAACAGCATATGTAGAATTTATTTTTTATTTTTTTTTTGTGATTAACAAGTTGATTATCCTCAAAACCCAATATCCAGACTCTACATGAAGTGGGATCCAAATGGTGCTGGTACATCTTTAGATGCTTCAGGATGGGTAGAGAAAGAGAAGCAGTGGAGAGGAATTGGCGTAGCTGCAGTTTATAATATTGACAAGCAAAAGATAATGTGCCTTTGGTCAGATGCCATTGAGCACATTGATATGTGTTGTGTAGGCCTTGCTAAAAAGATACATCTTTAATCTACACTTCAATTGGGAGAGTGTATCTGAGCCTTGAACACCGTCAGGGAGGCCTTTAGCGGAATTTGTTATTCTAGGAACCACTAGTTCCTAGAAGTCCAGGTTTTTGAGACCATTGCCATCGTATGTCTCCAGTGCCATGTTCTTAAAGTAAATAACAGAAAATGCATGATCCTTTTCTCCCATGCTCCATCTCATCCTGTAGGATTTTGATCATCACTGTCCGTGGGTGAACAACTGTATAGGCAGGAGGAACTACCGCTACTTCTTCCTGTTCCTGCTCTCTCTGACAACTCACATCATGGGCGTCTTTGGCTTTGGGCTGCTCTTCATCCTGTACCACACACAGCAGCTAGACCAAGTACACTCAGCCGTCACGTATCCTTTTAGCTGTGACTGGGTGGGGTGTGTGGGAGAATGTCTCTGGTAAAAAAAAAAAAAAATGGATACATGCAGTACATCACACATATATGGGGGAAAATATTTTTGTTCTTGTATTCAGAGACTGAAAAATAAATATGGAACTTGGTATGATATAACTTGTTTTAGTTCAGTTGTGTCTCTTAACACCTTCCTCTCAGTATGGGTGTTATGTGTGTTGCTGGACTTTTCTTCATCCCAGTAGCAGGTCTTACTGGTTTTCACATTGTACTGGTGGCAAGAGGCAGAACCACTAATGAACAGGTGTGTGTGATGATGCTCATTCACATTTTTTAGGAACGTTTCTATAGCGTTCGTTTGTTCCAGTGAACTAATATTTCAGTCCATATTCCAATATTGTTTCTTTGCTTTTAAGTTTTTGAGAGGCTTTATCTTGGAATCGGTTTCTTTTCTTTTAGGTAACAGGAAAGTTCAGAGGAGGCGTGAACCCCTTCACTAATGGCTGCTGGAGAAATGTGACACGTGTTCTCTGCAGCTCCCAGGCACCCAGGCATGAACTATGATTTCTCTTAATAACCTGCATGTGTTCTGCACAAACATGATTTTCTTTTTAACGTATCGGCTTCTCAGTGAATATGCTCTTATGTTTTTCATGCCTGGACAAAGTATGGCTAAAAGTTTCTGGGCACCCGATCATCCATAACCATGCTTTTTTTTTCCCAACATCCTATTCTGGATTTATTCCCTTCACTCTTATTGTGAGGCCAGTGAGGTTTGGGTCAGGTTTTTTATTTATTTTTTGCACACCTAACTTTGTTTAATGGAGCTTGCTTTGTGCACTGGGGAATTGTTGATTGGTTGAGGCCATACAGTGAGGAAAATTTACATGTAGGTGTAATGGTCATGTATAATATTCATTGTTCTTATACACTGTTTTTGGGCAACCTTTTCACAGAGAGGTTGGTGGTCTGTCATAGCTTTGAGATTCTCATCATGCAGAATTTATTACTGTAATTTCTGGACTATTAAGCGTACATAAATTATAAGCCACACCCACTGAATTTCAATTTTTTTACATTTTTAACATAAATAAGACACACCTGTCTATAATGCCTACATTGAAACTAATGAACTTTACACAGGCTTTAACAAAGGACAGTGCCTGTTACACGGCTTGTATCTAAACAGTAGCCTACCAAGAAAGTCTTTGTTCACCGTCTTCCTCCTTCCTTTCACAACTATTTCTCTCTGGCGTTTATCTTTTGGCATCATCGTTTTTTGGCTTCATGAGGCTTGTGAAACCGGGAAAAACCCAGGAAAAATCCATAGATTAGTCGCTTCATTGTTTAAGCCGTGAGGTTCAAAGCGTGGGGGGAAAAAATTAGCTGCTTATAGCTCGGAAAATCTGGTATTTGGATTCATAAACAACATTGGGAAACACTGCAATTTGCTTCTTTTGTTTTTTTACTATCTAATGATCAAATTACTTTTGGTTAACCTTGAAAATGCTTTTCCTTTTTGTTCCTCAGGTATGTGGGAATGAAAAGGAAGGCACAGGCGGTGTCTGTTCAACCCCCATTCTTAAGGCCGCAACTCTCAGAGGCACAACTGGCTGCCAAGGTGCTTGACAATGGTATCCATGGAGATCTACACCGGGTAGGAATTTTATGCATGTGTACTTACTCGTGTACACAGTTATTTCTGTGTGTGCTCGTCTTTCTATACGCACATGTTCATTTCAGGGTCTGTTAAGTTTTTTGTGTGTGTGTTTGTGCTGTCATCCATTTCTTTTTTTTTTTGCTATCTTTCTTCCTCAGTCTAAGAGTAGTTTGGAAATGATGGAGAGTCAGTCTGCTGATGCTGAGCCACCTCCTCCTCCTAAACCAGAGCTCAGATACCCAGGCCTGTCAAGAGGACCTGCTGAAGGTACACATCCACATTCATTTTATAATTAAGTCATAATTTACCATTATTATTATTTTTTTTGTTGTGCTTGAATTAGAAAGTGCAAGATGACCATTCTGTTTGTAAGTGGTGCTGGCTCAGTGAATAATGGCTGTTCCTTTGTTCATTTGAAACTGTTCTGGCACCTGTCATCATTAAATGCTCTACTGAAGTCTCTGATTCTCTCTTAGTGTCTACAAGCTGACAGTGTTGACTAACCATCGTAGTGGGTGTATGCTCTACCTGTTACACCGATTTCATGAGTCTAATGATTAATATTATCAATGTTAAAGTTTTATTCAATTAATCAGTTATTATAGACAGTCTATTTTTTCGATATGGGGATTTGGCTGCACATAAGGCTGAAATACTGCCTTTTTGTCGTTATAACACCCATTTCATATATTTTTCAGCACTTTGCTGGTACACTAGTCTCTTGCCAAAATGAATGCCAAGACTTTATTATAGGAATATTTGGTTAAGGAAGTGTGTGAAGACTGGAAAAAATAACCATAGGTTTCTGGACTGTAGTCATATACCATCATGTTAGGTTTCTCTAATCCATGTCTTCTGTGTTTATGGCAATTTTTCATTTGATTATCTAATTAAACGTAGTGTAACAAAATATGTGTTTTTTTTTTTTTCTTCTTCTTTTTTTCTGAAATCACATCTGATTATGAAATTTGAGTGATAAAACTGAATTTTCTCTGAATAAAAGTCAGGCCTGGCTTAGTGTTTATGTTGATCTCAAACATGTCACTGTTGTGTTTTCCAGAGAGCAGCCTGTTAAATAAAGCTCCACCAACTCCTACCATGTACAAATACCGACCTACATACAGCAGCCCAGGGAAGAACCACACCGCTCTGACACATGCCTATGCCAACCAGGTAACCTGTGTACTAGTCAGGATGACTGCTTTTGATTTGTGTGTATATTGATGTCAGTTCTATCTGTCATGTACAGTGTGTGTCTCTGTCATCTGACTGTTATTACACCTAGAATCAGTAATGAACATGTAAATCCTTGACCTCAATCATCTCAATACATGCTTCAGTAATTATCATTTACACGCTTTATATTTTAATCCTCTTGTCTGTTTTTTTTTTCTATTTTTAATCAAATCTTATACATTATCTTTTTTTTTTTTACCTTTTGATTTGATTGTCCCAGTTGCTTTCAGTTGAACAGTATCAGTAAGTTGTCACTGTCTATATTCTTTTTGTTTGTCCCTTTGTTTGTGTTTTTTATTTGTCTGTGTGTTTTTCTTTTAACCTTCTCCCAGTGCAACCTCAGACCCAGCGTTAGGTATTTAAGAGCTTGCTCAAGTTCTTAAAACTAACATCTTTTAGATTCTCTACATCTCTTTATAGATGTACTGTACGTGTGTTCCTTAAAACAGCTCTTTTTGATGGGTGGACAAAATGATACATTTATTATGCTAGCCCACAGGACAAGAAAAATCTAGATAAGTGTAATAATGGATTTAAAGTTTAAGATTATCCTTATATATAATAAATCTATAATGTTCTTGCAGATCTTGTAAAGGTTACAAAGTGTGGCAAGTTATCGCATTTAATGCTAATTACACACGGATACGATTTATGTGATTGCTTTGAGCTGCATTTTAGCTTACTAGATTTTGTCATTTTTTTCCATATATATATATATATATATAAATAAATAAATAGCCTGGACATGGACTCTGTTAGTCCCAGGTGTACAGGCTTGTGTTTTGTCCATCCTTCATTCTATTTTTCTAATTCAAACATAACTTTTGTTTAAATATATGGAAACATTTCTATATATGTACATGTATATTTATTTATTTTTTGTAGCTAGGTGGTTAATTCCAATTAGAATGAATAGGTGAGATTTTTCTATTCATTGTGTCGGAAACATCAGGATTTCATTTTAGCAATATACAGCATAAGCTTTAAGAAGTGGGAAAGTGTCCGAGTGTCTCTTTTACCAGATTGACAGGTAGCGTACCCACTTGTGCTTTGCTAAGCCAATAAGAACAAAGGCCATGAAAATTGTGGGTACATAGACCACACCTTTGTGGAGAGACATACCAGTGCATATGCCACTTCCCAATGACTTATGGGTGCAGAGAAAGGATAAATAAGAGAAATACACACTACAAAAGAAAAGTTTGTGTCTCCGTATTGTGTCATAGAGCTGTGTGTGAGGTGCTGTATTGTTAGTTTCCAGAAATACTAAATTAAACTGGGGAATCTTCATACCACAAATCATTGAGCTGCAATGCCACTTTAAATGTAGGGAGGTGAGATTGGGGAATAAAGCGATTAAGTGGTTGTATTTACTTTACATCTGACATCTAGAATAATATTAATTAAGCACTATTTAGGATGTTTTAAATTTGTTGCCTTAACTTGTAGTAGGATTAACAAATGATTGACCTCGATTTCTTTATCCCTCTTTTCTTTAGTAGCACACCCTCATATACCCACAAGCACCATCTGTTGCTTTAGCACAGCTGTGATAGAAGCATAATGAGTGTGTGCGCTAGGTGTGGGGTTGGTGGGAGGGGTTTAACACAGCACCACATTTATAATAATTCATCTGCCTGAATATTGGCTCCAAAATAGGGCACTGAGAGTGAGAATGGCAAAGCCGGAAATTAATTTTGCCCAGTGATCTCATTCTTACCCAAGGGTTTTATTTTGTTTGTACAGCATAAGAGACAGTTTATGATGGTGAAAACAGCAGCATTTGTGATAGAATCTGGGATTGTTTTTATTTTTGTTTGAAATGTGAGACACTTTGTAGTAGTGTGCTTTTATAATGGCTGTTCCATATTTCAAATTACTAGTTGGTTTGAGGATTGAGCCTATTTTTGTTGCAAAAATGTACATGGTTTAAACTATTAATTTTTTAACACTGACTAAATTCTGGCTGCTGGTGTACAATCCTTTGACCTTTTTGTAATTTTCCTCTAGCTGTATAAATACTCAATGTAACATGACCCTCTACACTTTTCCTGTATTAACCCTGTAGTGATCATTGTACACGGATAGGATTTAAACCACAAATAGAGGGTGTTGGTGGGTAGAGATGTCTAATCCTGCAATCTCAGCAAGTCTGTCCTTTCTCTCTAACAGTCTGTTAGAATAAAGGGGAAAAAACACCACACTGGATTGTGGCTAACATTGTTCTAATACTTTGTGCTGTACTAGAATTTAATTGTAAGAGAGTTAAACAAATCTACTTGTTCAGATGAAACTGATTTGTTCTATTTGATTCGGTACCTTTTGTCTAATACCCAAGTTTATAGTAATACATTTCATGAAGCAAGTGCTGCTTCTTCAGAGCTGCTTTTCATGCAGTAATTTATGCTTCATGCACTTTCTTGTGTTATTCATAACCTGTCTGGTCACAATTCAGACGTGTTTATTCTAGTTTTTGTACTAAACATGCCTTACATGCCCTCTGTAATGGGACTGCCATCTTCATTAACTGTGAATGTGCTTATCATCTTTATAAACAGTCCCTCGTCTTTTTTGTCGCAATGATGGTGCAACAACAGAGGAGATGCATGGTATGGTCACCATGTAAACCAATGTGGTTTGACAGATAATGTTCACCAGCATAATTATTCATGCTTTAGTGTTTGGATAGTAATGAGCTATCCAATATCAGAACTGCCTTATAGGTTGATGGTTAAATATTATTAAAACTTTTGGTAAAGGTAGTCTGAGGTTTTAGCCTGAAATGTATTGCTTTGAGAAAAAAAGAATCGGTTTATACCTTAGAAAATGATGCTTTTATTCAGAGATTTGACCCAAATAGGCTTTAGCATTGGGAATCAGACCTCTAAAAAGATTTCAACATTTAAAAAAAAATATATAAACCTTTTTAGTTGATAAAATTATTGTAATAAAATGTTTTCCTAATTCCACTAAAGTTATTTGAGAGAAAAGGTAGTGTATAGGGTATTACCTAATTGACACCTCATTTTTTGGGGGGGGTCTTGAAAACTGATCTGAATGATGCTATCTGCACATTTTTAGCCATTTGTAATGTCAATACAGTTGGATCCTACAGGAGAGGGGAAGTATATCTTAGTGTAATGTATTAACAGAGGTGATTTCCATTCTGCAGTTCTTGTGCTTCAGCTATTTTTCCATTGTTCAATGCTGATTTTCTTTTTTTTTTCCTTTTTTTTGTATTTGAATTTCTTAATTCTCCCATGCTTAGGTTTTTGATTTTAATAGCCTTTCTATGCCTTGCTCTCCCTTCTTTCTTTGTCTCTCTCATGCTATTGCATCCATGCTTTTGTGCTCTCTCTCTCTCTCTCTCTCTCTCTCTCTCTCTCTCTCTCTCTCTCTCTCTCTCTTTCTCTCTCTTTCTCTCTCTTTTAGATGAGTCGTGGGGACAGTCTGAAGGAGTCCTCTTCCTCTCTCCTCCAGTCCAGTCAGCAGCCGGGTTTCCGCTCTGAGCCCAGTCTGGATGGCCGTGATGGAGGAGGAGGAGAGCGTATGGGTGCTGAGCGACCCTCCGTAGGTCAAGGGGCACCGCAAGCCCCTGGAATCTCTGCCTATTCCTTCGGGGGGCGCTCTTACCCGTCCTTCTCCGACCCCACTGTGCTCTCGGGAGGTGGTTCTCGCTCCTCCAGTGTGCGCTCCACCTCACAAAATGCACCACCTTCTGAAGCCTCTAGCTACAAGAGCTCAGCCAATCAAACGCCTCCACCGCGCAATGGCAGCTTGTCCTACGACAGCCTTCTTACACCCTCTGAAAGCCAGAATTTTGAATCCACGTCACCTAATCTCCCGCTTGGCTACACCTCCCCATTTCTTTCTGCACAGATTGCACAGCAACGAGAGGAGGAGCTTCACCAACCCTCCTCCTCCAGCTCTGCGCTGCTTGCTTCACCACACCGTGGCACCGCCTACCTGCGAGGCTCCGCCTCCCCTCCGCCGCTACCTGATCGAGAACGTGAAAGGCTGCTTCATGATGCACAGTCCCGCCAGCACCATCACCACCACCACCATCACCACCACCATCAACATCAGCATCGACCACCGCGCTTTTCCCGCCCCCCGCTTTTGTCTGATTCAGGCCTGCCAAGGCTCTCTAACCCATACCGCACACGCTCCACAGATGCTCCGCTGCCCCCTTCCACCCACCCACCACGCACAGGTCACCCACCTTTAGGCAAATCTCTGTCTTATTCGAGCGCCGCAGCCGCTGAAATGCAGTATCGCCTTGTGCGTAAAGCCTCCGCCTCCACCTCGGCTGGGGCAGGGGGCATCCAGGCGCCCAAGTGAGTAACAACCTCTGCCTTCAACGCTCCACGCTGCCTCCTGCTGCCTCCTTCCTCCTCCTCCTACTCCTCCTCCTCCTCCCAGACTCCTGTGAGTGCACCTCTCTCTTTCTCTCAGCCTTTTCTATTTCCCTTCACACCTTTTGATTTCCTCCTAAGCTTATGCTGTAATTGCTTTTTTTTCTAGTTTGCTTTCTCAGCAAAAACAATTGTCTGCATGTATTGTTGTCATTACTTCATCGGTGGTGTGTTTTGTAGGGCTGCAACAAGCGATTATTTTGAAAATCAATTAATCGGATGATTTTTATTATTTCAAATAATAGATATAAAGATATAAAGATATAAAGTTTAACTATCTTCAATTTTGACATTTTAAAGCTTTTCGTGGCTGCTTGTTAAGGGGTGGAAGGGATTTCTCCTTTGAACAAATTCACTAATGCCGGGTTGGTTCTTTCGTAAAAAAAACCTAAAAAAAAACATGCATAATCATTCGCTGAAACCACAACACTGACTTAAAATGTAATTGTTTACTGTTGCTGTTATTTGCTGCTATTAGATTTAGTGGCGGTTCCCACTTTAATTGAATCCATCAAATGTTGCGAGCAACCTGATCCTCTCGAGTCGCGACAGAAAAGATCCTGTGCAACTGTCCTGAAGTTAGCGAACAGTTTACACAATAGCACTTTAACATTTCCACATGATGAGGATGATGCAGTTTTTGCTTACAGTGCTGATTTTTCACCTTCATCCCTGACACCAGTGTGTGGTTTTTTTTTTTTTTTTTCTTTTCCTGCTGCCAGTTGTTATCTTGCCGTCATTCTAACTCGTAGCTTGAGCGGCCCAGCTAATCGAAAACGGCATTCGTTGACAATGAATTTCATTATTGATTATTGATTTTATCGATTAGTTGTTGCAGCCCTAGTGTTTTGTAATATTTGGTTTTGTTCTCTCAGGTAAGAAAATGACTAACCTTTTAATGCATTTAGTTAATTTTATTTATTTATTTATTTTTTGTTTGCATGTTCCGTCAACATTGAAACATTTTGCAGTGACATTCTGTATACTAGCAGTGATTCATTAACGTTTCCCCTTTTTCTTTTTCTGCCACTAAGGGACGAGATTCAGATGAAATCTTATAGTCGGACAAATGGGCAGCCTAAATCGCCTCTTTCTCAGTCTCCTTCTTCGACCCCCTCCTCCCCCTCTCATCCAGTCAGTGTCTCCACACGACCAGGACATGCCTATCCCAGTGGTTCTTTTCAGAGCCCCAGCCACAAGCCTGGAGGTGGTGTGAAGAAGGTGACTGGTGTCGGAGGGACCACTTATGAGATATCAGTTTGAGACATGGCAGTTGTTTGACCTGCCCCGTGTCAACAGCTGAGTCTTGGACCTGCCTCCTCTACTTGCTCAGTCAGGGTAGAGATTCACTACGTTGTTGGAAATGTGTTGAACACAAGAGACATTTATTGAAACGTTGGAGTGAATGAAGTACTCCACACCTGTGCTTTATTTTTATACATAGGGAAAGTTTGAGTAAGTTGCCCTGCCTGTGTGTGGTCAGATAAAAGACATTGTGGAGGGGGGGGAGGAGAGTTGCTTGTACAATTCCTGGACTTCCTGACTTGCCATTAATGAGGAGGTGTGACACTCAAGTATGGCAGATGACTGGACTGCCTTGAAAAATCTAATTATGAAAAGGGTTGCTTTATTGTCTTCTGTGTAAATCGTTAATTGTATGTTCTGTATATTCAATTTTTTTTCCCTTCTCCAAATGATTGGGTTTAAATTAGAGACTTTGACACATTTTTGCCATTTCGGACCACTGTGATTGGATCATGACCATTCTACTACGGTGCATTAAACATAGAAGGGGAGAATTAAAAGTGGCTAATGAAATGGACTAAATTGGTGTTTTATTGAGATGATCCTTTTCAAGAGAATGTTTTCAAAGCAACGGTCCTAGAAATCAATGAGATGTTTTTATTTAATCTTCCAATCTTATTTTATATGAATTTCTAAATAGCTATTGATATGATCAAGCATTTTCTGGCGTGCTCGAGTAGCGCCGGATTTAGGTAGGTTCTGTGATTTGTACGTGTTGCGTATGAAGATCAGAGAATCTTCCTAAATATATGTTGCTCAAATGCACTCTGGGATTTTTTTTTTATTGAGGATGATTAGATTTGTATCCAGTTTGGGTTTTTAACCTATCAAATGGGCGGGAAGGGAGACTTGTCTAATGTTGAATGACGGTTGCTATGACCACACGGTGGCCGAGTCTGTGTCTCCAGGTTAAGACATGCCTCAGAGTCAGCCTGGTGAATCCAGTGTAACGCTCAGCCCATGAAATGTAGCATCGGAATATATGACACAGTTGAGCACATTTTGTGGGATATATTTTCAGAGTTACCTTGTAAAGTCTGTCTGTGAGATAATGTCTTCTTTGGTTTATAAATTCCTATTGAAGAGATTGTCTCTAGTGCCCTTGTCTAGCTAACTCTTGAAGAGAAGTTCGGTGACCAGAGAAGTGGGAAACCAGTTGGATTGGATTGAAAAATAGTTGAACCAGTCAGTGAGTGACTGCTGTAGTTATGAACTATAAAAATGCCTTTTTTTTTTTATTTAATTTTTACTTAAAAAAAAAATTATTGTGGATATTTTGCAAGTTTTGTGTTTCAGTGATTCCTCAAAATGTTGATGGCTTTGGATTGACATGTAGACCATATGTTTGTCCAATCAGTTGGGAAAAAAAAAGAACGTTTAACAGCCACATTGACGGTTTGTCAATTCCATATATGAGAATAAAAAAAACAACAACAGTAAATATCTGGCATCTGGATCAGTATGTTAATGAAGAAGGAAACTGGTGTACTGTATAGCTGTGTGTATGATGAATGTGTGTCTGTGTGGGTGAATGTGGTTGAGCATTGTTAATAAACACTTTATAAACCAAGTATTAGTCTAGATCAATTACTTTAGAATACATAATTTACAACACTGATTTATCATCTCTCCAATAGAAGGATGCACAACTGACTGATTTACTGTTTAACCTAAAAGATTTGACAAGGTTTGAACCTGCTGGTGTGAATTTAAAAAATAAAAATAAATTCAGGTGGTAATTTTTATCATGTTCTCATTAAAATAACTTTTTTTTCTGTGATGGTTTTGGGAAACTTGGCCCTAGTATTTACAAATCTTACACACGTCCTACTGTACATCAGTTTAACCCTTTCACCTTCAACCAATTACTGAATAAGCCACATATTTACATCCACCAACCAGCACCAACAAATACACTCAGTTCCACATTGATTGGCACCCAGAAAGGTAAGCAGTGAGCATGGTCCATAGCCATCTTCAGGAGACCTTGATGAAAGGAGGTTGAAAGTGTCTAAATTAATTAATCTCCCATTGGTTTTGAATAATTCAGAAGGGCTCACACACTTTATCTCTTATGTATTTGCAAACATGAATACCAGCCCTTTGACTGGTTCTGTTTATTTGCATTCAGGTAAACATAGCTGAACTTCATGTAAATTTAGTGCCTTTTGTCATGGTTATGAGGCAAGATCTAAACAAAATTCAACCTTTTTAGAAGGGTGAGGCATGCTATTTACACTCGATTACAATTTTCTACAATTTATCCTGTTTTTAGCATCATTTCATCAGGATGTCCATTTGTCTGAGAATTTCTTTAGCACGATATCCAGAGGTGGCAAAAGTACACACATCCTTCACTTAAGTAGAAGTACTAATACTTGTGCTTTTAAAAAGACTGGTAAAAGTTGAAGTATTGACTACACTTTTTAACTCCAGTTAAAGTAAAGTAGTTTGAGCTCTGACATGTACATGAGTAAAAAAATTAGCTATTACTTCTACCTACCGTGCGATTAATCGCGATTATATGTCATGATTCAACCCACGATTAATCGCAAATGATCTGTTTTAAATGTGCCTTAAATTTTTATTTTCAATTATAATTTTTTATACTCTAATCAACATGGGTGTGGACAAATGTTGAGGCTTTATGCAAATGTATGTTTATTATTCATAAAACCAAACTCAAAAAGACAAAATGTTCTTAACGTTTTAAATTAATTATGGTCCTTTAAATGACGTAAATCATCAGGACACCAAACGGACATTTGCTATGTTTCCACACGGACGGTTAATGAGGTGATACCGTATAAACTACCTCATAACGTTTATACGGATTTCATAATCGGAGAATATTTGCTGTCGATGTGAATTGGTTTATTTAAAAGTAGAAATGTTTTTTTTAAGAAAAAAATAGTGAAGTACTGATACCAGTATTTGTACTTCGTTACTTCCCACCTCTGACAATATCTCAAAAATGAATGGTTAATTGTTTGCATCATTTTGTATATAATTATTATTGTAACCAGCAGAACTGATTAGATTTTGACTGATTCAGGGTCAAGTTTCATGTTTTACTTTGGAAGCTTTACTTCCTGTTTGAGGTTTATTGCAGTAGATTTGTATGTAATGCATGCAAAGTAGTAACAGGAAGGACTGGACTTCTTTGGGGCAACACAGGGTTGTTATCTTGGTGTTCTAAAGGTTTACCTCATGCCATGATATAATAAAGAATAGTTTTTTTTTTTTTTTTAACTTGTACATTAATGTATACTGGATTTCCCTTTGGCTTTTATTTTCATAAACAAACCCAAGTGAGTTTAAGGACATTTTTGTGTTTTTTCCCAAATCAATTATTCTTCACATAGTTTATTTCCATTCTTTTTTTTTTTCTGTAGTAACTTTAGGATCAATACAGTTCTAGTGCTATGAGCAGATGTATTAGAACAGCTCTGATTATTTGTGCAGGAATTCCAGTTAAGACCTGAAAAACATTTGTGGGGGTAAAGATATCTTTATATTAGCAGTAAGTATAACATTGCAAAGAACAAAAAAAAAAAAGAGGTCCTCTTTAAACATACTTGTGAACTATTGAGAAGCACTAAGGGTTTTTTTTTTTTGGAATATCAACCTTCATCCAAAACCTCTCAGCACACATCCATTTGCAATCGAGTTAAATACTATACAGTAAGTGTGGTTTGGAATGACGACAAAAACCATTCAGTCACTAGGGTGCATGCAGCATACAGTTCTTTCTGCGGGCAATCTAAGTGAAATGATGTGCTTTATAAAGAGGGTATACAAGGCCACTGACTGCAGGATGACCTGAAGTAAAGCAGAGAACAGAAAGTGTTCTGTTTTTTACAAAAATGCAAAAACATCCCACAAGCTTCCATTTTTTTTTTTTTTTTTACAAGATGGAAAACCCAGAAATGGATGCATTAAGCAAAAACCTATTGAAGACTGTGCAGCTTAAGCAAAAAGATGTGGGAATGCAATATATCTGACAAGTCTTTGAGAATATCATCACATAGCATTTGATAGTTTGGTCATCCTTAACACAGGACTGTTGTAACCAACACTGACAGCACCCCCCCTTTAGAGAGCCAAGTCTGTCCTATAGAAATGTAAGCGGTGAAACTTAATCAGGCAAATACATTGCCAAAACTACTGAATGTCTGGCAAATAAAAATGAATCAGCAAAAAAATGGAATGAAAAATTCGAAATCCATCAGTAGTAATTAATTCTACAAATGCAACTAGCTACAAAAAGAATATCCTATAAATTAATCAACAATTATCATTAACTCATTAGAGGTAGGAGACATAAAATGTAGAATCGTTAAAAATAAAACACTTTTGAGCTGGCACATGATCTCATTTAAACCCAAATCCAATGCCAGTGAATGGTTTAGGGTTCTTAAACAGCATTATGCTTTTTTTCTTTTTAATTCCATTCATTTAAGTTTTTTGATTATGGGTGGCTTCAACCAAAAAGAAAACTTGTTCCCACACAACTCTGGGCACTGCACATTGCTCTGTGTGTGTATATTTATATATATAAACCCATCCAGTTCCAAAGTGATGTCCCAGTGTTATCTCCTAATCTTATTTGTCCTTCTTGCTCTCTTTTTCCATCTCTGGAACATCCATCTCGGGTTCCTCCTCCTCCTCAGGAACTGGGGGGAACTGCGAATCGCCGAGTTTCTCGTTCCGCTCTCCTTTTGTCTTGTTCAATTTCTTTGATTTCTGATACAGCTCATTCAGATTAAACTCTCGGATGATGTTTTCCTGAAAATGAAGAGGGTTCAGTAACAGAGTGAGTGTGGTGTACTATTTATTTTTTTTCCTCACATATAGGACCTAATTTCAGCTGCTAGCTCAGTAAACAGATTTCTGCTGTATTAAACAGTATCTATATTGTACGCTGTAATAGAATATGTTAAAAAGTGTGTAGTGTGTATATTTCAATCATTATGAACATTCTTGTTTGTTTGACATTGTCAATTTCCTTTTCTCTGCATTTTGCTGCTGATTATTTTTACTTGTACAATTTAACCGGATTCTCTCTTTTGACCAGATAGAAATTTCATTCAGACTGACTGTAGTGTGTTTACTGTAAATGAGTGTAACAATGACGTGAACGCAAGCGTTAATCCGTCACCTCGGTGAAGCTCCAAGATACTGCTCGTCCTTTCTTGTCCACTTGGGGGCGTCGCATAACTTCTTTCCCCCCTTGGAAGAGCACCAGAGACGGCAGCTGCTTGGAAAGTGGAGATGTGCTCACCTTGTATCTGAGGTGATGATAACGACGGAAAAAAATTAATGGCATCTTAAACAAGGAAATGTATCGGTAAAGCTTCAGTGATGATCTCAGTAGAGTTGCTTACTTTTTAGACACGTCACCGTATCGGCCCACATCTACTTTTCCAAACTTTAGCCCAGAACAGTTGTACCTAAGAGTAGAAGGACTTGAGTTAGAAAAGCACTACATAAAAGTTAAACAAGATTCTTAGATATGTATTTAAAATGTTACAGTACAAAATGTCAGTTTATCTTTTCTCGCCACTTGCGCTTACTTCAAGGACAGATCAGCATAGACAGACGCAAACGACTGACACTCTGGAGACCAGTTAGCGAAAAACTCCACAATCCAGGTCACACGGCTGTCTCTTTCCAATTCTTCCTGAAGACCAAAAGAACACACATGCATCACAAACAATTGAATTCAAGATTCCAGAGTGAAGACAAATGTTTGTGTGTGTGTACTGAAGCTAAAAAGGTTCTTACGTCTATGGTCTTATCACTGAAGTACTTGATGTACTCGGGGCCCATGTACAAAGGAGGCTTGCAGGTCATAAGGAACACTAAAAAACAAGAAGTACCAACTAGCATGTAAGATCCAGGATGATGTATTTCACCCAGAAATAATCATCAACCAAGTTTTTTAATTTTTTAAGTGCTTGAACATAATACAATAGTGTTCTAATTAATTATGCAGTGTAAAGAGCTACAAGGTTCTACACTGGGGCCTAATGATGATGTTGCTACTGCAGCTGACAGGGCATTTAACCAAATATAAAACACTCGAAATCATAAATTCAAATATAAATGTAAATAATTAGATGCCATGCAACTTCCTCATGTCGTGTATATCTAACAATGCTCACTCTTCCAGGGGAACGCTCTTAGAGCTCTGGTTCTCTATTTGTTTTTGCAAACTGGTATACCATACAGATATACCTTCATGATTTTTTTATTTATTTTAATCTGACAGCATGTGGCATATAATTTGATTTATAAAAATCATTTAAAAGCTTAATTTTCTTGCTCTCAAATATTACATGTTTGGTATCTACAGCTCCAGCATTTAGGATCATAGCAGTTCATTTAAACTTGCATTTGTGTAGGTGTTATTTCCACCATTTATTTGTATTGAGTATGTGACTAATATTTGTCTCCATGGTTATAAAGACTTTTTCTAGTGCTGGTGCTACTAAGCAATGTGTTATTGTCCATCATAATTTACACATATATACATAGAATTCAAATGGTACATTTGTAAACTGCACACTTGTAAATAACATCTGTACATTTATTTAAACAATATTTCTACTTCTGTATACAGTGCATTAGTTAACTGTCTGTTTTACTTATATTCTGTTAGATTATGTCTGTACTTCTGCACTCGGAAGACAAATTCCTTGTTTTTGTAAACATACTTGGTGATAAAGCTATTTCTGATTCTGATCATGTTGGAAGATAAGATGGCTATGATTAAACAACATGAAAAAGAGGTGGAAAAGTGCTGCCATAGCGTGTGCCTTTGGCTTAAGTTGGATGACGGTATAGACAATTTTAAGGCACAAATTTGTCAAAAATTATGCTCCAGCATGAGGTCCATGTAACATTTATTTTTTTCTTTGTTTACATGAGGATCAATTTATTAAAGATACAGTAAAAATGTTTAATTATTGAACAACTTGCGGTATTCGAGACCTTATGCGGCTGCTTATAGGTTTATAGGCTGTCTAGGTTTTTTTTTTAAAGGGTTTATTAGAATAAAATTTAAAACAAACTAAAAAAGTGTGAGGTGCTTTATTTTAGTACAAACCCCACAATTTACTTTTAAAACAGAATGTTTAAAACAGAATAATGCAAAATATAAACAAAGAAAAAATTGTCTTAAATATGTAGAATGAGAAGTATATTATAACTCTGGACTCGCACAGCACAGTGCACTTTATATTTTATACCGCACACGGATACTTTATGGACAAACAAACCCACCTTAAATTGTTTACTGTTGTTTACTGTTTCACTGCAATAAGCATTATTTGTATATACATCTTTACATATTCTTATTTTATATAATATTTTTTATACTTTATTTATCTGCCTTCTCTTTCTTTGTTTTATTTTTCTCCCCATCCTATTCCCTCATGCATTTCATTGCATGTCGTACCCTGTATGTATGTGTCTGACAAATAAAATTTGATTTGATAATATGAGGATTATTTCTTCAACTCCTAAAGCATGCATGGTTCATTTTTTGCACAGATTAATATTTCTGTGCTAAATAATAAAGCCTTTTTGCATCCATTACAGCCTGCTACTTTTTTTTCCTCTTTCAAGCCGTCTGTGTATCTAAATGACTTATTCTTCAAAAACCTATTATGGCAATTCATCTGGCCATGTGATCACATCCCTGAAAAGGCCATACAAATGCTGTTGACCATTGTGTTATTTGCTTGGATGTAGCTATTAGTGCACATAAATGATCCAACCAATCAAATTCTCAAATCCAGTCACGGCAGAACCAATGTCACTATCTAGAACTTGATTGCTACTTAACGCATTGTACACGTGGAGGTCTTTCTACAGACATCACGCTTGACCGTGAGCAGTAGTTCACTGTGGTACAGCCAAAGTTGTGTGTTGGATGTGAGCGACATGCCAGTGTTAACCGGCCTCAAGTGTGTGTGCATTGTACTGACCGAGGCAGAGGGTCAGGTAGAGCAATCCCATGCGGATATCCAATCTGAAGAACAGGATCATATTGGCCACTTTAGAGAAGAGGATGATGTTCCCTACATGCTGCTCAACCGTTACTGCACCACAGGCAGAAAGAGAAGAAAAGGTAAGTACAAGTCAAAGACAAAAAAAGAAAACATTCATGAGTGCCATTAGCTATGAAGGGACACAGGACCTTGGTACATTGTGTTCATTTAGAAAAAAAATTTACTTCTATTGCATTCGGTTCTCCACTGAGAACATCTGAGAAGGACACTTAAGGTTTGCCCATGTACTTCATCACCCATAATGCTTAGCACTCTATAAACACTGCTACCAGACTCCTTGTTCAGACGTATGCGGTGCACATAGATTAAGCCAACTTCTGCCATGGCTATGATAGACATGTGTAGAAATGTTTACGATGCTTTGTAAAATGCAAGACATTTGATTTTGACTCCTCAGAACACTGCTACTCGACTTACAGTTCTACAGTCAGAAGAAGTAGCTGATTGTGGTTGGCCTACATTCTCCATTGGATTAACAGTTCATGTTTTATCAATTACAATACAGCGGTATTGTGGTTCGTTATTCAGTAATAACATACAATTACTGAATTGTTATGAATAGTAGTGAGGCGCAAAGCAGCATGTGGAACACCATTCAGAAATCATCTGGTAACAAGCTTATGGCCTAAAGAGCTTTTTATGAAGAAAAAAGAAAAGGGATACATAACATACAGGGCGTCTAAAAAGTCAGGAAGCAATAGGAATACACCGTGAGCAAAAGCCACAAAAACATGACAAAGTTGAACATGTAGGCAATGGTATAAATTATATATACAAAAATATATATATCTTTTTCGGTCATCTAGTCTTTAAACGTTCAGACCCCTGTACAGTAAAACCCTATTGTACGAGCAAACTTGACGTATTAGTTGATGACGTATCGCTCGTTCGCTCTCGTTGTTCAGTGCAGCAAAAACTTATCCTTTTCAGTGTTCAATTTTTATTTTACTAGAAATCTTGAAAAATGTCTCCCAAGTAAATCATTGATGGTGCTGGGAAAACGAAAGTGAATAGAATTACCATGGAAACCAAGAAGGTTACGAGCGTGTTGTGCGTCTCTCACTCACAATCAACCACTACCACATGAGTAAGTGTTAAATTATGTTTAGGGTAATTTGCGGTGTATTTGTTTGTTAAAATAACCTACAAATACTTTTTAAGTGCAGAAAAAAGCGATCAAATGAGATCTCGGAACGGATTAAATCACTTTTACGGTTATTCCTATGAGGAAAATTTGTTCGAATGTACAAGCAAATGGACCTACGAGCAACATTCACGAACTAATTATGCTCGTCCAACAGGGTTTTACCCTATCTGAGATTTTTTATTTAATATATATATATATATATATACACACACACACACACAAATTATTGAACTTATCTTCAAAACATTTGTTGCATGATCGTTGTTAAAAACGTGAAAAAAATTCATGTCTTCAAATTATGATGAACTCCTATAAACACGTCTGGTGTTATGCACACACAATAACTTGTGTCCATCGCAAACAAGTGGCATTTTGTTGATTCATTTTAATACAAACTTCATCATCCAATCCGTTCTCAAAATCTATAAAATATACATGACCTAAACTAGTATGCTGCCTCAGGAAGACATTTGCACAGAAGAAAAAAGTGCGACCCTTATGTACAGACTTTCGGGAAACCCTGTATTAAATCTGTCGCTGGTTCCAGCTCTGCATATGAGCTCAAGGGCCCTTGAAGCACGACTCCTTTGTATACAGTAAACACAGGGACCACCTGCTTTAACGGCAGCAGCTGGCCGGTTTTGTTGTTGTTTGGTTAATTGTGTGTATATGTAAGCAGGGCAGGGAAAGACTTACTTGCTCTTCTGTTTTTCATCATGACTATAGCACTGAGAAACATCAGGATCTCCACTTCCCTCTGAGAAAACAAAGCAAGATGCTCATTTGAAACAAAAAGTAGATCGTTCTAGTAGATAGTAATGATCAAATCGTTAAACACTGAAACGGCTGGTGCACCTGCAACATTACCTGCATGTTGTTATTTACACAAAACTAACTCGAATATGCATCACGCATATACTGGTATATACCGGTATTGTCAATGTCACCCCATGGTGGTGTCCATCCACACCCCGCCTTATTCGGTCTGCATAATCAACGACTAACAACAGCATCTTCAACTGCATTACTGCCTGGTTTGTGATGCACACCTTTTCGGATCGTAAGACCCGTGAGACAGTAAGGGATGGCTGAGATCATCATCAGGGGTCTCTCCACACACTCTTCTCCATCTGGAAAATGGTACCAAATCTTTTGGGCCCCTCACTGTGCAACAGTTTCTTTCTGCAAACCATTTCACTAATGGATACTAAGGGGCTGAACCTAAAACCACCACCCACACACACACTATTCAACCTCCTGCCATCTGGGACAAACAGTACCGGAGCATTAAGGGTCTTCATGTCCAGACGGTGTTACAGTAACTTCCTGCAAACCATTTGACTATTCAGTACCCCCAACGCACACACACACAAACGAACAAATGAATTGGTTGCACATATTTATATTTAGTACACTATATTTACAGATGGTTTTATGCACTATTCACGTGCACTACTACACATCTATACTGGTTGGTGCTGCAGTGTCTTTTGAGGCACACTGTCGTGTTGTTTAAACACTAAACGTGTGCATGTGCACTTTTTGTGTTGTTTTGTGTTATTTCTTTGT
Source organism: Silurus asotus (assembly GCA_024362625.1). Lineage (NCBI taxonomy): Eukaryota > Metazoa > Chordata > Actinopteri > Siluriformes > Siluridae > Silurus > Silurus asotus. The sequence continues at coordinate 3,810,476 of MU551704.1, forward strand.
CCTGGGGGGACGTTGTTTCACTGTGTACTCTGCTGTATATGGGTGGAATGTCAATGAAAGCCTACTTGACTTGATCCCTTTGGGTGTATACAGAATAATAGATTAGAAACAAAACCCTGCACCTCAACCAAACATTTCTCCAAACATACTGTTTTTCCCCCCACGTCAATTTTGTAGGTCGAAAATAAATGTCACACAAACCCAGTCGAAGTCGCAGGGGTTTCCGTCCTCCCTCTGTGTGGAGAGATGCTCGCAGATCCCTGGAGTCTTTCGAACCATCAGGAAAGCCAGCGACATGAAAAACGACGCCACATAATACGGCTTCAGGAGCCATTTATAAACCTGCGGTAAGTGATACAAAAACGCGAACAGAGGCGTGAGCAGCGCCATATTTTCTTCACGAGCAAAAACCGCCGGCTATTATGACGCCACTGAGGGGGATTGATGTCGACGAACACCCTTGAAGGCGTCGCTTTAAAGGGACAGAGGTCACTGCGGACGAAAGGGCCACGCCTCTCTTTCTTTTTCGCGCACTGCGATTGGTCCGTTTCACGGAAACCCGCCCTGGGGGAAATTGCTTCAAAATCGCTTTCTAAGTGCACTTTGTAGTGTATGGAAACTATTGTTTTTAGGGCACATAGGAAGGGAGTGTGAATGCATTTGAGACGCAGCCCATGCAGGTTTGTAGGAAAGACGCAGCAGCGGGCTTCCGTGTGTTTAATTACCGTAAATATTCGACAATTTGCGCAAGTGCCCATTTTCTTTTCTAAATTATCCACTGAAACAATATAACGAACAATATATCGTGTCCTGTAACTATTAGCGTTATCTCTCGACTTCATATGTATCTTAAAGTCCGCGCTGGATTGATTAATCGATATAATAATGATTAGTACGTGTTGTAATGTTAGAGGAATCACGGTATTACTCAGTAAACTACACGGAACCAAGTCGATTTCAATACGAACAGCGACCACAAACTCACACAACACGTCAAAGTGATAGTTCGTGCTGAAAAAACGAAACAAAACAAAACAAAAAAAAAGTCAAACAAACAAATTTGTTGAACATGACAGAAATATTTTCATCGCTCTACAGCCAAACTGAAGCTCAGGGACATTCGGGTCCTTCCGCGCTGGGGTTCGGTTCTGGGAAACCACTTCCACCGCCGGTCCCACAGAACCCAGTGCACATGGCGGTGCCCATTCCACACCAACTAGTAGATGAGGGACATCCGCTCCGAAAGCCTGCAGCCATGAACGAGCCCTTTTACTTAGTGCGAGAACTGCCAAGTGAGTACCCACCCTGCCTTCTTATCATCATGACCATGCTTACTTTATTTATTATTTAAAAATAACACAAGCAACTGTAATCATCACCAATACCATCATCACTACCACTGTAGTGACTGTAGTGACGTCACTTAGAGTTTTACTGTGTTTTCATCTGATGTGTATATTATGTTGAATACTTCAAATACATAGGGGGAAAATAATAAAATGAACATTCTTGAATCTTTATGGTAGGTTCATTTTTGTTTATTATAAAACATTTTAAAGAAATTGATTTCTATTTGATATCTAATGAATGATATCGATTTGATCCCACACCAAATAAGCAAGAATTCAGATCTAAATTAGTCCTGTCCCTTTAAGAAACATCTCCTAACGTCAACTCGTTATGTGTATAAAAGACACCAAGTCACAGAACCAACCTCTTCCATTCAAACCTCTCCACCACCATGGACTTCAAGGACAAGATTGTAGACCTGCACAAGGCTGGAATGGGGTACAAGACCATCAGATTGTTGCCTTGGCTGTATGTTTTTGGCAGTGCATTTGGTACCTGGACCTTCATTAAGGACTTACCCGACTTAATCCACCTCTTAATACCACCACCACTTTCACGTCACTGTTATAGAAACCAGCAATGCTTTACAAAAGCGCAGTATAACAACGTGTGGTATGGAGGGTGAATACCATTTTACTAAAGCAAGCTCCAAACCTTTACAACCACAACTGTGTCACCTACATCATCTGGAGCAGTTCAGAATTAATATTTGTCTAATAAAGTTTCTTTCGGCTTCTCCCATTAGGGGTCGCCACAGCGGATCCTCCGCACGTTTGATTTGGCACATGTTTTACGCTGGATGCCCTTCCTAACGCAACCCTCCCCAATTTATCCGGGCTTGGGACCGGCACTGAGAGTAACCAGCAATATTATACAAAAGCGCAGTATAACAACGTGTGGTATTACAGAGAGAGAGAGGAATTTCACATATGGAGGGTGAATACCATTTTACTAAAGCAAGCTCCAAACCTCTACAACCGCAACTGTGTCACCTACATCATCTGGAGCAGAATTAATATTTGTCTAATAACATGACAAAAACATAAAAATGTAAATAAGATGGAACCCACTCACCAGTGATGCAGACTCATAATTTGCACCGCTCCTCAGATGCTGTAATCCAGTGGTACCGCTCGTATTCACGGATCTGGAAGTGGTGAACAAACCCTTTCCCGGGCTGAGACAAGCTAGCTAGCTAGGGTTGGCCGACCTCCTCACGATGTCTAGCTTTTCTGGAAAATGTATTTTTTAATATGTCAGAGTCCAAATCAGTTTCTTTATTCCGTAGGCATAAAGTTTAAATCAGATGTATTAATGTGTGCAGATCTGTACATACGTGTTTTGCCCGTCGAACTTGGTTGTAACAGTTTTCCTCTGACCAACCAATCAGAAGACTGAAAAATTCTGACGCTATTCTGTGCCAGTTAGCTGCCCTGTGGGGCGAATTTAAAATCTGATTGGTTAAAGAAACAGACCCATTGCTAATAGAGACTAAGGTATAAATGCCAGCAGTACTGACTTTGAAGGCCCTGAGAAAATTAGATTGACATGGCAGAACATAGAGGCTGAAATCTGATAGGATAAAAAATCTATCATCCCAATACACGTACTGAAAGCAGGGCAGCCAAGAGAAACGCTACGAAATGAAGAGAATAAACTTTTGGGAATAAATTAGTATTTCATGAAAGAAATATTAGAATTTAGGTTGTAAATGTAAGTCAGTGCTTCTGATTGTGTTTAGGCCAGCAGATAATGCTTTGCTGGCCCTGACAGCCACCCACTGGTTTTTGGTCATTGTCACACTGGAAGACCCATCCACAACCCATCTTTTGTCTTTTGGCTGAGGCCAGATGTTTCTCATCCAAGATTCTACAGTGAAGCAGAGAAACAGCCCCAAAGCAGAATGTTTTCTCCTCCATGTTTGGCAGTGCAGATGCTGTTATTGGGGTCATATTCAGCATTTCTCTGCCTCCAAACATGGAGAGTCTCATCTGACCACAACACATTCTCCCAAACCTTTTTTGAATCGTTCAGCTGTTCTTTGGCAAACTTCAGACGGGCCATTCTTGAGCAGAGACATTTTGGTGTGTTACCAATGGTTTTCTTGGTAACTCTTATCCCCGCTCCCTTGAGATCATTAACAAGCTCCTCCTGTGTCATTTCGGGCTCATCCCTCCATTTTCTCCGAATCTTCCTTACCCAATCAGGTGTGATTTTGCACGGAGCTCCAGAGTGTTATACATTTTTCAATTATCATGCTAACAGTGGTGTCTTTCTCACCAAGCTTCTTGCTGATGGTCCTGTAGCCCATTCCAGCCCTGTGCAGGTTCACAATCTTTTCCCTGACGTCCCTTGGGAGCTCTTTGGTTTGCTCATGGTGGTGGAGAGGTTTGAATGGAAGAGGGTGATTCTGTGACAAGTGTCTTTTATACACATGATGAGTTAATATCAGGAGTTCTTTCCTAAATTTACAGGACAAATTTGGGTCTGTGGGAGTCAGAATTATTGCTGGTTGGAATTTTTTATATTCTTTCTCTTTCTGTTTAAAATAAACCTACCATAAAAATTCTAGACCCTTAGTTTATTTTGTAAGGGGTAAATTTACAAAATCAGCAGGCGATCATATAATTATTTTCAACACTGTAGTCAGAAATCCAAGGTTTCTGCTCTCAGCACTCCTTGTTCTCATGTGTTTTGATGAAGGCAAGAAAAAATGACATTCAGGACCGAATACAGGAGCAGAAACTGATTTGATCAAGATGTTTATTCATTTGTTCGTCTTCAGTAACTCACTCTTATGTTTGTCATGTACTCTTGTATTTCACATTTTTCTTTAGTGGAAAATGAGCTGACTGGAAACACCAACCTCATCACCCACTACAATCTGGAACACGCGTACAACAAATTTTGTGGCAAAAAAGTAAAGGAGAAGCTCAGCAACTTTCTCCCAGAGCTTCCTGGTAATCACATTTAAAGATTATTCAGTGGTGTAATCAGTTACGCAAAACATCCTGGTTATTATAATTATCATCATCGTCACCCTTTTATATAATTTAGGAGTAACCTAAAAGATTTTGTGGAATGGGGTATTGATTTTTTTTGTTTCCTTTACCTAGGTATGATAGACACTCCAGGTCATCAGGATGGAAGTTCTTTGCGTTCCCTTATTGAAAAACCACCAGTTTGCAACAACTCCTTCAGTCCTCTTACTGGAACAATGCTCACTGGATTTCGGCTACATACAGGCCCTGTAAGTGTGGGCTTTATACAGAACGTTTACTATATCAGCATTTAAAGCATGTCTATTGCAAAAAAGATTTGTCATTAAATTTAAATCTAAATTATGTGGCACATTTGTCATTCTAGTTCCTTTGAATATTTGGTTTTCTATCGAAGAAGGACATTTTTTTCAGAGCTGCTGTTTTAGAAAACATCTTTTGCCCATTCTAATTAGAAAACTCAGCATAGCTATGGTATATCAGTAATAATATTCTGCATAGTATCACTCTGCATTTTGATCTCTGTCTCACTGTTCTGGCAAACAGCATATTTTAAGAAATGTCATCACGAGCACTGAATAACATGCGATTTTTGTTCTCCACGCTACCTCAACAACCTCAAGCTGCCTGAGCAATACAGACTGATGCACATTCAGCCCCCAAAGAAGAAGAGCAAACATAAACACAGACACCATCGACCCCAGGACCCCTTACCCCCAGGTCTCTCACTATCACGTCATACTATCACTATTTGTGTTGTTGACTTTAGTATTTTTTTCTTAATCCAATTTTCTTTGTGCTGTTTTTAACAGAAACCCCGTCAGACTCAGACCACAAGAAAAAGAAGAAGAAAAAGGATGATGACCCTGATAGAAAGAAAAAGAAGAAGGACAAAAAGAAAAAGAAGGTTTGTAAGATGATTACACTCTGCGTATACAGGATGAGGAACCTTACTTTCAGTAATAGTGCAGCCTGAAAAACAGCTTGTGTTTAGCTGATACACATCCCATAGTCCTGTTGAATACTTAAAGCTGTTTGACGCAAAGTTTCAAAAGCTTGTTACTGAAAACAAAGTGGAAACAGAAAGAGGAACCTACCTGTACTTATGACCAATCAATTTTGAGCATTCAGCCACAACATCGTAGTATGTGTTATATTAAAAATAATAGCATATTGTTGGATCAGCAAAATCTTAATTGAATCAAAGATTTTGACGTTTATCTGCAACTTGTGTAATTATAATATATTTCGCTCTTTGTTCTCAGAACCGTCACAGTCCTGATCACCCTGGTATGACCAGCTCTCAACCCAGCAGCAGCAGTCTGAGATAGAAGCACACAGGATGAGAGACTCAGAGAGACTTTACTGTAAATAGCATTAAGGACAATTGGGGAAAGTGGTTATTTTAATGAGAGTATAAGCAGTGCAAGATGTTTTTTTTTAACTTGTGTATGTTACTCGTGTATTTGTTTTGGATGAAACAACAAACCATACTGCCACAAACCATATCTGTTACGTCAGTAATTTTATGTTTATTTATGCAATAAATAATTAATAAGGAAAAAGCTGTCATGGACACTATGACACTGAACATGTTCATTAATCAGTAAAACACAGCAATTTTTTTTTACTTTGGCTTGTGATTTATATTTTGCTATTCAGAAAAAGTTTACATATATTTAAGAAAAAAAACAAAAGGAAGCACAAAGGCAGTGATACATATCAGAAATTGCGTGTGAATACTTGATGGCTTTTTTTCTCATTGCAGAAGGCACTTTTGATTTCTCTTAATCCAAGCCTATCTATATGTAAAGGAGGCTTTTACTTGTCACATACACTTTATAGCACAGTGAAATTCTTCACACATGCCAATTTGTTAGGAAACTGTGTTAAATGCACAGGGCCTGCCATAATACAGTACCCCTGGAGTAAAGTGTTAATGGCATTGCCCAAAGGCTTAAGAGCTTGGCAGTGCCTTGGTATGAACCCCAATGTTCTGATCAGTAGCCCAGAGCCTTAACCTTTGAGCTAGTAATTGCAGAGTAAAACAGAAAATTAAACAGAAACCTGATCATTAACCTATTAACCCTAAACACTATTCAGCCAACATGACATTAATCATTCAAAGAAAAAGTCCACCTAGTGCCTCTCTCTCTAAATATATATACAGTGCAACCTCGATACTCCCGGGGGGGTTAACAAGAAAATTGCAAACTGTACTGTACTGTCGTGTTTTATTTACTATTTTAAATGAATAATACACTAATAAAATTGGTTTTCATACATTTGTATGTAACTTATTAGTACAAACTCTGGTTTTAAATGTTACTCTGAATTTTTGAGCCACTTGCGGCTTCTCGTGAATTATCAGATTTTTTCACGGGGATACTCTTAGTCCGGTTCTATCGAGGTCACGAGTGTCGAGGTTCCACTGTGTATACAAGCTGAGCAAAATTCTACATCCAACACTTGTTTTTGCCCCCTTTTTTCATGAGTTGAACTCATAGATCTAAGACATTTCCTATGTACACAAAAAGCCTATTTGTCTCATATATTGTTCACAAATGTGTCTAAATCTGTTTTAGTGAGCACGTTTCCTTTGCCAAGATAATCCATCCACCTCACAGGTGTGGTATATCAAGATGATGATTAGACAGCATGATTATTGCACAGGTGTGTTTTAGCCTGGCCACAATAAAAGGTCACTCTAAAATGTGCAGTTTTATTACACAGCACAATGCACAGATGTCACAAGTTTTGAGGGAGCGTGCAATTGGCATGCTGACTGCAGGAATTTCCACCAGAGCTGCTGTGGACAGCTCCTGTAACAATCCATTTGCATAACCAAAGAATTTTTGTTTAAACTCTCAGAAAGCATCTCAGGGAAGCTCATCTACATGCTCGTTCTCATTAGCGTATACGACAGCGTGTTCCAGTTAAAAATATCTCATAACTTTGCACAACTATTGAAGAGGAATGGACCCACTTTCCACAGGCCACAATCAACAACCTGATCAACTCTTTGCGAAGGAGATGTGTTGCACTGCGTGAGGAAAATGGTGGTCACACCAGACTGGTTTCGGACCCCCAATACAGTAAATGTATGCAGATTTTAGAGGTCTTTTATTGTGGCCAGCCTAAAGCACACCTGTGCAATACTCATGCTGTCTAATCAGCATCTTGATATACCACACCTGTGAGGTGGATAGATTATCTCTGCAAAGAAGAAGTGCTCACTAACAAAGATTTAAACAGATTTGTGAACAAAAAAGTACATAATACACAGATAAATAAAATCATAATGGAAGAAGTGCAATTCATCATCAAACTCTTAAGGTGGAAGTCCATGAAAATATTCATGGTAGTTTACCAGCATCTCTTGTTCTCCCAAGATCATGAGATCCATTTCACAATTCTGCACAAAAAGTACACTGACTGCTGTTAAAACAATGTTTCTGACAGCTCTATAAATCTAACATGACAGTGTAATCATACATAGTGCAAAGTAAAGATGCACAAGCTTAATGAGCAGTTGAATATTTCAACAACCATACATTTATGAACATCTACTCATTTCATCAAAAATCACTTAGAGTTGAGTCAGGATACAACTGAGCAGTTGACAATTAAAGATCTTGCCTAAGAACCCGACCATGATAGTGACCTCATTTCTGAAGAAATAGAAGCCGAACACATTATAATAAACTAAGAAGCAGTGGAATAAGCAAATCAATGTTGTTTTAAACAGTAGGCATAAACTACAGTAACCAACACAACTTTACTATTTAAAAGAGACCCTAATGTACAGATGCAGTACCAAAAGCCTACTCATTAGATCTAATGGATTAACTGAGTTCTATCTGGAGGTAGCTAATAGTAATACAGCCAGTCAGCTGTTATGTTTTATTGCACACTGCATTACATTCATCATTCAGTAATTAGATATTGTATAAATGTTTCTGTAGGCCAAACCTAAATTCCAATCATTGTCCTTGTACACTCCTGTTCAACATGGCTGAGCATTTTTACAGTGCAGCAAGTTATTATAAAGCTGAAAAACGACAGAATGACAGCTGAATGGTGAAAGACTGCCTTCTAAGTATACTCTCAAAAACAAGTTTCCTTAAAAGGTTCAAGGTCAAGCTGTATGGCTCTGTGAAGAATCTTTAATATAATTTTTTGATTCTGGAAAGCAAAAAATGGTTGTTCAGTGACATCATTTTAAGAGGTCATAGTGTGCCTAAATCATCCAGTTATACAGTGCAGCTTCCGCATTGCATTCGCTATCACAGACAGAGTGTTGTTGAGCACCATTTCTCTTTAGCCCTACATATTGTAGTTTATGGATTCGTTATAATAATTTGTTATATAATTCGTTATCCTAATATAAAATTCTGCACAACTGTTATGCGACATAAAACCTATATATGGAGGTTCATTGTAGTGTCTGCTTATAAATAAAAAAACAACAAAAAAAACTTTCATAAAATATAATTTTCTCTGTAAATGTTTCACAAATACTTTTTGTTTATATTCAGCTTGATAAATTAGGTCGATTCATTTTATTAAAAGAAAACCAATCCTGCTGATTCGGTCAGTCGGTTCGGATCTAAAAGTTACATCCAAAGAATTTATAAATTGTGCGATTAAAAAATTTGGACCATTTACTAATTGCTCCCTTTTTTAATCCCAATATACAGCTAAATGTTCATAAATGTTTCACAAAAAAATGTCCATGATCATAGTTGTTTGTATTCAAGTTTGTGCTTCAAAAAAGCAAGAATGCAATTGCCATTGTCACAAAGTACTTTTTTGAATTATTCCTTCTTAAGCCTCATCTGTATCAAGCCCATCACTGTAGAGTTTCTCAGGGCTGTTTGCTGACTGATTTAGAACAACTGCTGATTGGCCAGTCGCTGCCTGATCCAGTACCTTCTTCTGTTTAATGAGTTGTCTACGATGGTAGAACAAGTACCCTGGCAACAGGAAGCCAGATAATGAGAAAATCAGCAGCCCAAAGTTTATCTGTTATTTGGGGGACAAGAAAAAGAAATAGAAGTCCATTAGATCCATTAGAAATTTCTGTGCATGACTTGCACAATAATGAAATGATAGTCAAACCTTAATTTTTAATTTCAACCCAAAATATATGTATTAATATTCAGTAATTACCATTTGGTACAAAAAAGAATCCTTAACTTTTTTGTGAAAATCCTACAATCATTTACACAAATAGATTTCTGAACCAAACAAAATGATCCATAAATGTATGTGTTTAAATGATTAATGAAATATAAAATGATGTGCTTTATATGATTACAAGCACATGATTAGAGCGAGTAAGCAATGATGACTAAATCGACCATCTTGAATACTCCAGGATGTTAACTCCAGAAACTTTTGGCAAACATCAAAAAAAGGGAAAAATTACTTTGGTAAATTAACCTTAAAGTAAAATTGTGCTCTTGCTGTAGCACATATTGAAACCCTGTGTGTGTGTGTGTGTGTGTGTGTGTGTGTGTGTGTGTGTGTGTCTCACCCAATAAGGATCTCCTCCGAGTGGACCCAACATAAGAACAAACAGGGGCTGCTGAAGGAGAGCAAACAGAGCACTCAATAGAGACTGCAGGCCCGTCAGTGTGCCAAAGTGGTTTGGTGGGTACCTGACAACCGAGACAGTAAACATCAACAAATACATTATTTACTATTTTATTATCCATTTAAACACATAAAAATGTATTCACAAAGCAAGAATTGTTATATACTTGCACATTCCTTGTAATCTGCCTATAGATCTAATGCATAGAATTTTAATCTCTGAATAATTTGAGTGCTTTGTAGCTGGAAAGAAATTTTCCTGGCTACACTAAAGTGTTCTCCAACTGACTAATCCCTAATCTTCAGAGCTCGTGGCACCAATTAAAAGTAGTAGCAACATGAATGCAGCACATACATGTTTACACAATAATTAAACAATTCTTATTTTTTTTTAAATAATTTCTATTAAAACATGTTTGGCAAAACTAATGGGACTGGTATATTTTAGGTAAATGCAAATGGCTATTCTAAATAGATATAAGTGAAATAATAAATGAAACTTCATGCACATACTATCATGACTTACACAGCAGCATAGAGTCCTCCACAGCAAGAGTGAATGAAACCTCTTACAACAGTATGAAGAACGAAAGACAGAAACTATGACAGACATTGAGAGATTTTACAATTATAAATGTTTTATATGCATAGATGTAGATAAATATATAGATGTCTAGATAATTAGATAATTAAATAGATACAAATAAATAAAATAGAGTGAGATCTATCAATGCAACAAAATGAAAAACAGGAATGTATTACACACGTGTGTGTCCTACCTGGACAGGAAGGTTGTCTATCAAGCATATGATGCCAAACAACACTAGCAAGAGGTTGGTGAAGATAACAGCTCGGATTGCATTGGTGAGTTTCTGGATCTTTTTGTCTCTCTTGGGTGGCCTGTAGGAAAAAGATTTGTTAAGAGATGATTAGATAATTAAAATTTAATAATTAGAGTTTGAGTAAGTTTTGATCAATTTTGTAACCTTTTCTCGCCATCCACCAAGCTAATGTCCTCCTCGCACTCTTTCATCCTCCAGTCCATGATGTACCCAATAAGAGGGCAAGTCAGGAGACACAGCAGCTGCATAGTGCCGAAGATAGACGAGTAGAAGCTTACTGAGGAAATGCATGCACCACACATCAGATTTGATCTACAACATTGTTGTATTCATGGCATCAAACATGCATTTATTTAGAATGTTCTAGATTGCCACTTTATGTTCACACTTTATTTGTTTTTATTTGACTTTTCTCACCTTGTTCTTCTGCCTCTTGCATTAACTTTTCTGGAGCTGTTTAAGAAGGAAGAGTGAATAGAAGTTAAGCATGAAAACACATGCACAACACATATGTTCTGTTCACTGAGGAGTTTGTGTCTCAGTGATATCATATATTCTTATCCATGCCCTTATTAGAGTGGAAGCAATTTAACCAAAATTAATGACACCCCTACAGAATATAATCATGTCCAATCACAAAAATGCAAAGCTCTGTCATCCACTATTATGGTGAAATGCCAAGAACTTTCTACAAAAAATAAAGAAATCAGAATCAATCTGATCAGATAAAATAAGTAAGTTAAATAAAAAATACAAACGCAGTTAAAATACCAAAATTGTCCTTTAAAAAAAAAAAAAATGTTTGGGATGCTCACCATTGGGGTCACCATGTGTGACCAGGAACTCCAGCATCTTATTCATGGCTCCCATATAAAATATAATGCGGAGCTGGGTCATTGCCATGATGATTAAACTCCACAAAAAGATAGGAGAACAAACAGAACGGCGAAACGGTTGTGTACCTAAACACACAGACACCATATGCAAAAATTGTAAGCATTTTTGTATTTGATTTTATGCGTATGGCTGTGCATGCAATATATATATATCCCTGTCCTTTACATCTGCCTCTTTCAAACCAACTACCTGCATGTCTTCCCTCCCCACATGCATAAACCTCCTCCTTGGTCTTCCTCCTTTCCTCCTTCCTGGTGCCTCCAGTCTCAGCATTCTCCTACCGATATACCCCATGTCCCTCCTCTGCACATGTCCAAACCATCTCAATTTCTCCTCCCTCACCTTGTCTCCAAAACATCCTACATGCACTGTCCCTCTAATAAACTAATTTCTAAGCCTGTCCATCCTCGTCACTCCCAACGAAAACCTTAACATCTTCAGCTCTGCTACCTCCAGCTCCACCTCCACCTCCTCTCTTCTAGTCAAAGCCACTGTCTCTTGCAGGTCTCACCACAGTCCCAAAAACTTTCACTTTCAAAAACACTTTTCTATCACAAATCACTCCTGCTATCACTCTGCTCCACCCACTCCACCCTGCCTGCACTCTTTTCTTCACTTCACTAACACACTCTCCATTACTTTGCACTGTTGACCCCAGGTACCTGAACTCCTCCACCTTCTCCACCTCTTCTCCCTGCAACTGCACCACTCCACTGCCCTCCCTCTTATTCACACACATGTACTCTGTTTAACTCCTACTGACATTCATTCCCTTCTGCTCTCCAGGCTTTTCACAACCTGCTCCCTACTCTCACCACAAATCACAATATCATTCGCAAACATCATAGTCCACGGAGACTCCTGTCGGACCTCGTCCGTCAACCTGTTCATCACCACTGCAAACAGAAAAAAGGACTCAGATCTGATTCTTGATGTAATCCAACCTCCACCTTTAACCAGTCTGTCATTCTTGCACACTTAACTGCTGTCACACTGTCCTCATGTGTCCACTGTGTGTGTGTGTGTGTGTGTGTGTGTGTGTGTGTGTGTGTGTGTGTGTGTGTGTGTAAATCTTACCTTGGCTCGATGTGGCTGCTCCATTGCTTTGTTTATACTCATCCAAAAACTGCTTTTTATCCATTTCCTGTCCCACAGTGGTTACATGGCTGTAGCAGCGATCACCTGTCACCTTGTGGTCCATTGCTACACCACTCAGCTTTACTTTTTTACTGTATAAGGAAAACAAAAAGGAAGAAATAAAGCCATTTAATATTTATTTAATATTTTTTATGTATATACACTGAATAGAATACTTACATGTAGCTGATATCTTCAGGAGCAGGAAAAGACTCCACAGGCCAGTTAAGTAAGCAATTGAGGAAAACAAGACATGCCAATCCTGCCCACACCCAGAAGATCAAGCGGAATGACACCCCTAAATCATAGATTAGCTAATGAAAGAATAAAAAAACATTAGCATTTAAAATGTCTGTGTGGAGAAGTCAAGACTTATCTTCCCTCGCTAGTGTCGTGAGAAGATGCTTGAACACCTGACGAGAGCTTAATTCAGACTTAATATTTATCTACATCTCATTGACCTGTATGGCAGCCATGAAAAACCTTTCTGAAATAAAATCTGTTTATTTCTTCAATAAAACATATCTATATGTGCTTGCATCAGTAATTAAATGATTATTGATTAACTTAAATTAGATTTTATCAGTTAGACTTCCCAAATCTAGTACCTACATTGTACGCTGTCACGTCTACTGTTATTTGACAGCTGATATTTAGACCATTTACCAACGCAAATCTTATTTTTCTATGGCACGCAACCAAAAAAACTGCTTGATCAAACATAATATCCACTGTGTGACGAAAACTTTATAAGTTACTGCAGAAGTTCAAACGCTGTTAGACAGAATGACTATTTGCCTACCAATGTTGTAAAGTCTTGCTAAATTTAATCTGTAACTTCTGTTGATTGTTGGTTTTCTTAACGTTTCTGCTTGCTTTATAGAAAAACTTCTCCACATTGCCTACAAAACATTTTTCAGTCTGTTGTGTTATATTTGTGTATAATTATGATCTCTATAGGGAAAGAAACTCGGTTCACTGAAGATCCAGGACAAAGATTCATATAAATATTAACCCAGAATTTGTCTTAATCTAATATCATGTGTCAGTCTTCACAGTTCTCGTCTAGGTTTCTGTCTATACATCATTTTTCAACCAAGGCATTGAAGCATAAGCTACTTTGGCACACACTTCAAAATGTTCATATGCACTAAAGTCACATGCAATATACAGTAGTCACATTTTTTATGTTACTACTTTGTGTCTTACCTTGACTCCCGGAAAGGTAACAGCAGAAGAAGCATAGGAACCAATCATTAGTGAAAGAATGGTAGAACGCACATTTCCAAACATGTTGGGGAGCTGAGGAAACAAGATTTTAATTTTACATTTATTCAGGAGCATAGTCTACAAATGAGCAGTTACAGCTTAAAAGAATTATTTTATGGTCCCAAACTTGAATGTAAAATTTAAATTCAAATTTTATTTGTCACATACATATTCATACATGCAGTGAAATTGAAATATAAAAGTATAGAAAGAATAAAAGTACAAGGTATAACTAAGTATAAAAATAGTGATACAATTCTTTATGTTTAAGAATTGTTATATATATATTATTTAAAAGTCACTTGGAATACCTTTCACAGGTATGTTTTTCATGTGGAAGGTGAGATTTAGGAAATTATAAGTACATTAAATTACATTACATACAAAATGTATGGTTTGGTACCTTTTGAAGCCTAAAAACAAAATTCTTTGTCTTTTTTTTGCAGTTTATTATTATTATTATTAATATTATTATTATTATTATTAACATTTGTGATCATCAACAGTTTACATTTTTAAAGCAATTTTAAATAAAATGCCTGCTCTGTAAAATAATACATGGAATAATATTTTATAATATTTTTTATAAATAAAATGGAATAAATAAAATGAATGCCATACACTTTTTTTTTTATTAACTTGATTAACTTAATTAATCAATTAAATTGGCACAATATAAATTGAATAAATACAATTTAATAAATGGAATAATTTAATAAAAATTTTTACATTCGTTAGACCCCATTTAAAATATATATTCTACTTAACTGTTTTACTAATTTCAGCATACTTTAACAAATGACTTCAATCCCTCTATCCTTAATTGTTAGCCGCAGGCTACTTCCTGGTTAGCGGCTAAGGTTCTTTATTCTTTAGCGTTGTCATGCATGCACAAAACAAATGTTATTTTAGGGACGTAGTGAATAGCCACAGTAACACTGTGCTAACTCTAGTTTCTAGTTTTTTATATTGTTGTGTATATTTTAAGGTATAATAATAATAATAATAATAATAATAATAATTATTATAATTATAATTAAAAAATGCATTTAAAGTGCAAGGCGGAGACTAAACAAACTTACGATACTGAGGGAACTCAGATTTTAATTTAAAAAGGATTGCATTGGGTACATGTGTGTGGATGATCCACTGTGGCGCCCCCTAATGGGAGAAGTTAAAAGAAGAAGAAGAAGATTGGGTACATGTGTGTACCAAACAAAAAGCCCTGTAACGAAAATTTTTGTTATGAATACGTGTGCCATTACATCCCTAGTGTGTGGTGCCCTGTAATAGACTGACATGTAATCCAGGGTGTTCTCACACCTCACACCTGGTGTTTCCAGGATGGGCTCCAGATTCATTGTCACATAAGACAAAAGAATGGTTAATCAGATATGAATACATGCACACAGCATGAGAATTCATGTTTATTGAATGTTTTGACTGTACAGCAAATAAAGTAATCAATGGAATTCAACATCTGCCATTCATTTTCTTTTATAAGTGAGTTTTAAATCAACATGTTTTCTGTTAGGGATTAATGAGTGTATTCCTGTCTCATGTGGACAGGACAGATTTACAACTTGGATCAGGATAAAGCAATATTAAATTAATGAATACAAAAATAAAAGTTTTCCTTTCAGATCTCAGTACAGAGTAACAGAAAACTCTTGTTAGCTGTACTTGCATATACACTACAGATGCAGTAGATAGAAATTAGTTTAAAAAATGCTGGAGAGTTGCTTTAAGCAGTGTTCAAATATGTATCATTGTCCCTAATGGACGTTTTACCCACAAACTTACAGTGACTACTCCACAACCTCAACCACTGAGAATCTTTGGTCTAACCTGAACCATGTCCACAGCATTGTTGCATAGTTGTAGCAGTGCAGAAAAGTGAGAGACTCACCTGTATTTAATTTAGCACTGTACTCTTTTGTGTTCCTAAAATTTTTATGTTTTAAAACTATGTAAAAATGTATAAATATAATATAATATAATATAATATGCCACACTTTTAAATGTAATGTTACAAAATGTAATTTGCTAGTCATGCTAAAAATACAGTAGTCAGTCTAAGATTTGTGCACATGGAATTACTTTAACTTACTTTGATACTTTTTTATATTCTTGACTTTGTTCCTCCTACAATGTGCCCCAAAATTACAGCTGAGCATGTGCACACACTCCCACATGAAATTCTTTCCCCTTAAATGACTCTGCATGAATCATCCACCTTGGAACATGGTTCTAACCTGCATCTGTCTTTCTCTCATGCTCTCTCTCTCTCTCTCTCTCTCAATCTCTCTCTCTCTCTCTCTCTCTCTCTCTCTCTCTCTCTTTCTCTCTTCTCTCTCTCTCTCTCTCTCTCTCTCTCTCTCTCTCTCTCTTTATCTCTCTCTCTATCTCTCTTTATTACCCACACTTTTTTGTTCATATTCTATTTTGGCATTTCTATATCTGCTTCTCGGAGGTATTTATATTCATGCTGGCCATGAACGTGGATTACTAAACGGAAGTCTGGCATGGAGACAGAAAAACTAAATAAATTATCCATTATATGTAGGAGAAGGAAGTACATACATGGAGACTCTAAAACCAAAGAAAAAAATATCAGTTTCTCTTTTAATTGCTCTGTTTTTCCTATCCCATATACTGTATGTTAAGCTATTAATTATTAATCTGTCCAATAAACAAAAAAAGTAGGTTGACCAGAGGAATGAAAAGAATGACAGCATGATTTTTGGGTATAAGATGTGTGAAAAGAATGAAAGGGAGAATAGTGGTAGGACATTGGAACTGCTATGGGGAGTGTGACAGAGGGAGTTTACATTACAGTTTACGGGAACATGGGAATGGCTGTGGTGAGGGCGTGAGCACTGACCTGCCCTCTGATTGGCCAAATATGTCATGGCAATATTTAGGGCCTTGAAGTGGGACAACATGTGCCTCTGGAGAGTAACCAACCAAAATACACACAGAAACACAGACATGCACGCAAATGCCTGCTCTTGTGTAATTCAACTTGCTAGCAGTTTCACAAAATAAAATCAATTCCAAGGTGACAGCAAATTGGGCATGCTGAAACTTACTGGCATAGCTATAGTGTTTTGTTATGGCAGTAAGTTTAAGTAATTTAAACAATTAATTAGTAAAGAAATCAAAACTCTATGTTTATGACTGTATGATTGTTATACAATGTTACTATACTTTTAAATTGGATCAACTTTTTATTGCATCTCTTTAAATCAATTTAGTGGAACAAATCCCAAACATGTGCTTGAGAAGTCTATTGGAAAACTCTGAAACGGAAAGTGTGTATGCCAGGGTTTTTTTTTTTCTATTATAAAATTATTTATTATGTAAAAACATAAATGACGTAAAAATACAAATAAAAGAAAGTTCATTTAAATTGAAATATAATTAAATATATATGTATATTTTTGTTATGAGCAGTTATGGTCTACATGAGTTGCATTGGCATCATAAAGTTTCAGTTTATTTAGATATTCATGGTTCTTCAGTAACTACAATGAATAGATGACTAGATAGTATGAGAGGAATAGTGGTAACTAAAGCTACAGATAAATCAATGAGAAAAAAACATGTGCGGATTTGTTGGTCCTACCGTTAGTGAAGTAAAGGTCAGACATATTCCTCCAAAGCCATTGAAGGAGACAGCAATAAAGATCATGGTTCTAGATAGATATTCATGGTTCTAGATAGTATGAGAGGAATAGTGGTAACTAAAGCTACAGATAAATCAATGAGAAAAAAACATGTGCGGATTTGTTGGTCCTACCGTTAGTGAAGTAAAGGTCAGACATATTCCTCCAAAGCCATTGAAGGAGACAGCAATAAAGATGAGAGGTGACAATACTGAGATGTAAAAAAATAAAATAAAAAATAAAAAATTTGGTATACTGTCTCTGTATTGCATACTACACCACACATGTAATTGTCACTTTATGGGCAAAGATTTGTGGACACCCAGCCATAAGATTGTTACAGTTTCTTACAAAAGTGGATACACCCTTCACATTTTAGCAACCATTTTATTTTATGTTCTTAAGGGACAATACTACAGAAATGATTTTTTTCTATATTTTAAAATAGTCAATGTGCAGCTTCTAAAAATACCTCAACACAACAGACATTATTGTTGTTATAGCTGCCAACGAAGGTGAGTACACCCTAAGTGATAGCAGCTGTACGTCGTTTAACTATGCAAAACAAAATGTCCTATTCATCATGTTCCTGTTTTTATCTGCTTGACAGGACCAAACCCATTGGTGCATCGTGTATTAGAGCAGTTTAAATTTGGTGCTTTGAGTACAATTCTCTTAAACTGTCCATTGGATGTTCAATATGGCACCTAATGGCAAAGATTTTCTGAAGATTTGAGAATTAGATTTGTTGCTCTTAACAAAGATGGCCTAAGCTATAAGATCGGAAACACCCTGAAACTAAGTTACAGTGCAGTGGCCAGGGTCAAACAGAGGTTTTCCAAGACAGGTTCCACTCAGGAACAGACCTCGCAAGGGTCAATTAAAGAAATTGAGTCCTCGTGCTGTGTGTCAGGTGCAGAATCTGGCTTCAAAAAACAGATGCATGAGTGCTGCCAGCATTGCTTTAGAGGTTGCAGAAACGGAAGGTCAACTTGTCAGTGTTTAGACCACATGACACACACTGCAACCAGTTGATTTACATGGCCGTCATATAAGAAAGGAAACAAGAAAGCCCGCAAACAATTTGCTGAATACGACCTGACTAAGAGCATGCATTACTGAAACCATGCTCTTTGGTCTGATGGGACTAAGAAAAATTGTGAAATTGTGCATGCTGGTGGGGCAGCATGAGTACTGCTTGTACTGGAGAGCTGTGTTCCATTGAGGAAAACATGGATTTCAACATGTACTGTGACATTCTAAAGCAGAACATGATGCCCTCTCAGAAACTAGGCTGAATGGCAGTTTTCCAACATAATATTAAACACAAACACCCCGCCAACATGGCAACTGCCTTGCTGAGAAAGCTGAAGGTGAAGGTGATTGAGTGGACAAGTGTGTCTCCACCCTACTGAGCTACTGTGGGCCTCCCCAAGCGGAAGGTGGAGAAGCGCCATGTGTCTAACATTCAGCAGCTCCGTGATGTCATTATGTAAGATGTGTAAGAGTGCTCGATAACAGTGGTGCTCACACAAAATATTGACACTTTGGACACAGTTTTGACATGTTCACTTTTAGGTGTACTCATTTTTGTTACCAGTAATTTTGACAATAATGGTTGTATGGGAAGATTTTTTAAAGGACAGTAAATCTGTACTGCTTTACAAGCTGCACATTGACTACTCTAAAGTATATCTAGTTTAATTTTTATATGATCGTCTCTTGAGAACTTATGGCCGCTGAAATGTGAGTGGTGTACTCACTTTTGTGAGATACTATACAGTGGTGTAAAAAGGTGTTTGCCCCTTCCTGATTTCTTAATTTTTTGCATGTTTGTCAAACTTTAATGTTTAAGATCATCAAACTAATTTAAGAAATAAGAAATCAGGACCCTTTTTCACACCACTGTATGTGCTTTCTGGAAGTAGACTCCATATGCTGTTAGAATAACCTCCACTCTTCTGGGAAAATGTAACACAGAGATGATGTAGGGTGAGGAGACCTGGGGTGCATTAAGCATTCCATTTAATCCCAAAACTAGCCAATCAAAAACTTTCATTCCATCCCATGGAAATTATATCTTCATGGAGCTGGCTTTGTCAGGAACAGGTTTGAGCCTCCTAGTTCAAGTGAAGGGAAGATTTAATCTAAACTCCTATATAATTGTGTGCCTTTATGATTATAGTTTGGAGAAGAACCATTTATGGCTGGAAAAATCAGGTGTCCCAATGCTTTTGTCCAAATAGCATATGTATATAAACAGTTTCACACACACACACACACACACACACACACACACACACACACACACACACACACACACACACACACACACATTCAGTAGTTAAATGTAATGCACTCACTTGAAGGATCATATGCTCCCACAGCAATTAAAACATTTGAAAAGGCAAAACAGGAACTAGGAGCAAACAGAAAGTAAAAATGGTTCATTTTATCATATCCCATATATAAATCATTAATCATTGATCATAATTGGGGAGGTGGTAGCTCAGTGTTTAAGGAGCTGGGTTACTGATCAGAAGGCCAGGGGTCTAAACCCTGGCATCGCCAAGCTGCCACTCTTGAGCTTTAGAGCAAGGCCCTTAACCCTCTTCTCCAGGGGGGCTATGTCATGGCTGACCCTGAGCTCTGACCACATCTTCCAAACAAACTGGATTATACGAAGAAAATTATTTCACTGTGCTGTAATCTATATGTGACAACTAAAGGCTATTTATAAATTGTACTTGCTTATGTGTTCGCTAATAAAAGTGGAATATTTTCCTACCTTCATTGTATACATTGCCACACCAGATGTCTATTGAGATCAGAAGCTTAGCAGAATTTGGTTTACTCACAGTAGCTAACATCCAGGTGTCATAATCTTAGGGCTGCCTCATTAATTAAGGGTCACTGGTCAGAAGAATTTGATCTTAAACCTTAGAACAAGCTGTCACTGTTTAGCCATTGAGCAAGGCCCTAAACCATCTCTGTTTCAGGAGGAGCACATCGCCCAAGCTTCTTAACAAATTGGAAAAACTAATAAAAAAAGCACCACACATTTAATTTTGGTAGGACTATGTATATGTGACAATTTATTTATAAATCTGTTTACAAATAAATAGTATTGTTGAGAAAAATAATGTATACTCTGACCTTTCCCACACTACTCTCCTTCCTTCAATTCTAATTAATTTTGAAAGTAAAAATTATTTGTATTTGCATGAACCACTTGTTTAGTGTTAGATTAATAGGAGGATTAAAAAATTAGGCTAGATGTGACACTGTCGTCATTGTTCAATTGAAAATCACAACCATGTAATGTTGATATCCTTCTATTTTTTTGTACTCAGTGGCATCTTTTTGCAATGTATTGCCTCTATATATTTTTTTAATTTGGATGACATGGAGTAAAAAATTATATTTGCCACTACCCTCTGATTTCTTTAATCCATGTTGCAGCTACTTTTGAGCATTTCAATAATATTTATAGATAAATACTTGTAATTTTTTGCTATGTCTGTGACTGACGTGCTTCTTACTTACCATATATACCATAATCCCACTGGATAGATATCTAATAGACATAAACATTTTGTCCATTGGATATCTATCTTTAAAGCTCTAAATACAACATAATTAGTAGTAAGTAGTAAGTGCCTAATATTGACTGTCATTTACCTGCCCAGAAGCCTTAGGGGGCGTGGCCCATACTTGTCCATTAGGATTCCCAGGGGCAGAGTAGCTGCACTGATGATGAACGAACCGATCGTAAAGCCAAGATTTAGGATTTCCTCTTGCTCAAAACAGCTCAGCCACACAGAGCTCTCCTCCAAGCTGCTGTTACCATGATGCTTAGTCTCATTTTCTATGAGATCATGAGGGAAGCAATATTAGAAATACTTTAATGTAGCCAATGTTTATCCAATCTTAATCTGATATTAAGTTTGAACAGAGTATGTGAAAGAGGAAAATAATTTTTTTAACTGTCTATAAGTTTCTGAAAAGTTCTTAAAATCCACGAACTTTGGACGCAACCCCGCAACCCCTATGGTACCTCAGTGAATTTATCTAGACATTATGTCACTTTAACACTTTAACACAATAGTGTGTATATATATATATATATATATATATATATAAAATCCCCCGCTTTACCACGGTTTGAATCTCATGCCCCCGGTTTATCGCGGAATTGCATTTGTCACATAACTAAGTTGTTTCTCTGATTTTCTGATTCTCTGATAGCACTGTAGCCCAAAAAACGTGGAATTATTTTTGTCGAGTTTTATGTTCAAATAATTCAACTTCTTAATACAAATATAATTAGTAATTATAAAATGAAGTAAAATTTTAATACAGTACTGTATACATAAATAGCATTTTTGGGGTGGCATCTGTTTAGCACGGCTTTTAGTTTATCGTTAGGGAATTACTGTTAATATATATATATATATGCATTTATTTATTTTAACTGGTGAGGTATGCTGCTCGTTTGTCCTTTATGGGATTGTATACCTATGCACAAATGTGAATAGAACCCCTCAGCCTTGAGCATGATTAGGAGTGAACCCCAGCCCAACAACACTGCCGAAAAGAGCAGGTTCTCAAGTATAGCCGTTAAGGCCATCCACCAACGCCTTCTGTAGGCTTGTGAAAGAGATGGTGCCATTTCCTAAAAAAGGAAAAAGAAGAACCTAAATCACCAAATGCATTTGAAAATTATACATTCAAACAAGTACCAACAATCAGTTTCTGGAATACAGTGTACCTGTCTACCTGAATATGTTTTTCTATTTATTGGGAAATAAGTGATATACATATAATTATAAAATGTTGCACATGAAGCTAATAAAACACATATACTGATATATACTGGACAGTATACTACTTTACATTGGATTAAGTTTCTAGAATCTGGAGGTGTGGCATGGCACATTATCCTGCTGAAAGTGGCCATTTGCATTAGGGAATTTTTTTTGCCAAGATGGATTTGGTCAGCAACAATGTTTAGGTAGCTGATAGGTGTTAATGTGACATAAGCATGATTGCCAGGATGCAAAATTTCCCATTAAAACATTGCCCAGAGTATCACACTGCCTATGCAGACTTACTTTCTTCCAAAAGTGCATCTGATGACATCGCTTTTACATTTTAGCAACCCCCACACACCCAGCCATCCACATTATTAGACCAGGCCACCTTCTTGTTCCATGATTCAGTTCTAATGTTCACATGCCAATTGTAGGAGGGAGCTAAACAGCACCATAATCATCAAGCTGTAATGCACTTTTTTTGTCATAGCCAACATGAACTTTTTCACCAGTTTGTGCTATAGTAGCTCTTCTGTAATCTTAGATAGACTAGCCTTCAAACCTCACATGCATCAATGAGTCTTGGGTGCATACGACCCTGTCATCAGTTTTCTGGTAAGTATTGATAACTATAAACATTGCCATTTTAGAAATGCTTTTTGAAGGTTAGCCATCACAATTTTGCCTTTTTCATAATTCTTCAGATCCTTACACTTTTTTATTTTTCCTGCTTCCAAACAACTTCGGGGATTGACTGCTCATTTGTGGACTAACATGTCCCAACTCATGACAGGTGGCCTTATAAAATAATCTGTGTTCAATTCAGCTGTCTGTGGTTTTAATTTTATTGATCCTGTGCCTTTCTTCTTTTCACATCCACCTGATTTTTCGAGACACCCTACCTCTGGATGAAGCTCTCTTCTTTTGGAGACCACAGTGTGCACCTGAGGATGGTTCATCCTTAAAAGCCTAGAGATCCCTGAAGTTCCCAAACAACTCAAGAACTATGATTTGGATTGTATTTAATATAAAGTCTATATGAAATATATATATAAAAAAAAAAATAAAAGCCTAATTAATATAAAGTCAGTCTGCTACAGTGACATAAGATATAATTCTGCATTTATGTACTGAACAGCACACCGCAAAAATGATAAGACTATAATGAATGGACATTCGGTGCCACCAAGATGAGGATGGGTTCCCTTTTGAGTCTGGTTCCTCTTAAGGTTTCTTTTTCATTCCATCCCAGAGAGTTTTCCCTTGACACCACTGGCTTGCTCATTATGGATAAATATATAGAGACTTATAGGCACTACCATAACTTCATATTCTATAGCATATTTATCTCTGTAAAGCTGCTTTGAAATAGTGTCCATTGATAAAAGTGCTATACAAATAATGCATGAGTATAATCCTCACAGAGAACAGTTTAGAATAAGTTAGTTATACCTTCAAGTCGTAAAAAAACGTATATGTAACTTTTATAATCAAAGTATAATATTATCATATTTTTTCACGCGCAAAACGCAATGCAGACGGAACGTGTAATACTTACCAATTGGTGACAGACCGTGTATAGAGTTATGGAAAAGTCACAGTTTTTGCTGCTGAATTAAAAAAAAATACAACTTTTACAATGTCCGCCTTGACTTTCTTTGCGCTGTCCTTTTTGCTTATTACTCCTGAGAAACTACAAACCACAGTCCACGAGGCGCATGGGACTCTCTCTCTCCAACATGCGCGCTATAAATGGCAATAATTCGTCAGCCAAAGCGCGCGCGCGCACGCACACACACACACACACACACACACACACACACACACACACACACACACACACACACACACACCCTATTTAAACTTAGTGCAACCCCGAGTGATCCTGAGGACATGTGTCCACAGCTGACAGTGCGCGTGCCCACCACTGTCTGAGTTGTGACACCATGGTGGTCTTGGAGCAAGTGATCAGTTTATTGTCACTACATGTCATATCAGATCACAACACTATCTGTTACGTTATATTGTGTGTGTGTGTGTGTGTGTATGTGTATGTGTGTGTGTGTGTGTGTGTGTGTGTGTGTGTGTGTGTGTGTGTGTGTGTGAGAAGTGATCTTCATTTGTAAACTGCTGATTTAGCTGCTCTCGTGCTCTGTGGATCGTCAGAGGCTCATGAGGACTATATTTTGGTGGGATGTATGACGTTATTTACGACCAAGGTCTGGCACTAGCTATTGGCAGAGCAGGCAATTGCCTGAGGTCTAGAGCTTGGAGTGTAAGCCTTTGCTCTTTGTCTATATGGATATAAAATCTGACCCACCTGACTCACTTGAAGAGTCTGTGTACAGTGATGAACGAAATGCAACTGTTCTGCATACCAACCTGATAGTGCTAAAAGGAATGCGTCCTATGGAAATGCTAAACAGATACGCGAAGAAATTGCAGATCGTGATGCATCTATGTAATCTGTTAGTGTTTATTTTTGTTTATAATGCATTATGAAAATGAAGAACCTTATTCTGCCAATTCACGTCAGTGGCTTTTGAAGACCAATCATTATTAGCCACCGGTTTACTCTGAAATCTCTCCAAATCTCTAGAAATCTCTCGGCTTGTTTACAACATATTCTCAAATTAAATGATGTGAGGTAATAGGCAGTTAAGAGTCGATATGTCCATCTTTGCATATTCTTACCATTCCCTCAGCAAGCCTCATGAGTGACTTTTTCAACAATTTTGAGGAATTCCCCAGAGGTGTTGAGAGCTTATTGTCTGTTTTTCCTTCACTTTCTGGTTCAACATTGCTGAGTAGTATCCTACCTTTTAAAAGCTTACATTGTAATAAGATAATCACTATTTACTTCAGCTGTCAGTGGTTTGTAATGAATGAACATTTGGTGTCACCCAGATGAGGATTGGGGGGAGGTGGTAGCGTAATGGTTAAGGCTTCAGACTTTTGATTTGTGGGACAAATCAGTGTTTATTTGTGGGAATGGGGATAAAGAACTCCATGGATGGTCCCAATCCCAGCTGCAAAAGAAGGACATGGCTGTTGGGCTAGCAACTTGACCTGTAACAAAACTGCTATGGAAATGGCAAGTAAGCCATCAGATCCTTGCCGCCCAAACCCGGTGTTTTACTGCACACAAAATACACTTTTTTTATTTGTCTTTTATTTACAATTTATACTTCTGTCCAAGCTCAAATTTAAACTTGATTATATACTCTATGTTCAGCATGTGCTGTTTGAACTGAGCCAACAAGGAAATTAAACCATAGGTACAATTTATAAATGAATGACAGGAGGATTCAGATGATTTGCAAGAGAATGCAAAAGAAATCACAAAAGAACATAAATATTATTTTTGCATAACCATTAAACATTTTCCTCCCATCTAAGATTTTTTATTTTTATCACATTTGTGTTTTCCGGTACCCTTATAAACTCTATACCAAACATACAGAAACCAATCATTCTGGGAAAATAAGTTTTTAATATATATACAGTATATATATATATATATATATAATTTTTTTTTTTTTTTTTTTTTTCTAACAAGGTTGTTGGGGTGCATTACTAATATACAGACATTATTCATTAAAAATAGTAACAAGAACTTGGTGGTTATGGAGTAATATTTGAACAAACACAATCTGTCAATTTACCTAATTCTAATTTCTTTACATGCCCCATGTAATTGAATGGAATGGGGCATCATGATTCTTATACCGGTTGGCTTTAATTAGCTCTTGTTGCATTTCACATTTTGGCCACTAGGCGTAACAATCTGAACTAAAGGATGATGTAGTGAATAAAAAACGTTGCTGAATATCTGATATAAATTTTAGGACCTTAGAGGATGATCATTTCATCATAATAGAGAGCAACACCTCAAACATATCTCAGGTCAGCGATGAGCCATGAGATGCTTTTAGCACTGGCACTAATTTCAAATGAATGCGACATCAAATTGTCTTTGGACATGAACAACATAGTGGTAGCATTTTTAAGGTGACAAATTACTGTAAATAATTAAAAATTTACATCTTTTTCTTTGCTGAGGTTTGATTTAAAATTTGTAAAACACACCATGAAGATGACAAATATAAACAAATATAAAATGTTCTGTTAGATTGTTAAAAGTAGTTCTTGACTGCTTTTAAATATACATTTGTCTCTGGGTAGCATGGACATAATACCAACAAAAATCAGTCAGAGTTTCTAAGTTTGCCTTTAATTAGAGTTACAGATAATTTACCCTTTCATCCTAAATTATTTACACACATCAGTTAAAAACTAATCTTTAATAGATTATAGATTTAGATTATAGATTATAGATTTAATAGATACAATTTTTTACATATTTATTGCCCCTTATATGTCTTTTTGATGAATGATATATAGTTAATTATAATTAGGGCTAATGCTATTGATTAATTTAGTAATTGAGTGTTCTAACGATTAGTCCTTCGATTAATCGAGTAATCGGATAAGAAAAACTTTTTTTTTTATTAAAAAGCAATACTAAATAAGAGAAAAACAGACAGGTCTCTTAAAATAAACAAGGATTTTGGGTTTTTTTTTAGAAAAAGAAAAATATTTATTGATGAAATTCCATAAAAGAATATCGGTAAAAACTGAACCTATTTGGTGCACTTAATAGTCAAGTCAAGTCAAGTCAAGTCAAGTCAAGTTAATTTCTATAGCACTTTTCACAACAGACATTGTCTCAAAGCAGCTTTACAGAATTTTTCGGGTTAAGGTAAATGATGTGCATTTATCCCTGATGAGCAGCCATGGTGACTGTGGCGAAGATGTTATGAGGAAGAAACCTTGAGAAAAACCTGACTCAAAAAGAAGAACCCATCCTTATTTTGGTGAATTTAAGGTTGTGATTATAGTCTTTAAACAATACAGAACACTGGAAAGTAGGAAATAACATGAGCACTGGAATGTACAATTAAGGAATTATACATGTACAATTATATGTCCTTCCTACAGTCTTATACAGTCATTTAAGTTTATGGAACCAGGAGCTCCTGCGCAACTCATAACTAATAGCCATATTACATTAAAATACAAATAAAGTTACATTCAAAAAGTCCCTCTGCCGTTGCCATGTAGAGTAAGTTATGGAAAATATTTGTTTAATGAAACTCAATTATTCTCACTCGTGTATTTATTTGTTGAATCTCACACAGTATTATGATGTGGCTGCTTGAAATTTTCCATGCACTAAATCTGTGTATTTATCGCCAGTTTTAAAAACGTGCTCAACTACTATGCTCTCCGTACTAGATGAACTGCTTGTCTGTTATGGCCCTCCCAGGAGAGACCTCCCTGCTAAAAAGCAGACTCTGAGCAGGTGGATCATCGATGCTATCGCATCCTTCAATGAGTCCTCTGGTCGCCCTGCTCCTTTCGGGGTCAGAGCACACTCGACCTGGAGTGTTTGGTCCTCTGAAATGTCCCTCCAGGACATCTGCAATGCTGCGGGCTGGTCAACCTTGCTGACTTTCATCTGGTTCTATAACTTTGACCTCTTCGTCCTTCGACCTAGCTGTGCCCATACACACTAGTCAGGGACTGGTCAGTCCGGCGGTATTAGACTCTTATTACCAAAGCGTTGTGATGCTTTGTTCCTGAAATGGAACATCTCTAGGTTACATATGTAACCTAGAGTCGTTTAAAATTATCCAAAACTTTATGCCGTTTTCTTCGGCCTAAATCTTTTCCTCACCCCCTCTGTTTTCTCCAGAGTTTAGTGGGTGGTGAGTCAGTAATAATGGTCCGTGGGAAACACAGTGCTCAGTGTTTAGTTAAATCAAATAAATGAAGCATTAAGACAAATTAATTTGCCTCTATGAATTTTTGTAATTGAATTACTTGAGTTACTAGAGGAATCGTTACAGCCCTAATTATAATTGATAATATTTATTTCAGTTGTTGCCTTACATACCCCTGAACATGATGCGTAGAAAGTATGGAAGTATGAGAAAAAACTACATATAAAAAAAATCTGAATTAGAACCAGTACATGTATTAGTCTGTATTAACTATGCACTAGGCTTATTCTGGAGCACTCTCTTGTGGTTATAAACTAATATAGCAGTTAATTGAAACGTTTTCCCACAGTTTTTGCACCAGAACCAGAAATGATACCTTAAATCTTGCGGTCTGGTCAGCAGAGGTGTGCTATTACTTTTCTAAAGATTTGCCCAAGCTATTTTTCAATCACATGACCAAAAAGGGCAATTTCTTTCCCATAGTAAATGAATGGGGCAGAAATTTCGTGTGTCACAGCTCGGCCTTTGACTTGAGTGTCAGACATGCACAAATGGTATATCCTTTCATAGTGGGTGACATTCCTGACCCATAGAAAATGAATGGAAAAGTCGACCCACTGCTGTTCGGCTGCTGTTCGCCCGACACACCAGTCCGACATATCCACTCCTCCGGGGTGAGCAGCAGATCACGCCCATACACCCCAAATTCATAGATTACCCTGAGAATGATAGGTAAGGGGCAATTAATCACCCCCATTAAAAAGAATGGGGAAACACTGGATTCATATACATTGATACACATTGAGTAAATTAGCTGGGTCAAAGCCACTAGACGTCACGTGGGCGGGAACATGCAAAAACGCAAAACGACAAAAGTCCGGCGACAAGGGTGTGTGACATGCCCTGCCTCTTGAAAAACAAGGTCAATAAAAGCATGCAAGGTATATAAACACTCATCTCCCGATGTACGTTCACGTCTCACAGTCTGCACTAAAAACAATGCGGTCGGGCCTAAAAGCAACACACAATCCATGTCCAGTTTTGCACTGACAAGCACAACTCACATTTCCTTCAGGAAATGTCACATTCTAATGAAGACTAATGTGCTGTATCTCTGAAAGATTCACGCATTGTGCTGTATAAAACTAGTGTAATCATGCGTTGAATTCGGGTGTACCGCCCTCTAGCAGTTTAAAGCAAATTATCCTGCTTTTTAGTCTTAACCTTATATAATTGTGCTGTATCTGGTAGGTCTATTAAAGAGGGTTTAATCATTCATGGATTTTTTAATTTGCCATTTCCAAACTATTTGCCCTTGCCATCCCCTGAGGCTCAAACGATTAAATAGAACAAGGCATAAGCAGAGGCCATACAGGATGTGCAGGTGGAGACAGTGGCAGAGAAGGAGAAGACAGTTTAGCCTAGTGGTCTGTATTCTGTGAAGTGATATTTATTGCTTTATTTGCTGTAATCAAACTATCTTATGTTCCATTTGATTCACAACTATTCTAAATATATTCTCTGCTTTACATGCCTCTACTTTAGCTTGAGCTTCCATTTTGAAAAGTTTATAGCACACGTCTCATCTCTTGTTCTTGAAGAAAAAGAAGGAGAAAGCCGGGTAACATATCTCTAAAAATAAAACTCAAACAGCTCTGCAGCTTAATTACCAGAAAAAGCACCAATATTATCCACACCACTGGGCACTGTGGTATTAACAGGTTGGAAAAGCTCTTGAACCTCTAATTCAAGCAGGTCATATAATTAGTAAGTATAAGTAAGGTCAAAATGGAGACTTTCATTGTCTAGATTTTGACCTTACTTATACTTACAACATTCATTGTTAAGAAGGCTAACAATATGTCAAAAAAGTTCAACACAAGAGTTTCAGGGTGTTTGTTTTAAAATATAGGCTCTATGTCCTTTGGTCAAGTGCTTTGTCTTTATGGTTTGATCAGTTGCTCTCAATCACTTAAAGATGATAGACACAGGGCTTCACTTACAGAAGGACAGCCAGAGACAGTAGAAAAATAACATACAAAGAAAGCACAGTGACATATAACAGTCTGTAATGAGCATTTCACACTAATATTAATTGTACTGTTTATCCCTTTCTTTTTGGGAGGTTTTCTTTTATTATTTTTCCCCTCTGTCACTGAATGTAAATAAGTTTGAAATATTTAAATAATGTAAGCATTTCTCCTATAACCTCCTATTTCTCTGTGCTGATAATTATAATGTTTGACAAATCACAATTAGTTTGCCGGGTTTTTTTTTAGTTAAATATGCATTCAGTCCCCAGTTTAATGCATATTCTCTCAGCCAATGGATCTAACAAGGTCGAGAAGAGTGGCTGTTTCCTTTCAATCTAATGAGCTCAGTTCAGAAGGCCAGATTTTCACAACGATTTGAAATGATATTATGAGGTCCATTACAGTAATGGTAAAGTTTTTTAACTGGAAACACAATGTATTTACTTCAAAGAAAGCTCTGCCATCAATTATTGAATTCAATTATTATCGAACATTTGAACATTTTTTATGGTCTAGGCTTTCAACGGAGGATGAATGGATAAGGAAGTATCCAGAACCTGATGGCAAAATATTGAAGACAGACACTGGATTTAGCAGCTAATTTATTTACAGTATTACAATATTTTAAGCAGTGTTTTGTGTGCAAGGGGGAGAACTACCACACATTCAGAGGAGGATCTTGTCACATTCTCACACTCCGGCTCCTAACTGTGGGTCTTCAAAACTGCTAGCATGTAGCAATCAACCAGGTAAAGACTGCCAATGTGTTTTAAAACCTTACTAAAGGTTTTTTGTTCATCC
Source organism: Silurus asotus (assembly GCA_024362625.1). Taxonomy (NCBI): domain Eukaryota; kingdom Metazoa; phylum Chordata; class Actinopteri; order Siluriformes; family Siluridae; genus Silurus; species Silurus asotus. Next base: position 3,841,670 of record MU551704.1, read on the forward strand.
ACCACATGTAAAGTCTACTTTTGTGGATTATGTGGAAGAGATCATAAGATTCAACACTTGGAAAGGTCAATGCAGCAGAGCATTATAGAAGAGCTCCTAAAATGACAAAGTCATTTAATACAGTCAATTCAGTTGCCAGGTATGACAATTCTCTGTGTCTCTGGACTCTAACTTTTGGGGCTTAGTGAGTGGGACTTTCTCTGTGTGTTACATTGTTCATTGTAATTCATGCACTGTCATTCATCAATGCTCTAAGCAGTGTTCGTTCTAAGTCCTAGGACAATGGAGGAGTGTAGAAGCAGGTCGAGCTGAATACTGGAAGCTGTAGTCTGAAGTCCTAATTTTGGACAGCTCACCCTGTGTCAAAGTGAGAAGGTAGCCCAAGCAATGCTGAACCTAACACTATTCTTAGCTTAGCCCCAGCTAGTGACAAAAAAAGTATTATACATATGGGATGTTACTAACCACAATGGGGGTTAAGTGCTGCTAAGTGTGTGGAGTATGAATGTGCCAAAAACATTGTTCAGGGTAGCAGACAAACACAAATCAACTTGGATTTGCCACATATCTAAACAATAGCACTTGATCAACTTTGTCATTGTCCTTTGCCACAACATTCAAGATGTTCTCATTACCAGAGCCATGTGGGGCAAGTATAAGTAAACAACACTCAGCATGATCTGAAATATCGTAAGCTTATTCCCAGAGTCTTGACACAAATTACATCATACAACATACCAGCACATGTTTCAGACTAGCCATGACAATAAGATGTCTTCTGCCCTGCAGCATGTCTCTACAAATTCTAAAGGACCTAAGAGAGTACTGATGGCATCATCAGAGGAATTGTTGGAACAAAGCAAGTATATTCAGTGTAATCATTCCTGAAAATTGTTTTTATCACATCCTCATTATAATTACAATTCCAGGAGCTGCCATTATGCCAAGGCTGACAGCATTATTACAGAGAAGTCTGGAGAAATGCTTTACTGAAAAGTAAGGTGAGCGGTATACTTATGGGGTAGGGTTGGTACATGTGACGTCAAAATTTCTTAATAGGCCCAGAATTACTTGTCCATTCCTAATCACACTTGTGAAATATTGTGCAAGAGCACTGTTGATCAGTGATTGTGATTTTTCTTATGAAATGAATAATGGCCTCAAATTCATTACAGAAGAAATGTCATCATGTCTACTATCTATCTATCTATCTATCTATCTATCTATCTATCTATCTATCTATCTATCTATCTATCTATCTATCTATCTTTGACCACTCCACTGACCAGAATAAAAACCTATTATCATTTAAAGTTGATTTCTGTTTTTCTTCTCAGCTGCCTGCTTTATATCTAAACACTATGCAGCTGAGAAGAAAAGCAGAAATCTAGTCGAGTGCTGTGAAAAGCCTTGTCTGTTTATTTCAGGATTTAAAAATGTAATTCCATATACATTAGAGATATATTAGAGATTAGAGATACAATAATATTTTTAGCTGTTGTTGTTGAAGGATATTTCAGCCACAAAGGCAGATGCCCAAAAGGCATGCAGTGGGTTATTAACACAAAACAACAAAATATCATTTTGGATATAAAACAACCATGTGTATTTTAGTCTTGGTGCTGCCCAAAGCATAAGTATTTAATTATTGACAATGTAACACAAATTGATCTTAAGAACCTAAGCACTTTAAATGATATATAGTTAGTTTTTTATTCTGGTCAGTGGAGTGGTCAGAGTAAAGTCTATCCTGAAAAATGCAGAACTTGGTGTCAGAAGTCTGTGATGATATTCAGCCATATAGAAAAAAACAAATAGGAATATGAGTTGATATGCATGAGATACTATCGCATTGTTTATAAATCAGTGTTACTTGATCACTTATCCAGAGCCTGGATAATATTGAATATTAAAATTTACATGTTTTATTGTATATTCAGGAATTACACAAAGATTGGAAATTATTCAAAAGAGTCAGCTCTTAATATGCCAATTAGACATTCCTCTACAAACAACTTACTGACAAATTATTATAAATAAAATATAATATATAAACATTTTTTATAAAATATATCATTTATAAGCCATCCACCTGAGGTCAACATTGCAACCTCACTTACAAAGCTCACTAATGTCTTTGACATAGCAGACACCCACTACCCAACAGGCCCACTTAGGCCAACAAGCAGATCGCCCAAGTCCAGGTTAAAGGGGGTTGAAGTTTATGATAGGACCAACCAGGTGGCACACCAGGTCAAGTCCATGCCAGAGGTCAATAGTTTTAATGTGTTGTCTAAACTCAATACCATGGGGAAAAAAAATACTTCTTTTAGAATGTCATTGTTTATAAATGCAAAACATTTAGACTACAAGTAAAGTCCACAGAGCCAATAAAAATCTGTTTTTCTGAAGAACATCTCACACATGTAACAGTACCACTAATCCTTTCTGACATGTCACATCTGTGCAAACACAGTCTACTTTCACTTTGAATGTCATGCAGACTTCAAGGTAATGCTTCATTAATCAGTGTCTAGTGGGAACAATAGAAAGCCAAAAAGTGATACTTTCCTGAACCCACACTTAGTTTTCAACTGTAACATGTACAAGGTTCCAGTGTTGCCTTTACTTTTCAGTGTCTTTGTTTGTTTCTTTTTTTCTTTCTTTCTTTCTTTCTTTCTTTCTTTCTTTCTTTCTTTCTTTTTTTCTCTTTCTTTCTTTTTCATTGTTATATTTGTATTTATTATTATTATTATTATTATTATTATTATTATTATTATTATTATCATTACTATTATTACTATTTATTTATTTATTTTTGTTGTTGTTGTTGCTATCAGTAGAATTATATTTATGCATGGTTGAGATCACAAGTTTACACAGACCTTGTTTAAATGTCAATAATTTAAAAGATATGAAGGCTCATAATTTATGTTTTTTTGTCTTGTTTTTTTGTGTTACTGCCCTGAATGGACTATTTAACACAACATATGTTTACATATAGTTCTCAAGACACAATATAAGCTGAATTTACACAAATGAAAATTTTCACATCTATATAAGACTAATTCTTAGTTATTGTTAAACCAATGATCAACCAAAGATTTATGCAGGTAAACCTCTCAATCTTTTTCAGAAAAAGTCACTAGGAACTACACAATATTTTTTTTTCCATCCTATATTGCACCTGCATTGTTGTGCCCTTTTGCAGAAGTGGATTTAGGAATAAGACAACCGAAGTACTCATACATGACTATCACCAAAGGTCCAAACGTCTGGTGAGTCTCAGGAAGGCAAACACGATACATAAGGCAGGACTGTACAATTTGAAACAGGATGGTTGTTTAAATTGTTATAATTTTGCTTCGAAATCTTACTTTATATTAAAATATTGCCTTTCAGAAGCTGCATAAAATGCTTCAATTTTTATTATAAAAATGTTCATTCTTAATCTTGTAAACTTAACTATAAATATTTACGATATGTGGTGAATATTATCCTTGTTAATATGATTCTCAATATAGTTCTTATAAAAATTATATATAGGTTGTAAGTCGCTATTATTAGAAAGAGGTTTGCCTTGTAAGATAGGACAAAGACCCCAAACCGCTTTCCCTAAGAATTCTGGGAAGGTAATTAAAGCAAAAATTTGCAGTTTAAAACAGTACATCAAAACTAACCAATATAATTAACAGAAAAATATATTTAAAAAATAATCTTTTGACAATATTATTAAGAACATTACCAAAGTAAATGTTTTTTTTCTTTTCTTTAAGAAAAAGTGCCGTAAAATCCATAATAGAGCTTTATAATTTCATACTTCGTTCCTGATACCCTGTGGGCTCTTACAGCATGAACAAATGAATGTATGATACATTCCCAAATGTTTCCCGGAAAAATTGTGCTGCTTTTTTGTCCTTCCTTTCTGACTAGTCTGAGAAAGCCCACATACGTGACCATACACTTTTCACATGAGGTGAGTAATACTTGGTCACACATCGGCACATTTCAACATGAAACTGATCTAAAATTGCACATGTGGACCGAAGCACACGTTGCATCATGTGAGCAATGTTCATAAATTAAAAAAAGCTCCATGTAAAAATAATGTACACGTATTGTATTTCATGTGAACAGTCAGTCATAGACACACACAAAAAACACCTGGGCTTTTTACGGCATAAAAAGCCGTAAAATATAGACATATAATTCCCTCAAAGAACATGAAATCAGTGGCAAAACTTAACTCTAAAAGAGTAAAAAATTGTATAATATAATAAAATAAATGTAATACTAATATTTATAATACTGATAAAATACTACTATACCACTACTACAAATACTACTACAGTACTAATAATAATTTGCTTAATAGTGATACATAATCAGGAGAAAAGAAAAAGAGGAAAAGGAAAAAGAGGAAAGAGGAAAAGGAAAAAAAATGATTAATAAATAATTAATGGGTTTTTGTTCACATCAACCTGTAAATTGCTGTACCTAAATACTACTACAGTGCTAATAATAATTTGCTTAATAGTGATACATAATCAGGAGAAAAGAAAAAGAGGAAAAGGAAAAAGAGGAAAGAGGAAAAGGAAAAAAAATGATTAATAAATAATTAATGGGTTTTTGTTCACATCAACCTGTAAATTGCTGTACCTGTAATTTCTCCTCAAAATTCTGTGGAGTAGGAAGGTATTTGAAGGGTGTGTTTTGGATGCTGAAGTTGAGTCATAATCACTTGGTAAATGGTAGTATTATATTTCAGTGATATCCAATCAACTTGCAGAGTGTGGGATAGTTATGAAAGAGTTCCTTAGAACATAGGGTACAAGTGGAGTGGTTTCCCCTCCTTATAAATGGGATGGAGGATAAGGAGGATCAGAAGAACCTGAGTTGAAAAGACCATCATTCTGAACCTCCATCACAAAAAACTACGCTGACATAAGTAAGTTTGTTGTATGTTTGCAGTATAATTGTTGGGTTGTCAAACACTTTTCTCGACAGGGTCTAATTGATTTGTGAAACAATGTTAATATAGAATAAGTTTTTATGTTGTGTTATCATTAATATATTTTTCTGTTACAGTGCATTTCACAGTGTGTAGTGTTCTCCTGCTGCTGTTGGTGTGGTCTGCGTCATCGATGCCAGTTCAATTTTGCCAAAACACAGAAAGGCAAATTGAAAAAATTATCAATTTGTTGCAGACTATTAAACAGGCAACTACAGGGACAGTAAGTGTCTTACGTACTGCACCACAATGAAAAAAAACTTTTTGTACAAATGACTGTGTTAATTATAGTAAATTGTTGCATGCATGCATGTAACACGGCGATTTCTCTTCACAGACATTAAACCTGACAAAGCAAAAAGAGATCAAGCCCATTAGTAAATCAGAACAGGTACAGCATATAAAACACACAACAACCACAAAAAACAAAACAAAATCTGCTTTGACAATAATATATAAAAAAGAAATGTTCTGCCTACATGCCTAAAATACTAAAATATACCCTTCTCTCTTTTTCGATCTGTTTTGCATAGTGTGCACTTTTACAGAGGCTGACTAACTACCAGACATGTGACCTTGAAATGACTCCTGAAATCCAACAGATCAAGTACTTGAAAGAAGAAACCAAAGGCTTGGTGGCCAACTTACAGGTAAAACCTCTTTTGCTAAAGAGAAAAAGGAAATATATCTGAGGTGATTCTAAAAAATATTTTGTGCTTTTACAGATATTCAAAACTGATGTCTGTGTTCTGTCAACTGCAGTATGCCCCTTTTCAATCTTGTCTTTTTGGACTAAAATCGAAGACCTTCTGAATGAGTGGTCTCATGATGTTACAAAATGCAACAGTACACTTCAGAGCATGTGTTAAACTTCAGGAAACATCCCAGACAATGAAGATTCGTTTTTGTTTTAGCTAATTTAAATATAAACCATTATTTACTATTTTATCCTTTTATAAAAAAATGACTTTTTTTTTTTAGTGTTCTCTGTTTATTTTCTATGCTTCGTTTGTAAAATAAAAAAAAATGAAAATAAAAATTAACCAGTGACAATATTCCATTGGTATGTAATCATTTTAAATTTACTTTTTATTTCCATTCCATTGAGCTATTTTTTTCCCATCAAAGAAAAGTTATGACAATGGTACCTATTAACACAACACACACACAAAAACATTTTATACATGTGAAAATCTTTTTTTGAAAATAAACGAATTGAACAAACTAAAAGAAAAATGTTTCCATGAAAGTTTTATTGTTATTTTTTGCAATAAATGTAAATGTAACTGTAATTGACAACTTAGAATAGGGAAATAAAAATAGAACACATTTTATATATTTTGTTTTTTATTTATTTTGCAGTTACAGCCCTTCTTTTTCCACTGGCAATAGAACATTTAAAAAAAACCACAAATATCTTCAACACAAATATGTTGTAATGTTAATGTGATAAAGAGTGAACTGTAGAAATCTCACTAAAAATGGAAGGTTACAAACAGAGTGGTGCAGTAAAATGTACTGTATGACTCAGTTTGTTTTTCACGACACTCAGACATTACAGCATACTTTAGGCAACAGTGACAGTAACTCATCTACAGATGAGAAATCTTGAGTGAACCATATTACAACTAATAAATTCGAATTTCTATGCTCTTATATTGCATGTTTAACACTGGTGCATGAAATCACCATTTCTGTAATTGCAAGTCAAATGTCCTGCTTACATTTTACTTAACTAAAAGTACTCCTTTTATATTTTAAATCATTTAAATGGACTTCAACATCAAAAATAAACAACTGATCTATGAGAATTAAATTTCAAATTTGGGGCAAGTCATATTTTCATTCTCCTACACATCATATCTTTTTAAGGAGTGTTCTATTGTTACAGACAAAAAGCGAGATGCGTAATCCACACAAACGTTCATGAGAACTCTGGGTTACAGCCTGACAGGTTGTACAGTACAGTATGGTACAGTATTCGCTTCAAAGTTGTGAGAAACAGCATTTTTATCTGAAATATACTGAAGATATAGCACATTGTAGTACAATGTAGTGCAATAATTATTTTAGAGAAAATGAAAATATTAAATAAAATACAGACCCTCGTGGATGTTAAAACAATAAAATTGATGATGTGGATGATATTTTCCTTAAGCATTCATCAGAAGAGCACACATGTTTTTTTGTATCCCATAGAGAGAGTGATTAAGACTTTGAAGTCAAGCTTTCTGCCAAGCTCTGCCTAAAATGGATGTAAAGTTCAAATTGAAATCAAATGACATAGACGGGTCAGAATGTGGGATTAAACAGGTCTCAAAAGTGCTGTGTTTTGTTTGGACTTAGTATATGCGAAATCCCTTTTTGGATGATGGTACTGTAACATGGTAAACTTTTCACTGTACATGCGGTCAGTTCCCTTCTTTTAGTGGTCTTGAGTTTCTGGTTATTGTTTGTCTCACATGTTTTTTTCCCATATCCTAAACAATACAAATCCCCTAACATGCAGGTGAACGATTAATAAATATTCTAAATATATGCTTAAAAAGAACAGCAAAAAATACGCAATAAGAACATACGGTAAATTTAATGTCCATTAACCATTAATGTCTCCATTTTAATTTTGCATGGATGTGAATGCTCTGTGTTGCCCAATGTGTATTGTCTGATTCCTAATGTAAAAATAACTGAGACAACAAATAATTTGAATGAATGAGTTGAAAACAAGCCTGTTCAAGTGGAGATAATATAGAGCTATATAAATATATTTTAAATGAATGAGGAATGAAGATGACAGGAATGTTTTTTGGGAAAATATGACAATTGCCTTCCTTCCTGGTTTTCCTCTCTGTTCTCATGTTCCCAATAAATCTGATTGTCCATGCTCAAAAAGTCTTCCTGTCCTAATTTTTTTTTGCTTATACGTATGTTTATTTTATTTCCTTTTTTTTGGTGTTATATTCCTAATTCACCTTGTCTGAACTTAGCCCCCCTCCAACTCTCCCACTAAAAACCACCCACTCCCTCTTCTTACATTCTCTTCGCTTACTATTCCCAGAAGATGTTTATAATATCTGAGTCCAAGCTGTAAATCCAAAACAAAAGGGGAGCAGAAATGAACACAAATGCCCAGGAGACATCCTTTAGACCCCGTTGTATTTTGACGACCAGGTCTGCAAATACACCTTGGCCATAATTCTGTCTGTCCTCTTCCTCTTGTTCAAGGTCAGTGCCTGGCTCAATGTAGTTCCTTGCCAGGAATTTCAGGGCTTCATCCATCAGGATAACTGGAAGGGACATCTTTAGAACAGTAACCCACTGCGGCCAAGACAGTGGCCGGATCTGGAAAATCATCTGTAATAGAATATGAGTATCTGTGTTAGGCAAATTACTTACAGTAGTAAGCACATGCTCTCTCTTTCTTACACTGACTATTACATATGTGGGTGTGCCTTAGCCATGTGAATTCCAGTTTTCCTTCCCTAAGGGAAGGAAATGAATAAGTCAGCTACAAGATCTGAAAAAGGATCCAATGATTCTTGCCCAGAAGGCAGACATCATTTTTTCCCCCTTTGATTTTCACAATTTGTTGTGCCAACATATTTAAAATTTATTTTGACTTCATAGGGTAAAACAACATAATGGTACAATGTTTCACACTTCCAACGAAGTGCACACTTACACATGAGTCAGAGCTTTTAAATCACACACAGCCTGACTAAATCTCTTAACAGAACGGCCTTCTGTACAATGCAAGTCAACCTTTAAAGCACAGGGAGTTTTATATTGACTGACTATTTACTCATGCTAATCAGAAATCAGTGATTCAAAGACTTGTCACGACTTGATATTTTTGCCTGTAAATAAAGATATTCCTGTTATTCAATGGCTCTTCAATGTATTAATTATAATTTATATATATACAAATACATTTACACAAATCTTAAACTCAACTTGCTGTATTCTGTAGATTCTGGTCATTATTACGATCATAATCACCATGAACCATCATTATCACCATGACACTTGTATAGACTCTTTAACCATCTTATTTTAGAAATCTGTCCAGCTTCAGTCCATTTGCTCTTTTTTTTTTTTTTCTAGTATGCAACCAGGATGCAGCCGAAATGTATTAAACACTTTCACTTTGAACAGAGCAACTAGTCCATGATTACCGGAAGAAAATGTTTGTAAAATGCATATGATTGAGCTTATGAGAGTTGAACTAGTTGTTTCATTTATGTGAAACCTGGTTTTCACCTACTCCCCACACACTATCAAACTTGTGTCAAGCACTTTTACCTGAATATCAGGGACATTATTCAAATAATACTTTTTGTAAATTCTGATTGGCTGGCAAAGCAGCATGACTTATGATTACGTCTGTCTGCAATCATCCGTCATCTGTCATTATCTACATGAATATCTCATGAGTCAAATGGCTACAGATCCAGTAAGCCAACATTTTGCCTTATTTAGTAATTCAATACAAAAAGTGAAACTTGTATATTATATAGATTCATCACACACAAACTTGTGTGTTTATTTCTTTTAATTGTGATGATTTTGGCTCCTATTTAACAAAAACCCTCCAATTCACAAATCTCAAAAAATGAGAATAATTCATAAGAACGTTATGAACAAAGAAGTTTGTGAATTGTTGGCCTTCTGGAAAGTATGTTCATTTATATGTACTCAATACTTGGTAGCTGCTTCTTTTGCTTTAATTACTGCTTAAATTTGGCGTGGCATGGAGGTGATCAGTCTGTGGCACTGCTGATGTGGTATTGATGCCCAGGTTTTTTTTTGACAGTGACCTTCAGCTCATTTGAATGTTTTTGTCCTTTGTTTCTAATTTTCCTCTCGACAATACACCATAGATTCTCTATGGGGTTCAGGTCTGTTGAGTTTGCTGGCTAGTCAAGCACACTAACACCATGGTCATTTAACCAACCTTTGGTGCTTTTGGGAGCGTGGGCAGATGCCAAATCCTGCTGGAAAATGAAATCAGCATCTCCATAAAGCTGGTCAGCAGAGGGAAGCATTAATTGCTCGGAAAATTCCTGGTAGACGGCTGTGCTGACTTTGGACTTGATAAAACACAGTGGACCAACACCAGCAGATGACATGACTTCCCAAAGCACCACTGACTGTGCAAACTTTACACTGGACCTCAAGCAACATGGATTCTGTGCCTTTCTTCTCTTCTTCCAGACTCTGGGACCTTGATTTCCAAATGAAATGCAAAATTGTCTTTTCTTTCATATGGAAAATATGACTTTGGCCCACTGAGCAACAGTCCAGTCCTTTTTGTACTTTGCTTAGATAAGACACCTTTGACATTGTCTCTGGATCAGAAGTGGCTCGACACAAGAAATGCGTCTGTGCGTGGTGGCTCTTGAAGCACTGACTCCAGCTGCAGTCCACTCTTTGTAAATCTCCCCAAATTCTTGAATAGGCTTCGGTCCACCTTTTCCCACCACAACTTTCTATTAATGTGCTTGGATAGAGCACTCTGTAAACATCGAGCTTATTTAGCGAGAACCTTTTGTGTCTTACCCTCCATGTGCAGGGTGTCAATGATCGTCTTCTGGACAACTGAAAATTTGATTTGAATTTGATTTGAACTCACTATGATTGTGTAGCCTGAACCAGACTGAGACACCATTTAAAGGTTTAGGAAACCTTTGCAGGTGTATGGATTTAATTAGCTGATTAGACTGTGACACCACAAGTCTCCAATATTGAACTTTTGCACAATATTCTTATCTTTTGAGATACTGAATTTTGGGTTTTCATTAGCTGTAAGCCATAATCATCAAAATTAAAAAAAATAAACACTTGGAATATATCAGTCTGTGTGTAAATAATCTATATAATATATGAATTTCACTTTTTGTATTTAATTACTAAAATAAATCATAAAACTTTTTATGATATTCTAAATTATTGAGATGGACCTGTATATATTTAAGTTTAATAAGTACAAAGTGACATGTTTTTGTGAAAGACAAGCACATTCTAACCAAATTCAAAAACAATTACCACAAACATCATGTTAAACAGTACAGCACATGTTGAGTGGTTTGGGTCGCTTTGTCCAGGCACGTTTGGAATTTTGAAGAGAAACACTAGCTTGTACTTACAGGCAGTGGATCCACATATAGGATGAGGAAATGGAGGGCCATGGAAAGACAGATAGCACCCACAAGCCAGGGGTTTGACCAGGGAGGCATCTTCAGCAGAGACTGGTTCTCAGACAGGCTACACAAGCACGCACACACACACACACACACACACACACACACACACACACACACACACACACACACACACACACACACACACACACTTAAAACCAGAACCAGGCTTTGTAATAACCTTCATAAGATACTACCTAAACATATTTTGCAATTATTAATGACAATATTATAATTTCAATCTGTTTTTTTTGATTTACATTAATTGCTTTTTTCACATAAGCAAAACACATTGGATAGTTTCAGTATCCAAAGTTTCTACAGTTATCATCTGGCTGAAGCATCACTGTTGTGCTCTGCTTGGACATGAAGCCCCACGCTGCTATCTGTGTATCTGATTATATATATATTAGGGGGTTAGGGGGAAGAAACGCAAAACTTAAAATTGCTTGTTATTTTTTATTAACCCAGTGTGTTATTACTATAAGAAGCTCCTCCTCATTCTCTTTGTGTTTCCCATCAAGGATCGGAAGTGCTTACTTATATGCATCAGAGAGAAGAGTCCATTGTTGGGATGTCTAAGATCCTTTACTATCTTCATGGCCCTGGTCTGGCAACTTTTGTTGTGGATGTCCAGCAGGTCAGAGAGCTCGGTGCGGATGGTACGCTTGGCTGACCACACCACCCTCTAAAGGGCTCGTTTGTCCTGCATGGTGCTGTTCCCAAAACAAGAAAAGTGATGCTACTCGTCAGGACGCTCTCAATGGTGCAGGTGTAGGAAGTCCTTAGCACCTGAGAGAATAGTTTAAAGCCCCCTAAGTGTCACAGATGGTACAGATGCTGCCGGGCCTTCTTTACAAGGGTGTGGATGTGACAGGACTAAGACAGATCCTGCATCCTGCAACACCCAGGTACCGGAAACTGTCCACTCTCTCCACTGGGGACCCATTGATCTTCAGCAATTAGTATGACCGCTCCTGCTTGTGCTGACGTCCACTATTAACTCCCTAGTCTTGCTGACGTTCAGAAGAAGAATGTTCTCCTGGCACAATCTCTCTAGGCTTTTAATCTCCTGTAGGTAGGCCGTCTTGTCGTTGTTGTAGATCAGGCCCACTACAACAGTGTCTTCAAAAACTTGATAATGGTTGTATATTTGGAAGTGGCCACACAGCCATAGGTGTACAGTAAGTATAGCAGGGGGTTTAGAACACATCCCTGAGGAGCTCCAATGTATAGAGTAAAGGAGGTTGAGGTGAGACCATATATATATATATATATATATATATATATATATATATACA
>MU551704.1:3855495-3868318 GCA_024362625.1 Silurus asotus
TATATATATATTTGGTCACCGCAGGACGTGATTCAAATCGACCTGAGCTTGTTTTTCTGGAATTTTAGTTTTGTCTGACCCTACAGATGATTGCCATTAGTGTTTCTCATTTATAGTGTTTAGACTTAAAAATTAACTGCACCAAAAATCAAGCCTAAGGCAAGAACTTACCTGTTGAGGGCTTTGATATATATTTGGTCACCGCAGGACGTGATTCAAATCGACCTGAGCTTGTTTTTCTGGAATTTTAGTTTTGTCTGACCCTACAGATGATTGCCATTAGTGTTTCTCATTTATAGTGTTTAGACTTAAAAATTAACTGCACCAAAAATCAAGCCTAAGGCAAGAACTTACCTGTTGAGGGCATTGCACATCTCTATGGTGACCAGCACTGACAGAGCCATAGTCATAGGATAAGGTGATTCAAATACAGAGCACTGAACTCCTGCAAAGTCAGAATGTCCCTCACTGCACTGCAGATAGTGAGACTGATAGAAACAAAAAAAATAGAGACAAACAATATTCAAAGTGCCATTAAACCACTTAAAAGTATAGAAATCAAAACTGTCTCACTTTTTGTGCTAATATATAAAATGTTAATAGAATCATAGTTATCAAAAGATAAAAAATAATTTAAAGATTAAGGTCTCTGACCAGTTGATAGAAAGAGAGTTTTGGTCCATCATGTGCTGCCATGAACCACCAAGCCGCAGCGCCCACTGTAGCTACTCCCACATAACCTGTAGCAAGAAGATTCAAAAATAAATCAACTAATTTTCTTGAGATAGAAGACACATTTCAGGCTTCAAACATAAAGATATGAAACTGTAATTTTTTGTGAAGAATCAACAACAAGTGAGACACAATCATGAAGTGGAACGAAATTTATTGGATATTTAAAACTTTTTTAACAAATAAAAAACTGAAAAATTGGGCGTGCAAAATTATTCAGCCCCCTTACTTTCAGTGCGGCAAACTCTCTCCAAAAGTTCAGTTCGGATCTCTGAATGATCCAATGTTGACCTAAATGACTAATGATGATAAATAGAATCCACCTGTGTGTAATCAAGTCTCCGGATAAATACACCTGTACTGTTATAATCTCAGAGGTCCATTTAAAGCGCAGAGAGCATCATGAAGAACAAGGAACACACCAGGCAGGTCTGAGATACTGTTGTGGAGAAGTTTGAAGCCGGATTTGGATACCAAAAGATATCCCAAGCTTTAAACATTCCAAGGAGCACTGTGGAAGCGATAATATTAAAATGGAAGGAGTATCAGACCACTGCAAATCTACCAAGATCTGGCCGTCCCTCTAAACTTTCAGCTCATACAAGGAGAAGACTGATCAGAGAATCAGACAAGAGGCCCATGATCACTCTGGATGAAATGCAGAGATCTACAGCTGAGGTGGAACACTCTGTCCATAGGACAACGATCAGTGGTATACTGCACAAATCTGGCCTTTATGGAAGAGTGGCAAGAAGAAAGCCATTTCTTAAAGATATAGATAAAAAGGGTGGTTTGAAGTTTGCCACAAGCCACCTGGGAGACCCACCAAACTTGTGGAAGAAGGTGCTCTGATGAAACCAAAATCGAACTTTTTGGCAACAATGCAAAACGTTATGTTTGGCGTAAAAGCAACACAACTCATCACCCTGAACACACCATTCTGGAAAAAAATGGAGTCTGCAAAAGACCTGAGACTGGGACGGAGATTTGTCTTTCAACAAGACAATGATCGAAAACATCGAAGACGCAAAATCTACAATGGAATGGTTCACAAATAAACATATCCAGGTGTTAGAAAGTCCAGACCTAAATCCAATCGAGAATCTGTGGAAAGAACTGAAAACTGCTGTTCACAAATTCTCTCCATCCAACCTCACTGAGCTCGAGCTGTTTTGCAAGGAGGAATGGGCAAAAATGTCAGTCTCTAGATGTGCAAAACTGATAGAGACATACCCCAAGCGACACACAGCTGTAATCGCAGCAAAAGGTGGCGCTACAAAGTATTAACTTAAGGGTTAATACTTGATTCTTCACAAAAAATTACAGTTTTATATCTTTATGTTTGAAGCCTGAAATGTGGCAAAAGTTCGCAAAGTTCAAGGGGGCCGAATACTTTAGCAAGGCACTGTAGTAATGGTGGAAGATTAAAAAATAAAGACAAAAAAGGACAATGAAACAAAACACTAAATACTATGGCTGCAACTATCGATTATTTTGATAATCGATTATACGAGCGATTATGATTTGGACATGTGCAAAGGAGGGACACGGGGTATATCAGAAGGAGAGCGCTGAGGATAGAGCCACCAGGAAGGAGGAAAAGAGTCAGCTGAATGGGGCCCACATGCATGGAAACCCACCATTGCACAACCCTAACAAATCTACAGAGTCATAAGTGAAGCATAATTGCCTCATCCAATCTAACTACCTTATACATCTAATCAATTCATTTCATTATTGCTCATTATCGATTTTATTGATTCATTGTTACAGCCCTACTAAATACCATAAAACATAAACAAAATAGTCTGACACATGGACAAAAAAAGGAACATGAGTAAATGAACAAATAAAAACCAAGAAGTGCTGTGGATATATATATATATATATATATATATAATATACATACATACATACACTAAAGTATAGTACGAGCAAACGGTGATACGAGCGACCTTACACGCTGTCGGTTCCCCGTTTCGGCAGAGGAAAGCATCAGTCGCTTAGTTGATGACGTATCACTCGTTCGCTCTCGTTGTTCAGTGCAGCAAAAACTTTACTTTTTTAAGTTTTATATTTTTATTTCACTAAAAATCTTGAAAAATGTCTCCCAAGGAAATCAGTGATGGTGCTGTGATAACGAAAGTAAATAGAATTACCATGGAAACTGAGGAGGTTTCGAGCGTGGTGCGCGTCTCACACTCTCAATCAACCACTACCACATGAGTAAGTGTTAAGTTATGTTTACATTACGGTAACTTGCGGTGTATTTGTTTGTATATATATGCAATACCTTGTAGGAAACATAATCTACATAATCTCTATTCCTAAGGCTCAGTCTCAGTTTTTGATCACAAACCCCCTGCTCTCATTCACAATTTAACTAGTTATGTGGTTGACATCTGCTATTTTTTGACCAGCCTCTTTTTCAGCACTGTCAGCTGAAAACATCGCTTTCATCACAATGAGACACACACAAACTGATGACATAGAGTCCTTAGTGAAGCATAATTACCTCATCCATTGTCTAATTTGGTTCTGCTTTAAAAATAAACTGAACCTTGGCCTTATTAAATGTGCAGAAAGTAATACAACATGCTTCACATTGGGCTATATCACACCACTGAGCTTGGACTATTTTACTACATTTTACTACACCACTGTGTTTGTGCTTCTTTTCTTTACATAACAGCTGCTCTGGATTTAATTCTAATCACAGGTTTATATAATTGTGCTCATTTGAACAAGTGTTTTTCATTGTTTCTATTAAAACAGCACAATCACAGGAATTGGCATGACATGCATTGTCCACTCACAGCCAATGATGAGGTATCTGCAGAAAAGCCAGCCTGAGATGAGGGGCTCTTTGGGAGAGCGTGGGGGGCGTGACATTATATCCAGGTCGGGGGGATTAAAGCCTAGTGCAGTGGCAGGGAAGCCGTCCGTCACCAGATTCACCCATAGCAACTGAACCGGGATGAGAGCCTCAGGCATGCCCAGAGCAGCAGTCAGAAAAATACTACGTTTGAGAGATCAAGGATAAAAGAAGAAGAATAAACAGATTTATAGGAATTTTAGAGATAAAGTAGCACTGAAACATTAGTTAAGATAACATAATGCTATAATGCCCACAAGAAAACAATAAATATTCTGGGTGTGCCAGGGAACCAGCCAAATATTGGACTTGTTTTTATAAATATATGATGTTTGCATCGTAAAAGCTACATAAAATAAAAAGTTTTTTAAGCATCTCTAATTGCACCAGTGTGTGTCAGTGTGCCCATAGTGACCCGGTTTCCTAGGAATGGTTACAAATCAGCAGTGACTCTGACCAGGATAAAGAAGACTGATAAACGAATGCTGATATCAGACAATGATCATATCACCTTTGTTCATCACTTTTATTCTGATCTGGGTCATGGATCATGATATATGTGCATGTATTTCTCCTATTCTCTTTCTTTCTCTGCCTCTCACTACTCACCACACCACCTCTCCAATATTGGAGGAAATGAGGTAGCGGATAAACTGCTTCATGTTGTTATAGATGGCTCGACCCTCCTCCACTGCAGCAACTATGGTGGAGAAGTTATCGTCAGCTAGGATCATCTCAGAAGCTGATTTGGCCACTGCTGTCCCTGAGCCCATCGCTATCCCAATCTCAGCTTTTTTCAGAGCAGGAGCATCATTCACTCCATCACCAGTCTATAAGCAACAACAGAGGGGAAGAGCAAAAGTAAATAAATCTACAAGCCGGTAATATAAACTAAGGAAAATAAATGGGGAAAAATTGCATATACAATATTAAAAATAAATCGAAAATATATATAAAATGTATGTATAAATGTATAAAAACTTTGACATGTTCACCATAGCTGTAATATCGTTGAGGCTTTGGAGGTACTCTACAATGCGACTCTTGTGAGTTGGTTCAACGCGGGCGAAGCAGCGCGTAGTGAGGCAGGCTTGGCGTTGCAGGTGGGGCGGCAGCTCGTCAAACTCTCGCCCAGTCAGCCCTCCACCAAAAGGTGCTCCTTCTGCCTCCTCTTCCTCCTGCTCTGTTATAATCCCGACACGTCTGCAGATCGACAGTGCTGTGCCTTTATTGTCACCTGCATATTACACAGAAACACACTGCAGTTATAAATAAGGTATTTCCAGGCATTTAATGAGAATTGTGAAATATTGTGTAGCTTCTGTATTTTTGTGCCCTTTTTGGTGAGCATTTGTTTGTACATTAGACATTATACTGCAATAAAGGGAAGACATGATTATTGTCATCATAAACAATTTATCATGGGCATCCACAATTTTATAGTAGAATTCATTACACTTACACTATATAAAAGAAAAATCCATTTGTGTTTTCACAGAATTATAAATAACTTGCAGGTTAATGAGAATTAAAGTTCTTCAAGGGTCATTATTGCATATCATAACATGCTGTAACCATAAATTAAACAATATAACAATTAAAAAGACTTAATATTAGCATAAACATATTGTAGTCTTACCAGTGATCATGATGACGCGTATACCAGCCTGCCTGCACATGCGCACCGCGTTCAGCACCTCTTTTCTAGGAGGGTCCAACATCCCCACACACCCCACAAACGTCAGCTCCGACTGCAGGAGATAAACAGATGTATATACCTCCATTATATTCCTGTACTGCACTTTGACTTATGATACCTTTGTAAATCTGATGCAGCAAAGAACATACAGACCAGAGCACTCAAAATCTTCTCTACAATTTAGTGATTTGTCCCATAATCTTGCATGGTAGATTTTTTATTTACTGGATTTTTGGATGATACAACACATAGCATAGTAGTTACTGTATTTTCCGGACTATAAGCAGCTACTTTTTTCCCCACTCTTTGAACCCCGCGGCTTAAACAACGAAGCGGCTAATATATTGATTTTTCCGGGGTTTTTCCCGGTTTCACAAACTTCAAGCAAAAAAAAACTGAGCCCCATAACATTAGACCAATGAAATTGCGGAACGGGTTCAGGTGAACTGATGAAACTCTTTATATTAAATCAGATGCGCTCCCACTGAATCGGGCCGCACCACATCATAAATATGGATGATGTTCCTCTGACGTTTGACCTGCCGTTCACTCGGATTGTCTACAGGAAATGCGAATCATTCGTCATGCTGAAAACAACCGGGCATGAAAAAACGCACTTCACCTGTGTTCTGAGCTGCACGGCATCGGAAGAAAAGCTTCACTGATGGTGATTTTTAAATGCACGACGATACCAAAAGATAAACTCCCGAGAGAAATTGTTGTGAAAGGAAGGAGGAAGACAGTGAACAATGACTTTCTTGGTAGGCTACTGTTTAGATACAAGCCATGTAACAGACATTATTTATGTTCAAAATAAAAATCTTTGTCAAATTCAGCTTATATTTGGGTGCGCTTAATAGTCCAGAAATTATGGTAACCATATACTGATACTCTGATGGTGATATACTGTAATGCAACAAGTCATTGAGGCATAGTCTAGTCTAATCTAATCTAATCTAATCTATTCGAATAAGTGACAGAATATAACAGCTTTTTAACTTAAAGCTTTGGACTATAATAACCTATATATCTCATGTTTTTGATAAATAGACTGCATTTTCAGAAGCCTGAGAAAGAAATAATTCGTTCAGACATGCACTTCTCCTAAGGCACAGAAAATGTTACTAAATTCTTGACAGATCATAGTCTATAGAAACATCCCTTACAGTCATGTTCTTAATAAAATGTCTTATATTCTGAGTGACAGCATTTGTGTTGTAATTTGGAAAGTGTCAAATGATGCCAGCAGGTAAATGATGGCAGGAAGGGTTCAGAGTTCACCACATAAAAGAAAGCCCTTTGTGGTAAAACTGTTCAGGTTTTGGCAGTGTATAAAAGAGTCCTATATGGGCCATGTTGCTCAGACGTACATACCTCATACTCAGCAAAAGTAGATGAGTTCTCCAGGTTCAGGGTCCGTGGGTCGGGTGGTGAGTCTCTGGTTGCCATGGCAAGGCAGCGTAGAGTGTCACGACCTGAAGTCCACTCTCTTACTGTGGCTAAGAGCTGTTCCCTAAGGTCAGAGGTTAAGGGCACTCGTGCACCACCACTAGCACGGATCCAACAACAACGCTCCAAAACGCTCTCTGGGGCCCCCTGTGATTAAAATAAAGGATGGAGAAAAAATATGTCATTATTCTATTACTTACAATACATTTATTATTCTTTTTGTTAATATTTTCTTTTACTAGCCTCAGCATTGCTTCGGCCTCAAGACAAAACTTCAGAGAACTGATCGTTATGCTTAAAAATCAATTTGAATAAAAAAGCTATTAAATACATGACAGAAAATGACAAAAAAAGACCTTAATAAACATCTTGGCTCCTGTGGCAGAGCGGGACAGTTTGTTAGGAGTGCAGAAGACAGACATGGACTTCCTGTCTCGAGAAAATTCCAACGTCAATTCTTTCCTCATTAACTGTTTTATCACCTGAACGGAAAAAATGATCAGTTCACACACTGTAGATGAGCAACACATTTACTATACACACTGACAAACACATCCTTTTTAACATACTCTCACCCACCATTCCTCCCACATTCACTCCCTTACATGCAATCCACCCCACACACATCCTCTGACCCAACCGCATTTACTAACACCTCAATCCCACCCACTCTAACCCACTCCCACCCAAAACTATTACTGCCCACACTCACCCATTTCCACCAAATCCCATCATCCAACCCACTGCACCCACTCACCGAACAGCACGCAGTAGCCCTTTCCACAGGGGTAAGACTCCTCAGGTCCGTTTCGAACACGTTCATCTTCTCCACTAGACAGCACAGCGCAGTCTCTGTGGCTTCCCCCACCTTCTCATACACACATTTACTCTGTGGTATGAAAGGTATGAAAATAAATGATATAATAAGACAATATTATAGTTACAATATTTATCTTAGGATGAGCTGTCATGGAAATCTAAAGTCTCTACTCAATAAAATGAATAAACAGAGAGGACTAAAGAGTAAGAGTGAAGTCTATTCTGTACTCTGCAGAGGACATCTCGGTTACACAAGAGGCGCTTTCTCCTCTCTGAAACTCATTTTTCTATAAACAGTAACTCAACTCATAAGTACAGATACATAATCCTTTAACAAAGCTAAGTTAAAAATGATGCACACAGTTGATTTATCACAGATCTTCCAGATAACTGTGTAGTAGTCTGTACTTCCTTTTTTAGTGTGATTTATTTTGTGTGGGCCGCTGATACAGACAAAAAAAACGCTTAAAAATGCACTGCTAAAATGGTTCTAAAACTGACAAGCAAAAATGTTTGCATTCATCTTCACATGTGTGTTTATGTGTGTAAACATATCCATACCTCATTGTAGTCCAGAGATGAATCATTACACAGGGCACATATGGTAGCCAGTTCTACCAGGGCATCGTACTGACTGCAGCGCAGCACTGCACCATCCTTATATCTGTGTGGGGAGAGAAAAAAGATAGTATATAATATTAATATTATAATGATATAGTATATGAAAACAAATATATTTTGCAAAGAGCCTAATGAGTGCATGTTCCAGATATTATGTTTACATCATGAGCAGGGCAATTAAACAGGTACAGATGCAATGTGAGTTGTATTGTGGTTAGTCAGATTGTGTGTGTGTGTGTGTGTGTGTGTGTGTGTGTGTGTGTGTGTGTGTGTGTGTGTATCAGTACATGTTAAAATCACTCACACTTCTCCTTCAGGTGCATAAGTGGATCCAGTCACTGTAAACTCATTCAGAACACACCTGCTACCTGCAACCTTCTCTACGATAAACATCTTCACATGCAGGCATGCCCACACACACACACACACACACACACACACACACACACACACACACACATATGCATGCAAAGTTAATAGAACCCATTAGATGTATGTCCAGTCATTTTGTTATTAATTTTATCTCTTAAATAATTGATTTGTTAATAAAACACACTCAACACTCATGCACATTTATCAGTGAAAATCACATTTGAAGCAATCTGTTGTACATGAAAGATTCTCTTATTAGAACGTAATGAGTTTCAACGGAGAAGTCAAATGTATGTCTAGTCATTTTGTTATTAATTTTAACTTTTAAATAATTGATTTGTTAATAAAACACACTCAACACTCATGCACATTTATCAGTGAAAATCACATTTGAAGCAATCTGTTGTACATGAAAGATTCTCTTATTAGAACGTAATGAGTTTCAACGGAGAAGTCAAAATATAATTTGATTCTGCAGATATTTACAGTTCTAGGTTTGTAAGAATCAAGTAAGAGAAATATAAGCTTTACAGCTTGAATGTTGTTCGGTAGATATTCAAGGACAACATAGACTTGACACAGCATTATTGAATTGTTAAAATGCCTTTATATGTGAATTGTTAGGAAATCTTAAGGTCTTCATCCACTAGAGGGCAGACTGGAGTCTAAAACAGTCCTTATTGAGGAATTTACAGACCAACCAATATTTGCTCATGGCTTTTTGTGATTATATTTTGCTATAGAGAATCATGGAAATGTCAATTATCTGTAGATTACAGGTTGCTAAAATAAACTGGTGCATACTGCAACCTTCTACCAAAAAGATTTTCATGTATTTGTCTAAAGTCAAGTGGACAATCATATTTATTATATTATTACCCAAAGAGTGCACAGAGTATATAGTGTAACACAAAAATTTCCTGTCTCACCCTGCAGACAGACATCTGATTGGTGGTTAGAGTGCCAGTTTTGTCAGAGCAGATGACTGATGTGCAGCCCAGAGTCTCCACCGAAGGCAGTGAGCGCACAATAGCATTCTTTCTCGCCATTCGACGTGTGCCCAATGCCAGGCAGGTGGTGATGACAGCGGGAAGACCTAAAAAACAAAACAGATGATAGACACACAGAAAGACAGACATAGAGAAAGAAAGAATCAAATGCAGAAAATGGTATTTTGAATAGTGATTCTTAGGGAGGGAGTGCTCTCTCTCTCTGTGTATTCTTCTGTCTAGATAAAATACACAATATTAATGTATTATGTGTGCTTATGCATGTGGTAGCCAATTAGATGAACACAGAAGCTTGCATGTAGTTTAAGTCTGGGTCTAATTCTGTTGCATGAAAGAGGTCAAAAGAGATGTATGATGTATAACCCAGCTGTACCCTCGGGGATGGCAGCTACGGCCAAAGCCACGGCAATCTTGAAATAATACACAGCTCCTCTCAGCCAACTGCCACCATGTACAGGATCACTGAAGTGTCCAATGTTAATGCCCCATACTGCTACACAGATCACTGTGATTACCTATATTCGGGTGAAAAAAAAAATGTCTTCATTATATGAAAATAAACATGAAATTAAACATAAGAACATAAAAAATGCCATAGAATGTGCTATTTTCAACCATCAAAGAAAAACTTTTATGCATAAACTGACTAGGAATTGACAGAAAAATAATCAATATCAATATATCAGGAAGGAATCTGAAGACACAAATATCCTGTTTGGAAACATATTTATAAACAAATCAATGACAAAATGCATTCAATCCTAATAAATATGTGAGAAGTATGTAAGAAGGGAAAAAAGAAGGGAAAAAGAAGCGACAGTGAAAAAAAAAAAAAAAAAACGGAGCACACTACCTTTGAGAGTTGCTCCCCGAACTGGTCTAGTTTTTGCTGTAAAGGAGTCCGTTCTGGATCTGTGGCTGCCATCTCGTCCCTGATTTTACCGATTTCTGTCTGCACGCCAGTGGCTACTACAACACCTATTGCCCTCCCTGCGGCAATGTTTGTGCCCTATGCAGCAACAAACGCATGCACACACACACACACACACACACACACACACACACACACACACACAGACCTGTGATCAAAATGTTTCCAACATGCAAGGTGACTGGCTTTACAATACATCATAATCTTGGATCTTACAATTACTTCACTTATACAAATAAACAGTTGAGGGTTAGGGGCATTTGCAGCACAGGCAACCTGATGGTGGTGGGATTTAAACATACTCACAACCTTCTGCTCAGAAGTTCAACATCTTAACCATTGACCTACCATTTTTAATGTCAATTATTTCAGTGTGTTGACTGTATGCCACTGGCCATTTGCAAATCCTGACTGTTATGACATGTTTAATTGAATTATTGTTAATATATTTTCCTAATAGGCATCATGGCTGCATTGCAGCACCAACCAACATATCACTAAAATGCTCCTAGTAAACAGAACATTTAATTTTGCAAATGTGAAAAAAGGTATGTAGACGAGCAATGCAATACAAAAACAAGTACTCTTCTTTGCATGTCATTATTGTGAATCATGGATTAATTAAGGTACTGTAAATTCAAAATAATATGAATATTACAAGTCGGTAAACCGCACATTTAATACTTCTTCTAGGTCTGAATGTGGCCTGACTACCATCCTGACTGCACAGCCTTGTATGACATGCAGGAGCCATTAGAGCTTCTTAGCTTTAGAGAAGTAATGGAAGCCTTGCAGTATGTTTGTGTGTGGTCTTTGAGGCTGATGCACCCTGGTTATTATCTATATGAAATCTAAAAGTGCTTGTGAAATTATTTCTCCAAACAAGTGAGAGCAAACAGCATGTCTGATGTTTCATTAAGCACACGTACAGTAAGCCCAACACACACACACACATACACACACACACACACACACACACACACATACACACACAAACACAGTGCACCTAAACCTGTCATGTGCACACTAACAAAACATCTCAGGTGCATTGTACAAACCCTGATTATAGTATTCAGAAAGATAATTTTTACATTTAACTGTATATACTTACAGAAAAGAGCATGTTTTTTTTGTCTTGGTTTACAGCACGTGGATCAGGGACAGGATCTGTGTGTTTGAGCACTGAGACAGACTCCCCTGTCAAAATGGACTGGTCCACTCTCAGAGTGGTGGAACGAATGGAGGTCAGTCTGATGTCCGCTGGAACCTTATCACCCACTGCACAAAAAACAAAAAAAACAAAGGGATTAAAAAGTGGTTCTAGTTAAATGTTTTATTGTCTCAATTTGATTGCATTGCCACTTGCTATAGCAAATGGACTTAAACCTAATGAATTGAGTTTGTAATCAGATACCAGCTGTCAAAATGTCTGAAATGCTCCTGCACCATTATATCATAATCAAAACAGTAAAGAAAGGTTATACCAGAGAAGAGGCTTGGGATTAAAATACCACAAGCAACTTTTACCTCAGGGTGAAATGACAGAGACTGACATGGATTTGATGGACCGGATGTGAGACTGAAGTGACAACTTATTTCACTAAATTTGCCAGTAATATTGTTTTTTCCATAAAGAGTTTCCTCATTTTTTGAAAAGCATGCCCAAAAAGCATGCCCAAGTAATCCCAGGAAAGCATGATGTCTTTACAATTACAAAAAAATTGAAAAACGGAAAGGTTTTACTTTTCCAAGAATTATAATTCTAGTAGGGCCTGACAGCATGGCCATGAGCATAAATATACTCCTGTTAAAAGACAGACATAATAACATTTGTAAGATTTAATCTTTAAGACATAATCTTTACTGGGAAGCCATGCGCATTTCCATTTCCAGTAGCTGCACACAGCCTTCAGGGGTGGCAGTAATTTGTAATTATTAGCCTATGCAAATATACTGTGGTATGTAAACACTGCAGTATAACACAACTGAGTGATATGGCACACACAGATGCCTGATGATGCTGCGAAATAACTGCCCTGAAGCATGTTAGGGGAGGTCCAAAAAGAAATGATTACTAAACTAATTGCACTATCTAAGGTCTATTAGTTACTTTCTTTAAAACATGGGAACAATAAACTCTGGCCTTTATTTGATTTCAAGGCAATGAATGGTTTAAGTGTGCAGTATACTTAATCTGTTTAATCCAGCAACATTGTTCAAGAGTCTGACTCCAGTAAAAGATTTTACCAGACAAACCTGATCCAAAACACACCACATACATTTTTCTCATGATTTTGCGCTGTTTTTTTTTTTTT